>CM076571.1:221557826-222017215 GCA_034641835.2 Pinus albicaulis | reverse complement strand
CCATTAAACTATAACTGAGAAAAGTGATAAAGAGGCTCATCAGGTATTGAAAATTTATAAATGGAAAAATTAGAGAAACACCCCGGGAGAAATATTTGAGGATGAGCCATTTTGGATAAGAGGTTCAAACTAGATTCAATGGGATCAACTTGTCATATGTCCCTCCTTCAAGCGCTATTTTTGAAGATGTTGGAAATACGTCAACCAATGGATCTCTCGAATGTGATGTCCCAATTATACCTCACACTATTTGGAGTAGGGTACCCATCTGAATTATCGACCTTGTTGCCATGTATTATTATAGATTTTCCTTGATTCTAACTATTAGCAAGAGAGAGGAGTGCACATGCGCCTTCCAAAAGAAAGGGGGGTGTGTCTGGTGAGTTTTTTATCATATGTGTGTCAAAGCCCTTCTACTATGGGGGGAATGGAATGTGGGCATCCAAGGGATAGGTAATAGTACCACCCAAGAAGAGACAAACACAAACAACAAGACCTGTCTAACATCTAATGGAATAGTCAACAAGGGATGCAAAGGTCATTACAACCATTTAATGAGAAAGTTATATCTAATATACAACGTAATAGTCCATAAGGATGCAACAACAATAACAACCATTACAACACATTCTCAATAAGATAAGTACTAAAATAACTGAAATATTTCAACTACCATACCACATGTGAGAGCAAACATGAAATACAAACATCTACAAAATAGTCTTACAAAAATTCATAATTCAAGCATGAAGAACATGATGGTCTTGAAATATTATGTTATTAAGTAAATTCCCAAGGCACATGTATACAATGAACATCACTAGCTCCAATAATGGAGCGTTGGAGCCACTCCTTGCTCCACAAAGTAACCAACTTATCTCTCTAACTATTTGCGGGTGGAGCCAAGGTGAAAATTCCACTACCCATAAAATGAATGGGTATATATAACCAAGGGGTGACGCTTCATTCTCCTTGCGACTCTTTGAATACCTTAATGATTGTTCGACTTACTATGACTTTTCAACTTACATGACTCTTCATATTCCATGTGTGTCCTTTGGACTTCCACTTTACAAAACATTTTAATACAATTTACATCATCCACAATAATGATGTGGCATATGATGACTTGTGACAGGACATGACATGCCACTAATGAGATCTATTGCATGATGATGTGACAGTATCGAGCTTTCATTCTATCTACTCCTTTCTTTGTGTCTTCTTGAAAATATGATACATGTCCTATTCTTCTGCCTCCTTATGTATTGAAGATGAAGAATCTTCCATGTGATCTTCATCTTCATCTTCATCTTCTGTTATGGTCTTATGTTTCTTCATCTTCTCGTATGTTGATCATCTTCTCTCTTCAGCTCCATGTGTGTCTTCGAGCCTGTCCTTATTCTATATCTCCTTCTTCATGATCTTTTCATAGCATGATAAAGTTCCTACATCTTCAATTCAGTAATGAAAATACAAAATTATTGTGATAAAACCCTAATGTAAGATGGTGCATGATGATCCATTGAATGAGCTGGAACTTCAGTAATGACAATACAACATTATTGTGATAAACCCCTGATGTAAGATGGTGCATGATGATCCATTGAATGAGCTGGAACCAAGTGGTAGGCCAAGGGAGAGGCACAGTGACTGTGTAGTAGTGCAGCTCAGGAAGTCAGGGCGGGGCTTTGGCTTTGAGACTATGCAATGTACAATTTAGGCTAGACTGAGGAAAATGTTTGCACAAGTTTAGAGATCAGGGTGACATGATGAGGGATTTTTCATTGTATTAACCAATTCCACAATTCTAGAGGGTATATGAGCCCAAGTGATTATGAAAATGTGCAATTAAAGTGCCCAGGGATGAGGTTTGATCCTTGAGACTATGAAGTGCACAATTTAGATAGGACTCGAGAGACAAATTATGCAATTTCTGGACTCAGTGAGCTCAGATGGAGGGTTTTTCACTACTCGGGAAAAGTGCGTAGTTATGGGAGGAAGCTGAGGTTGGGCCATTACAAAATTGCACAACTTAGGAGGTTGAGGGATGCGCTTGAGGCTATAGATTTCACAGTGTGAAGTTGAGGCCAGTATGGGAAGATGAATTGCATAGTTTAAGGAGGCAAGGTCAGGTTTGAGAACTGAAATTGTGAAGTGCCTAGTTCTGGGAGGTAGAGACTGCACATTTTTTAGTTCCGAGAGGAAAGGTCACAACTAGAGGACTGAAAATGCACAATATGCATTTCAGGGATGCCGGGTGAAGCTAGGTTTCTTGGTTGGGAAATATTTTTAGAAATGACTAAGTGTGGGACTGAAGAGACTCTTCTGAACAATGATATTAATTGATTGTGATCACACACTTGAAATAGTTTGATGACACAACAATGTAGATCATCTAGACACGTTGACAACATATTTCCCTCAATGTGACAACCTTGAAATGACTTTATGACAAGTGCGACACTAAAGGTATACTTTGCGATGATCTTGACAACACTTGCGTGAAAGCGATTAAAACTTTGTGAATGAGTGAGACTAATTTCTACATGGTTATACCAACTCATTCACACAAATATAACCAATTGAAACCACCAGAACAATAATGCATACATTGTGCGACAACTAACATGTGAAAAGACACCAATTGCTAAAGTGTGAACGAATCTTGCAATATGTGGACGAAAGTGAAAGTAGCGCATGTAAGAGAAAATATAACATGAAAACGAGACTAATTAGAGTAAATTAAAGCAAAAAAAACAACCAAAAACATGAAAAATACACTTGTTAATATAAAAGGTGCACGAAAGAGAAAGTTTGCAAAACTCACCAAAATGGAAGTACAAACACAACTAAAATGTGAGAAATTGTCATTGTCAGTGCGCATTGATTGTAGACCTAGATTGGAGATCACATAGGAATAGTACTGATCGAAAATTCTATGATTTTCAAATCTTGCATAGAAGAATGCACTCAAGAAATTATTGCGAACCGAGCATGTGTGTGAAAGTGACTTCATCCCTTCCAATCCAAGAGGGAGCTCAAAAGCATAAAAAAAACAAGAAGTGACTATGGAACGACCTATCACAACATTCATGGTAGGCTCCAAAATTTGAGTATGAGCATAATTTTGGAGGGTGTTTGTTGCAACAACAACAATTATTCAACCCAATGAATTCTACGTGAATATTAGAGCCATTTCGTCATTTGAAACCCAAAAATCCCTGAAGTTTTCATCCTGAATTTTTAGAAAATAAGTATGTTCTTTGTTGTAATTATTATTATTTCCAATATCTAATAATATATTATTTATTAGTATATTTTCTAGCAACTTTAGTTAGTTTTTTTTTAATAATAAATGATAGTTTTTGAACTTTCAAAATCCAAACTACATATAATTTTTCTCTGAAAATCTCTTTTATTTCAAAAAAAAAAAAAAAAAGAAGGAGAGAAAAGGATTTAAAAAGAATGTAATTCTTTCAAAATTATTCTTAATTTATATTTATATTTTTTAATTTAGATATTTAGTAAACAAGTTTAAGTTTATTATATTTATTTATTTTATTTTTATTTCTTATTTTGTTTATTCTATAATAATAATAATATCATAAAATATAAATATTCAGATTTTAAATTTAGATATTTTTATAAATAAAAATGAAAAATGTATCGAACAAACCCGAGAATTTACTTTTTTCACCTCTTCCCCTAAGAATTGTGAGTCATTCATCATTCCTTTGGAGTGTGATAAAGATGGGAAAAAATAGCCTTGTCTTAATGCCATTCTTAAAATATCTAATAATCTTATAAAAATATAAATTTTAATGTTTTAATGGTTATATATATGAAAAATAAGGAGAAATGTATTTCAGTTCATATTTTAGGAAGTTAGTAAACATTTTGATATATCACTTCAATTAAATGATATCACATTTAACAATTACCTACTTCTTATGAATTTTTATTTCAATAATTTTGGGAACTAATGGTATATTAACATAAAATGTTTTTTTATTTAACATAATCATTCAATGAAAAGATTAATTGAAATGGAAATATCTTTCTTTATATCAAATTTCTTCCTTATACAATTTAAAATGTTCATTGATATTTTCATCTAATTGGATCTAAAATAAAAGAATTTAAATGAAAAAGCATAATGAGCATGAAAGAAAATATAGAAGGAATGAAATGAAAAAATGTGATAACAAATTGTAACTTGGATGTAACAAGAAAAATGTTTGGCCATGCAATAGAGAGTAATGGGAATAGGTTTATTTTTGTTTTTACAAATGAATTTGAATTTGAGTCCCCTAACTTTGTCTCGAAATCTAAGGAGATTCAAAAAAATGGTGAGCGATTGTAGTCTACAAGTTAGAAAAGTTATGTATTCCTAAAGGTGAGTGATTGTATTTGATCATAGAGGCTCACGCATCTAAGGTTGTAAGGAATTTTGGTGTAGGGAAGATAATGGATAACGTGCAGAGGTGTGTGCATTTGCCTATGATGCAAGAATAGGTAGCTAGGTTCAGAAAAGGATGCATGTTTTATTGTACTAGAATGAGTAGTAATAGGAAGCAAGGTCTATATCATCCCTTGCTTATACCAAATCATCATTTTAAAATCATTTACATGGACTTTATGGGGGGTTTATCAACAATTAGGAAAGCACAACACTATGCATTCATGGTAGTTAAGAATTTGAGTATGATGTATGCTTTAATGCCTTGGAAAAAGACCACTAGTGGGAAAGAAGAAGTCCCATGTAGTCCCCATATTGTTATTATTTTGCCCCATAGAAGCCCACTATTGTTATTGTTGTGCCCTTACATTATTATTGTTATGTGATCTCTGATTATATTCTGCCCCTTCGACTCCTATATATAGAAAGGATTTTTTCCATTTGAATCATCCAAGAATTGTATAATTATGTAATGTAAAATAGGTTTCCCCCTCGAAGAGGATATTTTGTAAGTCGTTGATCTACTATTTCTATTCTTTTGTGATTTGGTTGCATAACATTTGGTTTCAAAGCTTAGGATTCTAAGGTTTCTCTTCTTCAAACAAGTCATTTCGGAATTTTCGCTATAATTTTTTTTTCTACGAGGCTTCATAAGCCAACATTTTTACCACATCAAACTGAAATCATGGTGCAATTCATGTCAAAATTTCATGTCTTGGTTCGCTATATTTTCGGAGATATGATAAGGGGAAGTTAGGGTTTTTGTAGGCTATAAAATTCAGTCTCAAACATGTGAGTTATGGAAAATTGCCATAATTTTTTTTTCAAGAATCATATTTGAATTCCATAAAATGTGGCTAAAATTGCATGGACTGTAGGTTTTTGTATATAAATTTCAGGGCCAAAGGTTGAAACAATGACACGTGGCACTTCGTACAAGTTGGCTCTACTAAACTAGCCTATAATCAGGTCATTATGGGAGACCAGGCATAACTCTTTCTTGAGGACTCGAATCTTGTTCTAACTTGCAGGTTTGGTAAAAAGACTCAAATATCTACCGCAAGAAAAAATTTCAGACATTGGTGATCCACAATTACAAAGATACAACAAATTCAAGATTGAGCTCCTATAAAGCAAGAAAAAAGGTATGCATTTTTTTAAAATTACATAAATTTTGTTTGAGAAATCCATTTGAAGTAATTCCAAGGGAATATTGAAGCATATATATCAGTATTAGGTTAAATTCCTCCCAAAAAAAATGATTCCACACCAGTTAAGCCATAAAAAATCTCTACTATGATGCATGAAGTGGATGAATTGCAGCATGATATATCAAAATTGAAAGCATAATTATGGAAACAAGGAAGTATACCACTCAAAATTATAAAAATGGAAGTCTTGCTACTCCTAGCCTTCCACAACCTACAATTTTGACATCAAAATTGTTATCACTAGGCTAGGAACAATTGGGCTTCTCAATGGTCAACCTAATCCACCTACTTAAAACCACTTTGGACTGAAATTTAGCCCTTCCAGTCAGAGATGGATCTATCAAAGAAAAAAAATGAATATTCGAGATGAATGTTATATGAAGATGGATAATTCTATATTTTTTGTGTTTTAAATGGTTTCGTATGTGGAAGATGTATGAAGGGCTAACGTTGGGCATGGAGTTAGCTAATGGACTTCAATCACAAGAAAATGTAGTTCATGGAAGCTGAGGAATTTAATATTAAAAGATAAATTTTTACAACATACACATAACACATGAAGGAAATTGGAGCATAATACTGTGAATTCCAAGTAATCATGAGAATATGAAGCTGATGATAATATCAAAAATGAAAAAAAACACAGACACATAAGCTCAAAAGAAATCTCAGGTCTGAAAAATAGTTCTACAACCGTATATTAGCTTGGTGAAATAAAATTGCATAATATTCCTCTCTTCTACCTTCATCAACCCCCCTTGAAATTAAATAGAACCTCTCATTTATAGAGTGAGATCTATGTTACAAAGGTTTGCCACCTAGATAGACTTTGACACTATCATAGAGACCTAATTCAACTAAGATTACATCACTTTGAGAAATAATATGGATATTTATGTATTATTATTGTTGGTAATAAAAAATGACTCTATGATTATTACTAAATTAAACAGAATTTCTAACAACCCATGTTTGTCATCCCTATCAAATCAAAATTCCATGTTGAGGTGGCCAACTGATACATTGGATTTTAGGTCTTCATAAATCTGATTTGATGATGAGATTTCCATTTCTGTGAGGTAACATCATGATGAGTTTTTTTAACCATGTCCGCCATTTTAAGTAGATTGCTGAGCTGTCCCATTAAAAATGGTCAACCCAAGATGCTCTGCTTTTATGGAGTGAAAAATGGATTTTTGTTGGATATTCTGAAGATGTCAAAGGATATAGAATTATTCAACCAAAATCCAAAAATATAATCATTAGAAGAGATGTAAAATTTTATGAAAATATATCGGCCTGCGCACCTAGTTCGGCGGGTGTGCCACCTTTGGCCTGTGAGCCCGATTCATCATATGTGCCAGCTCTCTCTATCTCTTATATTTTTGACAACATTCATTCTAGTTTATATGACAACAACAAGGATGATAATCCTCCTCCACCTCTTGAAGATGTTCCTTCAGCTCCGTAGCTTCCGAGATGGGTCCAGTCTACTCGGGATGAAACAGGTTCTCTTGCAGGTGACCCTATAGATCGACGATGTAAACATTCTTAGTTCGAAAGAGCCTCCTCCTTATTATCTCAAGTTCTAGAAAATCCAGATCCAAACACCTTTGAAGAAGCTTCCGATCATCCAGATTGGGATGAAGCTATGAATGAAGAATATCATTCCTTATTGGCGAACAATACTTGGGATCTTGTTCCTCTTCCAAAAGGAAGAAAACTTATCAGATGCAAATGGATTTATAAAAAAAAGTTTGGACCAGATGGAATAGTGGATAGACATAAAGCTCATCTTGTTGCTAAATTATTTTCACAAGTTGAAGGCATTGACTATACTGAAACCTTCTACCCTGTTTCCAAAATGAATTCTATCCGACTTGTTCTTTCCCTTGCTGCCTCCTTTAAATGGGAAGTCCATTAGATGGATGTTAAATCTTCCTTCTTACATGTAGATTTGCATGAATAAATATACACGGAACAACCCCCTGGCTTTATCCAAAACTACTCTAGCCTTTTTTGTTGCCTTAGGAAGTGTCTCTATGGTCTTAAACAAGCTCCTCAGGCTTGGTACGCCGAAATGGATAGATTTATATTAGATAATGGCTTTTTTAGGTGTCATTCTGACAACACTATATACACCAAGAAAGTGGGTAAGTCCTTCACCATCCTTGTTCTTTATGTTAATGATCTTATCCTTATTGGTAGTGATCCCAATCATATAAACCATGTGAAGTCTAGCCTCAAAAAGAAGTTTGAAATGACAGACTTAGGACACTTGCATTATTTCCTTGGTCTTAAAGTCTTACAATCCAAAGAAGGTACTACCCTCTCTCAGTCCAAGTATTCCCATGATCTTCTACACCACTTTCACATGGAAGAATGTAATCCAACCCCTTCTCCCTTTCAGTCTGGAGTCAAGCTTTCAGTCAGTTGTACTACCCATGAAGTTGATGCTACCTTATACCTTCAACTTGTTGGTAAAATTTTGTATCTAACCCATACTCGTCCTAACCTTTCTTTTTCCATTGGTCTTGTCCCTCGGTTTATGCACCAACCTCATGAAAGTCACTGGAAAGCAACTAAAATAATACTTCAATATATTCGAGGTACAGTTGCGTTAGGGATTCATTAATGCACATGAGCATCTCCATTGTTGATTGGTTTCACTGATTCTGATTGGGCTAGTGACCCTGATGATCGAAATTATACTACAGGATATGTATTCACTTTTGTTTTAGGACCTATTACATGGTCTTGTAAGAAACAAAGTTCCATCTCTCTTTCTTTAGCAGAAGAAGAATATCATGGTGTCGTTGAAGCCAACAAGGAATCCATGTGGCTTCGTCAGATCCTATCTGAATTTGGTCTTCATTAGCAGCATCCAACTATACTTTGATGTGATAATCAGAGTGCCATTTAGCTATGAAAAGATCCAGTTCAGCATTAGTGTATGAAACACATTGAGATTCATATACACTTCATCAGGAAGCTCATTCATGATTGTGTTCTTGAAGTACAGTATTGTTCAACCAATGATCAATTTGCCAATATATTTACAAAGGCTCTCACAGAAGCAAAGTTTACCAAACTTCGATCCATGCTTGGAGTTCAAGAAAGTTATTATTAAGGGGGGATAGGCTCTAATGCCTCCTTCCTTCTCCTATTGTGTCACCTTTGTAAATCCTTCAATCCTATTCCAAGTTTTTCTTAAGGGTGGATGTTAGGATATTTCGACACATATAAATAGGCTCCTTTTGTGTCACCTTTGTAAATCCTTCAATCCTATCCCAAGTTGTTCTTAAGGGGTGATGTTAGGATATTCCAAAACATAGGAAATAGTTAAGTATAACTTGGTGTAGTGTAGAGTTAGGTATTGTGTGTTTCTTTACTATGTACCTTTGTAACTTATAATCCGATGGTCATGATTTGTAGTGATCTGAAAGCTCACTGTCTTCTCAGTATTAACGACACTTGATCTGCGGCTTAGCACCCGATTGGTCCATGATATATATTTAAAGAGCATGGAGGTTCATTTTTTCGGCAACCATTAATGAGAGAAACATATTTAGCTTTTCTTTTTATATTAAAAAATTTCCTGAAGTGGCCGCATTGGCTCAGGCCGTGGATTGTTTCCCTCTTCAAGGGTTTTAACTACGTGATATATTGGTGTATTGATTTGTGATCTGTTTGTGGGCAGTGACCTTTGGCTTTTGATATAAAGAACTTACCCTATAAATTACTACAAGTAGATAGAAAGGAAGAAAAAAATTGTTTGACAGTGAAGAGTTAAGTTTTAAACAAGGTGAGCGTGGGATGATTTAATATGATAATGTTACGATTAACGGATATACTAACAATAAATGGTAATGGGTAATAAAGAGACACATGGAAATTTATCATCGGAAGGTTAAATGACATGTGAGTGATATCGAGATGGCGGTAGTAAGTCAAATAGTGAAAAAACGGTTTTGAAGCCTACCCGGAGGGGTGGGCGGGGGGGGGGGGTGCGAATGTGATGGAGAGATGTAGGCGGCGGTGGTTTTGGTGAAACGAATTTACTCAAAAACCCCCAGCAGATATATTTCGAAAACACTAGGGTCTGTGGGTTTAGATGTGGGTCATTGATCTGAGCATGCCCGATCTTAGCCCTTTAAACCTGTGAACATTTTATTTGATGTGCACTATATTACATAATTCTAGTTTATGAGTGATTATGATAATTAACCATATAACCTATGATTAATAATCATAGACATATTTTATTCTAGAATATTTTTAAGCGACATTGTGAAAATGCTCTGAAAACTAACTGATTTGACCTTTAAGACCCCTCACATATGCACATTTTTCAATTTCAATTCCAAAGACCTCATTCAAACCTAATTCACTTAGCCTAATTAACTTAAGAAAAACCCTAATGGTTATCATCGATAACAATGGCTCCAATGGGGATGTTTCACCCCTGTGGTGCAACAAAGAACTAGCAACTCTAGTGCCTTATTCATTGGGCAGTTCCCAACCACTTTTCATATTATTTAGTCTGCATTTGTCCCTTGACATGATATCAAAGAAAAAAATCATATAAAACTTACAACTACAATCATCAAACTAGATGTTGAAAGAGATGATTTCCTAGAAATTTTATTTATGTACATACCAATCCTACTCTAACAACTGAAAATTCATCTTCTTAACTCAAGCAATATGAAACCTCTTGTATAACTAGTCAAAGAGTTGATGCAACACCTGGGAGACTTTATTGTGCTTGAATATGAAACCTCTTGTATAACTAGTCAAAGAGTTGATGCAACACCTGGGAGACTTTATTGTGCTTGAATAGGATCATCTATTGGCAGCTCAGAATGAAAATTTAATCCATAACCTGAATTTATAAATGAAATAAACTCCACCTTCACTGATGACTAAAATAAGCTTACCAAAGGATCTTGATAATCATCAAAAATATCCTCTTTTGAGGAAAGCAGAAAATCAACAAAAGGATCCTTCAAAACATTGAAAAGTATCTTGTCTTGATAATCCAAAGGATAATATTCATTCATAACTACAAGTTGTCTCTATTTTATGTATTCATTTTCAACATCATTCTTAAGATAGGAATCTGACTATTCATGAAAATATTCAATGGGAGCAACCACATCATGTGCTACATGGATGAATAAGAATGACCTTTCATGCATTACATTGAGAACTTCATGTATATCATCATGCAAAAAAACAAAATTTCTTGATCATTTAAATCTGTAACAAGACATTTTGGGACAACAACTTGTGGATAAAAAAAGTTGTTGATCATTGTCTATAAGTGCTTCCTTATGACAATATTAAAGCATACTCAAGGAATAAACCTCCTCCTCATGATGAAAGGAAACATGTTTCACATAAACTTCTCCTTGCTCCTACTTATTTTCATCATTCAACTCTTTTTTCTCAATATGCTCAGAAAGTTTTTCATATGCTCAGGGATTATTTAAAAGTGAACTTTCATCACATGTTACCTCACTGTTTAAATTTTTGATGCATGTATTTTCAACAACCTGATCATGAGGATTTTCTTCTTGACATAAAACATCAAAAAAGGAATGGGCTGAAAAAATATTTGAATTATTTGGCTCATAAATTTCATTGCATATAGATTGACAAGGCTGCAAATACTCATAAATTTCATGTAATATGACTTAAATGTCAAATTGTTGATCCATTTCATCTTCAACTCAAGAAGAGACATCTGCTTGTTGGAAAATTTCTCGATCATCATGACAACTAGCTTGTGAAGAAAATTCATAAAGTGCCTCTAATATATTATCATCATACTTACATTCTACATCATCATCAATACTTTTAATATATTGAATGAAACCTTTCGAAATATTACAACAGCCTTGAAACAATGGTGATGAAGGATGATACTTCCCATAATGTTCAAAAAATATTCCATGGAAACCTCTAAGAGAACACAAGCTTTCTGATTTCAACCCTTCATACCATACTCTAACTTTGTCTCCTAGGGTAGCCATAAACATCTTTGTAAGACAATCCTCAGGAAACACAACCCTCAGTATACATACATGTATATGGAATTTAACCAAATGCAGACCAACATCATCTTTCTTTTCATATTTGAACATGGGAATATGGGTTGACCAATCAACACAAGGAATAGGATTTGGAAAACCATATATGTGATTTATTCTTGTAGTATAACTCATCTTGGAACTTCTTCAAGCTACTGATATTCAAGAATCAAAGTCACCATGAAGCTTTGATCTTCTGTATCTTTTGAGATTGAAGTCACGAAGGTAATTTCGCAACCTTCAAAATAAAACTATGATTTCCTATTACCCTCAGGAATCAACACGAAGACACTCAAAGAAAATTCAGGAAATAGAGCCTTTTGTCCCCTGACAGATGCACCAAAATGTTGTCACTAAGCTGGGACCAATTGGGCTGCTCAATGGTCAAACTAATGAAACTATTTCAAACCACTTTGGATTGAAATTTATCCCTTCCAGTCAAAGAGGGCTCTCTCAAAGAAAATAAATGAATATTCAAGATGAAACTTATATGCAGATGCCTAATTCTGTACTAATTGTGTTTTAAATGATTTTGCAAGTGGACGGTGTATGAAAGGCTACCATTGGGCATGGGGTCAGCTAATGGACTTCAATCACAAGAAAATTTAGTTCATGGAAGACGAGGCAATTAATATTAAAAGATAACGTTTTACAGCATACACATAACACGTGAAGGAAATTGGAGCATAATACTATGAATTCCAAGTAATCATGAGAATGTGAAGCTAATGATAATATTAGAAATGCAAAAAAACACAGACACATAAGCTTAAAAGAAATCTCAGTTCTGAAAAATTCTTCTGCAACTATATATTAGCTTGGTGAAACAAAATTACATAATAGTCATCTCTTTTACCTTCATCAACCCCCCTTTAAATTCAATAAAACCCCTCTTTTATAGAGTGAGATATCTATTACAAATGTCTGCCACCTCACTAGACTTCGATACTGATGTAGAGACCTAATTTAACTAAGATTACATCACTTTCAAAAATAATAGGGATATTTCCGTTTTAGTAGAGTTGGTAGTAAAAAATGACTCTATGACTATTAATTACATAAACAGAATGTCTAACAACCCATTTTTGTCATCCCTATCAAATCAAACTACCATGTTGAGGTGGCCAATTGATACATTGTATTTTAGGCCTTCATAAAACTGATTTGATGATGAGTTGTTCATTTCTGTGAGGTGGCATCATGATGAGATGTTTTAGCCATGTCTGAAACTTGAAGTAGATTTTTGAGCTGCCCCATTAAAAATGGTAAACCCGAGATTCTTTTCTTTTATGGATTAGAAATAACCCAAATATTGATATTTTTCCTTGACTATTCTACTGCTACTAGTGTTGGCCTTTTAACTGTCATCCGTATTTTAATGGCCGATCTCTAGCTTTGAAATTCTTTATCTAATTTCCACTAAAAACAGATTTTGGACCAAGTATTTGAGAATTGACACCAGGATATCCTGCATTCACTCCATTCATTCTCAACAAAGTTTAAATATTCAACCGAGTTCATAGCTTTCGAGGAGTTGAATGGTTGTGGGTTATGTTTCTGTACTTTGCTGGAGTTTTGGAATAATTAGGAAACAATGTGAGTAGATATAATGGCAGAAAATATTTGTTTGATAGTGAAGAGTGAAGTTGTAAACAAGGTCAGCACGGGATTATTTATTACGATAAGGTTACAGTAAGCGGAAATACTAATAATAAATGGCAATGGGTAATAAAGAGACACATGGTAGTTTATCATTGGAAGGTGAAATAACATGTGAGTGATGACGAGCTGGTAGGAGTAAGTAAAATAGTCAAAAAAAAAAATTGAAGCCTAATGGGAGGGGGGGTGTTGCGGTCCGAATGGGATGGCGGCTCATAGGAAACGGTGGTTTTGGTGAAATGACTTTACCCGGAACCATCCCCCCCCTCCCCACCTTCCCCACAAGTGCATATCTTTCAGAAACACTAGGGGGTGCGGGTTATTGTTGAACCCTTAATTAAAATTAGAGGGGGGTGAATCAGTTTAACACATTCATGGACTTTTAAAACTTTCCTTTACACTTATTTACACCTTCATTTCATGATCAAATTATTACATAATGTAATAGCAATATTAATATGTGAGCAGCACGTATAAAGCAGATTAGATAAACCATATCAACACATAAACATCATGCACATAGACAACAGATATAAGTGGAAACCCAAAAAGGGAGAAAACCACATATTATTATTGTTGTGATGCAAAGGAAAGCTCCAACTCCCTTTCACCACTGATTTTCTGTAGGATCCAACCTACATGAAGCTCCTACCTCAATTCTGCAAGCTACAACTTGCAAGGAAGCTCCAACTCCCTTCTATTTTCTGTAGGCTACAACCTACAGGAGGCTCCTACCTCAATTCTGCAACCTACAACTTGCAAGGAAGCTCCAACTCCCATATATTTTCTGTAGGCTACAACCTACAAGAGGCTCCTACCTCAGCTAGCTACAATTGACAGCTATCAAGCTACAAATTGATATGGAAGCACCAACCTCCTCACTCTTTCATAAAAAACACATGCTGATTTACCTGGATATCAGCTTTGTCTTGTTCCTTCTTCACTGTTGTCCACCAACCTTCATATCTGCCCTATATCATCTCTGAATCTTCACAGCTTCTTTATCTGCTCCTCCTTCTTCTTACCTTCTTTGCCTCATTTCTCCATTCTCTAACTTCCTCTATGCATATCTATGTGATATCATTTATAGAGTTCACCTCATGACTGTTTGTATTCCACAAGGAATTCGAAGTGAATATGTATGAATCTTTGCCTTCCATCTTCTCATTTTCTTGCCCAGCACATTCAGAAAAATATAACAATATGTATACATTTCAATATTACAGTGAGGTATTTCTTTGCCTATGGATACTTGCCTTTGCATCACAAACAATATAAAATTAATTAAAACATTTACATTTACATTTGCAACAGATATATCTCATTCAACCCTTTCAGTTCTTGGCTCACTGTATGTTTGTATTTTCTGCTGCTGTATTGTAACATTTCTGCATACTCTCCTACTTTCTATGCATGTAGAATGAATTTCCCAAATTATGTTCCAAATCTGGTAGCTTTATCAAAATTCACAATATTTTAAATTGCGGAAGCTCTTCATATGGTTCAAAACCACTCAACGTATATACAATGCTCTTCTATAAAACCCAAATAACTCTCGACATATAACTCAAGCTTTAATGCTTTACCAATTCAATCTTTGATTCAAAATCAAACCCAATTCCCAATACTCATATGCAGTTCTTTACCTGTTTCAAATCTTATGGTTAACCCATAGTCCAACCCACTTCATAAGTCATCAAATGAATATTTCAACTTTGGAATACAGCTCAATATATATTCCTCGGACCAATACATACATCGATGTATGTATAACTTTCCATCATATAATAATACCAAATGTTATCAAAACACTAAACTTTAGACCAAAGCATTTTATACTTGAAGTATGAACTTCAGGTTTCAAAATATATCTGTTCCAAAGTTCTACTTTGTTTTAATCATTAGCATAGTTTAATACACACTTTCGAGCCCACACATATGTAGCTTACCATGCGTTAACATCTTCATAACTTACCAATTCCATCCAACGAATGAATTGCATACAATCGATGCTCATACCTGGCCCACCATTATTTCAATGTAAATATTGATTGAATCCAACGATGGACACACCATCGTATTTTACCTCAGCTATCAAACGGTTGCGGACTTTAGGTTAAAATCCAAAGTTTTATAATATCAATAACCATTAGAATGAGTATTTAACTCGACGTTAGTCTTTCTCTCGGGCCCACATATATATTGGTTCTCTTCATTATTCATCGTCGACTTGGTTTAAACCCAAAACCCATTTAACTTCCGGAACGATACCTTTTTCTGGATGAACTTTATCATAAACCCATTATATAATATGGCCCCCAGATACATTTCATTATCAAACACTGACTTTGGATTGAAACGATCCAACACTTAAATCTTTGGGTCCAATTTTACTCACCGAAAAATAATGTAGGTCCCACAACACGCCTTCCATTAACTATTGAATAGATCTGATGGTCAATAATTTCTCACGTTCGAATAATAATTTGGGTGCTCATCCAAGGGATATCATGCAATTTAAATGCACGAGCCTTAATCTTCAAAATTGACGCGACAAAAGTGTTTTTCGATTAACCACTTTTGCCACGCGTCAATCAAGTAACGATATCACGTTTTTTTGAGGAATTATTCTTACCACTTAATAGGTTGCATGAGACCACTCTTGGTTTCTTCCCAACCGCTTTCACTATTTTGGCCGTCGTTGACTCACAATTCCACGTGCGCCTTCATTTTTATTTGCTCCTGGTTTCATCTCTTCGGGTTTCATATTTATTAACTCAGATTTTATGTTATAAAATTAACATAATTTTATAACTCACCATTCATTGATTTACACCATATCATATGGCCCACAATCAGCATTCACATTCATTCCTTTCACAGGTTCAACTTCGATTAATAGTAATTAATAACCAATTACGAACTGTAAGTCATTGATGCGCCATTACTGTCCCAGTTGCACAGTTATCTCAAAATTTACTTATGTGATTTAACGACTCTTGATTCCTTTCGACTGGGTGTTCGATTCATAATTTCGAACAGTCTTACACCATCATATCTTCCCTCTCATTAATCGGCTTCTATTCCATAGTGCCTTCGACCTATGTCAAAGTTCAACCAGGCCTTAATTTCTCTCCACCTTCAATTGCAGTTCCATTTACTTGGGCAACTCAAGGAAATTATTCCACCTTGCGACTTCACTCCACAATGAACCTAATTCAACCTTTTGAATAGGCTTTAAAACCCTCAATCATTCATTAATGTCTCGTTCAAATCTACCCTTCATGCATTTAGCCCAAAATCATGATAATTGACTTCGACTTTCCCATTAGAATAGAGCATCATTTAAAAACCCAATTTACAGAGTATATCCACACATTCTTATATCATTGCTTATTGAAACTCAAAAGCCATTCCCACAGAATTAAATCAACCAATACTCATGTAATTCCGAGCAGATTCTTTGATATACAAAAATGAAATCACTTACAAACTTCCTGGTCTTTGGCCAGATCTTCAGATCAAATGGCCCTTCTATAACTTCCCGTAGGCTTACAGGAAACAAACCCTGTTTGCACAAATCTGTAACACTTACACACTCTGCAGCTCTGAACAACTCTTCTACTTCAATTCACTGCCTTTGTTGCCTCTGTTTCATGTCTAATTCTTCTCCTTGCTTCTCTTTTGCTATCTCTGCTTCCTCTACTTCTTTCTCTGCTTCATTTTTTTCCTCTGATGTCTCTGCTGCCTCTCTACCTTGGTTGTTGTTGTTACTTTGTGCTCCTTTGTCTTGATGATAATTCAGGTGCTACTCCTCTCTTATCCTTTTATTGCTAGTTCTTCTTTGCTATTTTTCCTTAGTGATAGTTCAGGTGCTACTCATGTCTTCTCCTTTTCCATCAATGACAATTTTTCCAACAGTCTCCCCCTTTGGCATTGATGGCAATACTCCACCAATACTCCAAAATTTCCTTCAGGACTTCCTCCCCCTTTCATTCTAAAAGGTGTGTTTTGTCTTCCTCTGCCTATCTTCTTTTGCTTGCTTTTCCTCCCCCTTTGACATCAATGGCAAAGGGTTGCACATCTCTCAGTGTAGATTCTATCTTTGCATTTCCTCTCTCTAAGTTTTGTTTAGGCCTTCTTCTTTTGACTTTATACCTTGCTGCTCTAGACTAGTCTATACGAGTTGTTGAGAGAACACTTTTGAGAATTATTGAACTTGTATATACACAATAAGTTGATACCATCCCAAAGCACATACTCCTTGCACTTGTATAGAATGTAGGTGATGATAGAATAACCATATATAATTAGACTTATATAATCAGAGATGCATCATTGGACCAAAACTAAAATACTGAGAATGTTTCAAATATACTTCAGTCTCTAGTATGATCTTCATCAGAAATACATATCTGTTGAGGAAGATTGTAGATGGAATATGTCTTTTTCTACAATACACATCTGCAGTACAACATTTGTTCAATTATGATGATGCCAATATATCTTGTATAGCTGTGGTTCACTTTTCCTACCTGTTGGTGGTGATATGAGCTAGGATGCTGACAAGGATATTACACTTAATAGCTGAAAGGTCGTTGTTACTAATGTGATAAATGAATCAAACTAGAGCTTACAACTTATTGTGAGATTAGACAATATCTTTCAATATAAGAGACCAAACGACTTTGCTGCTTATACAATGTACTTTCAAAACAAACCCTTGAGGCTAGATACATTCAATGTATCGGTCAGTCTCACTTATCAACCATGCAATTTAATTTATGACATAAGGGGGTACGTATGTCAATGATCAACTTCTCTTTAATGGTGAAATACTAGCAAATCCTTTCTGTTGAAGTATGCTTTTGATGAATCAATAGCAGACTTTTGAGCTTCAACTGTAAGATTAACAGAACTAGTCCTTCATAATTTAGATACTTTAACTGTTCTATCATGATGATCTTTCGCAAAAATATATTCAATATGTTAATTGAAATCTCAGCAAATAGACTTCACACGGTGTTATGAATGATCTTAAGAGAGAGGCCTTGAAGATATCTATGTAATGACTTCAGGAAGGCATGAAGTTATATATAGAAATAGAAACTGCTTCAATGCTCAATATAATGCTTTAAGTGTAAACAAGATAATGATCCTTTTTCCCTTTCATTGACCCTTTTATGCTTTAATAATGCAGATAATGCTAGGTATACAACCTTGATGTACTTTTGCCATAATCCTTTGATCCTGAGGACCTATACCATACCGCAGCTCCGCCGATAACACTTGGTATTCTGTTGATAGGCATGTTTCTTGTACCAAATACCAATTGATACTACATTGATAAACCATGTAGAGATTTCACTTTAGCTCACACATGAACCCATAGTTAAGACAACCTTCATAGTTTCTACTATTGAGCTTTCCACTGTTCACACCAACAATCATCAATATACTGAATTTGATCTTGGCATCATTAACCATCTTTCTTATTCTGTCATTTTGTTCAAAGGAATGCCATTGCATGTTCCTTTCTAGGACTGCTCTAGAATCATTGTTGCTTTATATCCAATTCAACTGTTCTAACATAATGATCTTCGGGAAGACATCTTCAATTTCTTTACTTGGAATCTTCATGGGCAGATCACTTAGAGATTTATCACTCACTTAATTGCATTCCTCCAAGGGGACTTTTCATAGATGATGTAATGACATAATGATGATAGGCACTTCTCTTACTCATCCTTCTTAATGAGATTCATTGTTAATTATAGCAGTATGATGCACAATATGATCATCCTTTATGGGACTTTCCAGTTCTGTAGCTCGAAACATAATTTTTGTGATTTTAACCATTCTTCACTTAATGTGTTGATGTCTTCTTAGCTTACATGATCTTGGCTGATGTTATCTCTACTATCATGGCTGCTTGCTGCCTTCTCTCCTTCCATAAACCTGTTGGCTATTGTGTGCTTCAAGTATTATTCTTCCTCTATAGTTCTCTGTTAGAGAAATTGTCCTCTCCCTTCCTGACCTTTTAGCTATTGTTATTTAATGGAGCTCTTCTTAGACTACTTTTGTGGGGACTATTTAGGAACTACTCTCCCCCTGGGATGTTGCTTCATATCTATCACTGGTTGGATATTTGCGTTGCTTCCTAGAGTAGCTCCCCTTGAGACTATGATGGTTTCATTATGTTATTGAGGTAACAGGCTCCCCCTTTCTCTTTTCCTTCCATACTTTATTTGGGTTCTTCATAATGTCTGCACTTCTTTTTGATTCATAGTTTTGTTTGATTTGATTAGATTCCATCATCTATCTAGAGTTCTTTAATGTATATGGCAGTTTACAGTCTTTTTCTTTGTGACCAATCTTGAGGCATACATAACATCTTATTTCACCAAGGTACATTTGAGCTGATGTATAATATTTTATGCTCCCTGTTGAACATAATTTACATTCAACAAGTTTATGTCCAAAATTATTGCATGCATAACAGTAGCCATGGAAATTATTTATGTACCTGGTGAGTGGTTGTCCTTTCCATTTGTTTGCTTGAGGTAGTCTTCTCATTTGCTGCATCTTTTGCTGGTTAAAGTTGATATACCTTGTCTTACAATGTGCTGCAATATGTCCTCGTTTATGACAAGAGAAACATGTGATATTTTTCATAGGAGGAAAGAACCTTCTTTGACAACTTCCAAATTTATTCAATTCATATTCAAGAGTGTATGAGCCTTTTTCAGCTGATTGTTTCTTCATTTCATTCTTTGTCATTTGAGGTTGCTTCTTGTTTTTTTTTGCTTCATTACAAATCATGTTTTTGCTGGCTTCTACTTCTATAGGAATATTTTGAGTTGCTTCAATATCATTTACAGCTTTTACAAAAATGATATTCTTGTTATCTTCTACCTTGGACTTACTGGTTTCTCCTTCATATCCTATCCCAAACTTTATGAGAGGAGACCTTTGAGCATTTAAAATCTTGTCCAACTGTTCAAAGCTTGTCAATTGAGGAGTATTCATTAATAACTCTCTTTGGGCTTTTTCTAATTTCTTTCTCAGGCACACTACTTCTTCTTCCAATCTTCCACATTCCAGACTTTTCTCTCCCATTTGTTGCAGTAGAGTGTCTTCTACTTTCCTTGCTTCTTCAAGTTGTGTCTTTAGGCCAACAATTTCTTTCTTATCTTCATATTCTTTCTCATCACATATTTGCACCAATTTCTTTAGGTCTTTTTTTTCATTCTTCAATCTTTCAATTTCAATGAAGGCTGTGTCAAGTTTGGCTTTTTCCTCAACTGTAATTTCTTCAAGGTACTCACATCCATTCACCCTGGTAGGTATCTCATTTGATTGACCTTTTTCCTTTTGAAAGGAATTTTTCTTCTTCTTAATTCTCTTCTCCTTCTTGACAATGCAACCCCTAGTGTCTACTTCATGCATGAAATGAAATCTTTCCCAGATTTATTTTGTAGAGGTTAGATCCATTATTAAATCAAGATCCTTGTTATGAAGACTGTTATATATCACACATTTTTCCTTGGCATTCCACTGTTGTTCTTGCACCGAGGGAGAGTCTATGTAGTAATCATCACATACAAGTTTCCATACCTCAAGTTCATAAGCCATTAAATTTGTTTTAACCTTATCTCTCCATTCAAGAAATTTTGTTGTATTTACCACAGGTACATTTTGATAGTCCATGACTCAACCAAATCTCCTTCAAGATATTCGGCTTACACCAAAGGAACCTTCTTTGATACCAATTGTTTAACCCTTAGTTAAACTGAGAGGGGGGTTGAATCAGTTTAACACATTCATGGACTTTTAAAACTTTCCTTTAAACTTATTTACACCTTCATTTCATGATCAAATTATTACATAATGTAACAGCAATCTTAATATGTGAGCAGCAGGTATAAATCAGATTAGATAAATGATGTCAACGCATAAACATCATGCACATAGACAAAAAATATAAGTGAAAACCCAAAAAGGGAGAAAACCACATCTTATTATTGTTGTGATGCAAAGGCAAGCTCCAACTCCCTCTCACCACTTATTTTCTGTAGGCTCTAGCCTATAAGAGTCTCCTACCTCAATTATGCAAGCTACAACTTGTAAGGAAGCTCCAACTCCCATCTATTTTCTACAGGCTACAACCTACAGGAGGCTCCTACCTCAATTCTGCAAGCTACAACTTGCAAGGAAGCTCCAACTCCCATCTATTTTCTACATGGTACAACCTATAGGAGGCTCCTACCTCAGCCAACTACAACTAACATCTATCAAGCTAAAAATTGATATGGAAGCACCAACTTCCTCACTCTTTCATAAAAAACACATGCTAATTTACCTGGATATCATCTCTGTCCTGTTCCTTCTTCACTGTTGTTCACCAGCCTTCATATCTGCCTTATATCATCTCTGAATCTTCGCAACTTCTCTACCTGCTCCTCCTTCTTCTTACCCTCTCTGCCTCATTTCTCCATTCTCTAACTTCCTCTATGCATATCTATGCGATATCATTTATAGAGTTCACCTCATGACTGTTTGTATTCCACAGGGAATTCAAAGTGAATATGTATGACTCTTTGCCTTCCACCTTCTCATTTTATTTCCCAGCACATTCAGAAAAAT
The DNA here is from genome assembly GCA_034641835.2 of Pinus albicaulis. Lineage (NCBI taxonomy): Eukaryota > Viridiplantae > Streptophyta > Pinopsida > Pinales > Pinaceae > Pinus > Pinus albicaulis. The sequence continues at coordinate 221,995,142 of CM076571.1, read as the reverse complement.
ATAACAATATGTATACATTTCAATATTAAAATGGGGTATTTATTTACCTATGGAGACTTTCCTTTTCATCACAAACAATATAAAATTAATTAAAACATTTACATTTACATTTGCAACAGATATATCTCATTCAACCATTTCAGTTCTTGGCTCACTGTATGTTTGTATTTTATGCTGCTGTAGTGTAACAGTTCTGCATACTCTCCTGCTTTCTATGCATGTAGAATGCATTTCCCAAATTATGTTCCAAATCTGGAAGCTTTATCAAAATTCACAATATTTTAAATTACAGAAGCTCTTCATATGGTTCAAAACCACTCAACGTTTATACAATGCTCTTCTATATAAAACCCAAATAACTCTAGGCATATAACTCAGGCTTTAATGCTTTACCAATTTATTCTTTGATTCAAAATAAAACCCAATTCCCAATACTCATATGTGGTTCTTTACCTGTTTCCAATCTTATGGTTAACCCATAGTCCAACCCACTTCATAAGTCATCAAATGAATATTTCAACTTTGGAATACAACTCAATATGTATTCCTTGGGCCAATACATACATCAATGTATGTATAACTTTCCATCATATAATAATACCAAATGTTATAAAAACACTAAACTTTAGACCAAAGCATTTTATACTTAAGTATGAACTTCAGGTTTCAGCATATATCTGTTCCAAAGTTCAACTTTGTTTTAATCATCATCATAGTTTAATACGCACTTTCGGGCCCACACATATGTAACTTACCATGTGTTAAAATCTTCATAGCTTACCAATTCCATCCAACGAATGAATTGCATACAATCGATGCTCATACCTGGCCCGCCATTATTTCAATGTAAATATTGATTGAATCCAACGATGGACACACCATCGTATTTTACCTCAGTTGTCCAACGGTTGTGGACTTTAGGTTAAAATCCAAATTTTTATAATATCAATAACCATTAGAATGATTATTTAACTCGACGTTGATCTTTCTCTCGGGCCCACATATATATTGGTTCTCTTCATTATTCATCATTGACTTGGTTTAAACCCAAAACCAATTTAACTTCCGGAAAAATACCTTTTTTTGGATGAACTTTATCATAAACCCATTATATAATATGGCCTCCACATCCATTTCATTATCAAACGCTAGATTTGGATTAAAACTATCCAAAACATAAATCTTTAGGTCCACTTTTACTCACCGACAAATAATGTAGGTCCCACAACACGCCTTCCATTAACTATCGAATAGATCTGATGGTCAATAGTTTGTCACGTTCCAATAATGCTTTGGGTGCTCATCTGAGGGCTATCATGCAATTTAAATGCACAAGCCTTAATCTTTAAAATTTACTCTATAAAAGTGGTTTTCTATTAACCACTTTTGCCACACGTCAATCAAGTAACGATATCGCATTTTTTTGAGGAATTCTGCTTACCACTTAAGAGGTTGCGCGAGACCACTCTTGGTTTCTTCCAAACCACTTTCACTGTTTTTTCCACCGTTGACTCACAATTCCAGGCGCGCCTTCATTTTTATTTGCTCCCGGTTCCATCTCTTCAGGTTTCATATTTATTAACTCAGATTTTACGTTATAAAATTAGCATAATTTTATAACTCACCATTCATTGATTTACACCATATCATATGGCCCACACACAACATTTACATTCATTCCTTTCAAAGGTTCAAATTCGATTAATAGTATTTAATAACCAATTACCAACTGTATGTCATTGCTGCACCATTACTGTCCCAATTGCACAGTTATCTCAAAATTTACTTCTGTGATTTAACGACTCTTGATTCATTTCCACTAGGTGTTCGATTCATAATTTTTAATAGTATTACACCATCATATCTTCCCTTTCATTAATCAGCTTCTATTCCATAGGCCTTCGACCTATGTCAAAGTTCAACCAGGCCTTAATTTCTCTGCACCTTCAATTTCAATTCCATTTACTTGGGAAACTCAAGGACATTCTTCCACCTTGCGACTTCAATCCAAAGTGAACCTAATTCAACCTTTTGAATAGGCTTTAAAACCCTCAATCATTCATTAATACATCGTTGAAATCAACCCTTCATGCATTCAGCCCAAAATCATGATAATTGACTTTAACTTTCCCATTAGAACATAGCATCATTTAAAAACCTAATTTACAGAGTATATCCACACATTCTTATATCATTGCTTATTGAAACTAAAAATCCATTCACACAGAAGTAAATCAACCAATACTCATGTAATTCTGATAAGATTCTTTCATATACAAAAATGAAATCACTTACAAACTTCCTGGTCTTTGGCCAAATCTTCAAATCAAATGGCCCTTCTACAACTGCCTATAGGCTTACAGGAAACAAACCCTGTTTGCACACTTCTGTAACACTCACACACTCTGCAGATCTGAATAGCTCTTCTGCTTCAATTCACTGCCTTTTTTGCTTTTGTTTCTTGTCTAATGCTGCTCCTTGCTTCTCTTTTGCTATCTGTGCTGCTTCTACTTCTTTCTCTGCTTCATTTGTTTCCTCTGATGTCTTTGCTACCTCTCTACCTTGGTTTTTGTTGTTCCTTTGTGCTCCTTTGTCTTGATGATAATTCAGGTGCTACTCCTCTCTTCTCCTTTGCCTTATTGCTGGTTCTTCGTTGCTCTTTTTCCTTAGTGATAGTTCAGGTGCTACTCCTGTCTTCTCCTTTGCCATCAATGACAATTTTTCCAACAAGGTTTAGATGTGGAACGTTGATTTGAACGTGCCTAATCTTACCCCTTTAAACCTGCAAACATTTCATTTTATGTGCACTATATTACATAATGTCACTTTATGAGTGATTACGATATTTAACCATATAACCTATGATTAATAATCATAAACATAGTTTATTCGAGAATATTTTTTAGGTGGAATTTTTAAAATGCTCTGAAAACTAACTGATTCAAACTTTAAGACCCCTCACGTATTTGAATTTTTTAAAATTTGAATTCCAAAGACTTCATTCAAACCTAATTGAATCAACCTAATTAACTTAAGAACAACCCTAATGGTTATCATGGATAACAAAAACAATTAAAGGAAAAAAAAAAAGTGGATTTTTTATAGTCGTGATAGAAGAGACACTGAAGGTCATAAGTGCACTGAGAAGAAATTATTTTACATAGATTGTGAAGAGGTGGAAGAAAAGGAACAAGAAACATAAAAAGAGGAGGATATACACTACGAAGTAAACCAAGAGAAAGAAGAAATGAATCTAACCATATCTTGTAATGAATTGGTAGGAATTACCACTCCTCAAACTCTCAAGATAGAAGGATATATCAAGAAGAAAAAGGTATTAGTGTTGATTAATTCTGGTAGTACCCATAATTTTATTCATTGTAAGATAGCCAAGGAATTGAATTGCTTCCTATATATAGCACCAGAGTTTCAAGTGATGGTTTCAAATGGAGGAACTAGAAATTACTCTGGAAAGTGCCATAATATCAAGATAACCATGAGAGAATTTTTATTGAATAGTCCAACGCTTTCCGTTCCAATAGGTGGTGCTGATGTTGTACTAGGAGTCCAATGGTTACAATCTTTGGGGACAATAAATTTTAACTCTCAAAAAAATTTCTTGAAATTGTTTTGGGAAGGAAAGGAAGTTGAATTATAGGGTATTACAGGAAAACTAGGAAATATAATAAACTCTAATGTCATGAAAAAGTTTTTGAATGAATAAAAACAAGGTGTAATTTCACAATTATGGTCACTAGAGGTTTAAACATCGAAATCGTCTATTTCTCTAGATATATAAAAATTATTGGAAAATCATTCAAAGGTTTTTGAGACTCCCAAAGGCCTCCCACATATTCGTGATCATGATCATGTTATTCATTTGATTCGAGGAAGTGTTCCTCCAAACATCAGGCCTTAGAGATATCATTATGCCCAAAAGAGTTAGATTTAATGTATGGTTTCATAAATGTTAGAGGATATTATAATTCAACCTATTAAAATTTCTTTCTCTGCTCCATTAGTATTGGTTCACAATAAGGATTGATCTTGGCACAAGTTTCCAGATTATAGGGAGATCAACAAGCTCACTATTAAAGATAAATTTACCATTCCTTTAGTTGATGAATTATTGGATGAATTACATAGATAAATTTACTTCACCAAGTTGGATCTTTGTTCGGGATATCATAAAATAAGAATGAATACTGAAGACATTCTGAAAATAACATTTAGAACTCATGAGGGTCATTATGAAATTATAGTCATGCATTTTGGCCGTACCAATGCCGCATCTACATTTCAAGGTTTGATGAATTCCATTTTCAAACCCTTCCTTAAATAATTTTTGTTACTATTTTTAGATGATATACTAATCTACAAGTCTTGGAAGGACCATGTTCAACATGTCGACAAGGTGCTCAAACTATTGGAGGAGAAAAATTTATATGAAAAAACCTCCAAATGTTTCTTTGGGGTATAAGAGGTGGAATATTTGGGTCATATTTTCTCTCATGAGGGTGTTAAGGTAAACCCTAACAAAATTAAATCCATTAAGGAATGTAAAATCCCCACAACCATAAAGCATTTGTGAGGATTTATTTTTTTGATAGGGTATTATCGCAAGTTTGTTAAGAATTATAGGAGAATAGAAACACCTCTAACAACATTACTGAAGAAAGATGTATTTTTGTGGAATCCAGAAGAAACTAAGGCCTTTGAACATCTTAAAGAGTCAATGTGCCAAGCACCAGTCTTAGCTACTTCAGAATTCACAAAAACCTTTATTGTGGAATGTGATGCCTTGGGAAATGGAATTGATGTTATTTTAATGCAAGAAGGAAGACCCATTCCTTTTGAAAGTTGTCCAATCAAAGGAAATTATTATCTCAAAGCTATTTGTGATAAGGAAATGTTGGTAATACTACATGCACTTAATCAATCACGACCATAACTAATGGGAAGACACTTCAAGGTAAATAAAGATCATGATAGTCTTAAATAATTTTTAGAAAAAATATTATCTTCAGAAGAGCAGCAAAAATGGGTCACAAAGATGTTGGGTTTTGACTTAGAAATCATCTACAAAAAAGAGAAGCAAAATATTGTTGCAGATGCACTCTCAAGAAATGATGAGGATATGGAAGCATTGTTTTGTTCCATTTCTATTATCCAACCAGATTGGATAACCGAAGCAAGAGATGAATGGAACAATGACGAAGATATGTGGGCACTCATTCAAAATTTGCAGCACGATCCTAGTACATCTGATAGGTTTAGTTGGAAAAATGATTCATTATGGTAGAAATATAATTTATACCTTTGTAAGAATTCCAAATTCAAACAAAATATGCTTCTGGAGTTATGCACCTCTCCCTTAGGAGGGCACTCACGATTTTTAAAAACTTACCACAGGGTTAAGAAGGATTTTTTTGGGATGGCCTTGAATCTGATATTCAAAATTTTATGGTGGAATGTTTGGTTTTCCAACAAAATAAAGTTGAGAAAATTAATACCTTGTGTTTGTTAAAACCCTTATTCATTCAAAGTCAACGTTGGGAAGAGGTTTCAATGGATTTTATCACAGGTTTACCCAAGTCTGAAGGAACGAGTGTCATAATGGTGGTAGTTGAGATAATTACCAAGTATACACTCTTTTGTGCACTTTCTCATCCATTTAAAGTCAGTACAATTGCTACTGCATTTATAGAAATAATTCAAAAGCTACATGGAAACCCAAAGATTATTGTAAGCGATACAGATCCAATTTTCACTGGAAAATTTTGGAAAAAAAAAAATTCTTGTCTGGGTACTCAATTAGCTCATAACTCATCTTATCATTATGAATCTGATGGGAAAATTGAGAAAGTGAATTTTTTTTGGAAGGATATCTTCATTTCTTTGTATCTAATAAACAAGCATAATGGGTCAATTGGTTACCTCTGTCTAAATGGTGGTATAAAATTTCCTTCCATACTACAACAAAAATGACCCTATTTATGGCACTTTATGGATATTATCCACCGTCCATCACATCATCTTTAAGATAAAATTCTAAGGTTCAAGCAGTGGAAGATCACATTGAGCATCAATAACAAGTTCTCCAACTCTTAAAGAATAACCTCACTTTGGTGCAAAATTGAATGAAACAACAAGCAAATCAACATCGAAGAGAAAGAAGTTTTGATGTAGGGGGTTGGTTATTTTTACAGGTACCACCATACACATAACTGTCCCTAAAGAAAGCTAAGAAGGATAATAAATTATCGCCAAAGTATTATGGTCATTACAAGGTGTTGCAAAAGTTTGGTACTATGGCATATAAATTGGAGCTTCCGGCATCTTCCCAAGTGCACCTAGATTTTCATGTTTCATACTTAAATAAGGTTATAGGTGACAAGATCCCAGTTCAAAAAATATTTCCAGAACTTGATGAGGAAGGAAAAATAATATTGGAACTTGAAGCAACCATGGAAACAAGAACTCGACAGTTACGAAATCGATCAATTTCAAAGTATCTCATCAAGTGGAAGAACTTACATGCAAAAGATTCCACATGGGAGGATCAAAGTTTTATATAGAAGCATCCAAAAATACTCAAGCATTGAGGACAAGATTTTTTGGAGGAGAGGGGCATGTTACGTCCCTATAATACTAGTGTATTCCCTTATTGTAACCCCCTTATTGTTATTGTTGTGCCCATGTAGTCCCCATATTCTTATTATTGTGCCCCATAGAAGCACACTATTGTTATTTTTGTGCCCTTGCATTATTATTGTTATATCAACTCTGATTATGATGTGACCCCTTAGAGTCCTATATATAGAAATTTTTTTTTTTCATTTGAATCATCCAAGAATTTTTCATTTATGTAATGTAAAGGAGGTTTTCCACTCCAAGAGGATATTTTCTAAGTCACTGATCTACTATTTCTATTGTTTTGTGAGCTGGTTACATAACAGGATAAGTCTGGGTGCACTTTGGGATACTAAGGAGAATCATTTTATAAAGGGACTCAATATTGATGAGCAGATTTTGGACAACATTGTGGGAGAATATGGACATATAGTTGAATAGTTCTACAACATTTCATCGAAAACTAGATGGGAAAATAAATGTATTCACTGAGACTTTCGTCCAAAGTTTTGAGGGGTTATAATTATAAGCATCCAAATACTCTCCCTTTCTCCTCATTGGTGTCCATTTGCAATATCGAAGGGTAAAGGTGGAGGATAAGTCCCCATTTGGAACTTGTTTTGGATATCCTCCACCTTTACCCTTCGATATAGAAAATGGACACCAACGAGGAGAAAGGGAGGATAACAGAAGGGATGCCTTAATGGAATTTATAATTTATTATATTATATTTATTTATTTTTATTTAGAAAATCATTGAGATCCATCTACAGATAAATGAGACATTGTATAAGTCACAAGAAAATTACAAGGTTGGGCATGATCAACATGGAATAGAGGATTCACTAATTATGGGAGATAGAGTATGGTTACGATTAAACAACGAGAGGTTGTAGAGTATTTTAAAGAAAACTAAGGCTCTATAATATGGTCCCTTTGAGATATTTGAGAAGGTGGGAGACAATGCATATATAATTATTATACCACAATTCATGTGCATTTACTCAGTGGTGAATGTAGGGAATAAGAGACATTGTGAGCTAGATTAGGAAGAAGAAGAGGTCTTACCTTTTATAGAGTGTTTTGGATGCATTTTAGACCAAATGGAATTATTATATTATTTTTCATCCATATTGATTTTTTTAGAGTGAGAAAGGTGGAAAAAAAAAACTCATGTGACCATTTTATCACTAGGTGCTAGTTTGGGAAATTAGGATTTGCAATCTTCCTAATAAGTTTGAGACAAAAAGTGTCATTTTGGGGGGGTTGATTTTTTTTCTTCAACACAATACCCCTTAGTGTTGTTCTACACACAAATATATTTTTGTTGTAGGAATTTCCTCAATTGGAGTCCATATGTAAAAGTTATGCACTTGTAAGTTGACCTTTCTACTTTTACCACCATAATTTGATAGGATGTTATATCAACCCCATTATTCAGAAAAGAAGCTAGTCAAGTGGTAATTATGAAAAAGAAACTTTATAATATTCAACATTGTAACTCTAGTTAAGAGTTGAAAGAGTCAAACTTAACCACTAGTAGGTTATCAAGATGTGTTATAAGAAATCTAGTAGGAGGAAAAGGTTTTCCATTATTTTCAAGTTTACTTTCTTTCATATATTTGAAATTTCACTGAGAGTGAATAAGGAGAGAGAAGAAATATATGATTGGTGAATTGTAGTAGACCACATGTCACAAACATCACATATTCGTATTTGCACCAATTTCCATTAAAAGAAAGAGGGAAAAACTACTTCACCTTCCAAATACATTTTAACTTTCATCATGCTTTCTTGTGTTGAAATGTGGTTTATGAGTTTTATTTTTTTGTTCTCTATTTTTTTCATATTTTATATATTGCATGCATAAACATAATATAAAAATTAACAAACCTAGAAATATAAGGGGAGATTAATGCTCATAGTTTAGATTTTGGATTTTAACTATAATTCCATCATATCCATTTTGATGAAATGACCAATGGAATATCCCTAAGAGTATATGGATGAAAATAGCTTGGTAATCTCTTTATCTTTCTAATGATAAAATATACTAAAATTCACCTCCTTCTACACTGAGGTATATACAATGTTATCATTCATGTCAAATCTTCTTTCCACCTCAATACTCGAATATGTGGCAATGAAAACATCCAAACTGACCTTCCACACATGCTACAGAACCCTTGGTAGTTAAAAAACCCTTCTAGGTGACTAACCCCCGAGGCAGATTTCTCTCAAAATGAAACTACTTGTATTTTTTGTTCAAGGTATTCATTTCCATTAAACTATATGTGCAAATTGTTCTTCATGTCTTGCAATTTAAACAAAGTGTTTTTGGTAAATTTCTGAGTCTTATGTGTGATGGAGGGTTAATTCATTTTTCTATTTAACATATTAGATCTTAAATACACAGCAAATTATAATCACCATAACATAACACAGCAGCTGATGAGGCAGTTCACCCCTCCTGGGCTACATCTGCCGGGTCCAAGGATCCCAAATGGGCATGTCCTTGCTCTTATTAGATGCTCAAATTGGTTATAAAGTGATAAGAAGGCCTAAATAGGAAAAATAGGCTATGAAATTAAGTTCAAAACATAGAAATAGTAAAGATTGGCTTTTGTTTCACCTCAAATGGTTAACCATAGCCTAATACAACTCTAACACTCCGTAGGCCCTGATGGCTCTCCAAGCTTCTCTGATGAAAAATTACCCGAAGATCAACTCTGTTGGCTCTGCAACCTATCCAATGGCTCTGTAATACTCAAAATACCCAAAATAAAAAAAAATTCGTCCAAAAAGGTTAAGTAATGAAGAAGTTATGACCTAAAACTGTATTTGCCCAATCTGGCCTAAGAAAACTCCACCAAATTTGGGTAACTGGAGTTAATTCTGATAATTTGGCCAAAAACCCACTAGATTTGGTGGCGCTCTCCAATTTAGCTGGGTGGTTAGCTTGGCATTAAATATTAGACAATTGGCGGGGTCACATGGACCTCCGCCCAAACCGCCGGTGGAACCGTTGGCACTAACCATTAAACGTGGCATAAAACCGTTTGTCACATGGCCACATGTTGCGGTTTAAACCACTAGCATAATCTGCCAGATGGTCTTAACGCCAGGGTTCTAGGCCTGTGGTCATGTATATAGGGGGCTGGCCCCCTTTGGCTGCCAACCGAACCAACATTATAATTCAAATAGCACAACGCCCATATATATTAAGAACTACATGTGTGGCTCAAGGGTAAGTCATGGGTCTTGTGCATGAGAGGTCGGAGGTTCGATTATTTCAGGCCACAAAATATTTTATATAACCACCATTTCTTCGACTAGGGGGCCATGTGGCAGCCTCCGGGCCTGCCACGTGGTAGCTCTTGATTGGTCACAAAATTCCAAAGTAAACCATCCACGAATAAGAATTCGCCACTTGTCTTAAAATGATTGGCCTAGATGGAATATTCTAGGGAATATTTTGAAGAATATTCTAAAAATATTCCTTGGAATATTATTTTTTTAATTTTTCAAAATTTGAAAGTCAAACCTGGTTAAACTCAGTTTTTGGAGTTTACTGAAAACTTCAAACCTGCATAACTTTCACATATAGTGTCTGATTTGAGTGTTTTTCATAGCGCCAAGATCGTATCGACAAGGCTTATCAGGTCACTCTGGTTTTGACCAATTTTGATCAATTCCAAATTTGAGCATTTTTTCCACTTCGGACATGACCACTTGATCACATCTCTCAAATGGGAAGCTTTTGGACCCCAAAAGTTCTCTGATTATAGAAAATGAAGATGAGGAGATTGATTCTCCACTCTTCCAACCTTGAACCACTGAAATCTTCCTGACTTCATCAAATTGAGCTTCTCATAAAAAGACAAATTGTTCCTTGAATTCACTAACCGAACGTTGCTAAAATTGATAGAGTCATGATGCAAATTTTTGAAATTTGCAGAAAAAAAACTATATTTTGCAGAATACATATTGTTTCTAGAATGGTCAAACTTCAAAGAAGACTAAAAATAAGATTCACCTTTCGAACTGTTCACATGGAAATTTTTTTCCAAGTGAGCCATGTACTTGTGTCGAATCCCGACCAAGTTTTCTCGCCATACCAATCTTCCATTCTGAAACCAGCAATGCCCCTTGCTGAAATTTTTGCCCTCTTTTCTTGCATGCTTTTCCACCTCATGGAATCTTTCACCACTTTTCACCGACACTTTGTTCTCTGCACCGATCGACACCAAAGGTACCTTGTGCAACATATTGTCATCTTCTTTCAAAGACGAACTGTTATCAGACTAAAACATATCATCGTTTATATCAGCAATATCATGAAAAGGAAAATGTACAAAATCTTTTTGTTTAACCATCAAAAAAGTTAGATTTTGACTTTTTTTAACTAGCCTTTTCAATTGCCCTGCATGGACAAAAGAAGATTCTAGCTTCTTTTTATGTGCTCTCACAATGTACTCTTTTCCGTCGTTGAACAAGTGATACTTATTCTCATGGAGATGGAAGATTTCATTTCTATCATATAAATATGGAATACCCAACACAACACCTGTAATGTCAAGCGGTACTACATCCAGTTCAACCCAATCAACATAATGAGATGTTATGGTGAAGTGCAAGATGCACTTTCTTGAGACTTGTAAGTTTGCATCCTTGCATATCCACCTAAGTGGGTAAGGCTTTGGATGTGGAATTGTCTCAAGTTTCAGCTGTTTGACCAAGTCTTCTGAGATGAGATTAGCTTGAGACCCACTATCAAAAAGTGTGTCTATCTTTGTGTGGTTTGAGATTATCCTCACATGAAATAGCTCTATCCTCCTCTTTTCTTTTTTTAGTTTCTATGCGGCCATTTAATGTGCTAGAACTGGGATTTGTTTCTTGTAAAACCTCTTTCCCCTTTATGTTCTTTAATACCATGGTTATAATTTTAGTCTCATCACTTGATTCAGACCCTAAGTCATGTTCAACGGTTGCTACAGTTTTTCCCTTTTCTTTGGTTTTGTCTTTGGCTTTATATTTCTCTGGTTTCAGCTCCGGATGAAGCTTCCAATAGTGGTCTTCATCATGGCTTGTTTTTGAACAGTTCTTGCAAAAGAATATCCCTATTTATTTTCTAGATTTTGCAATCCTTTTTCTTCCTTTGCTTTTAAATTCACTACCCTCATTCACATCAAAAGTGTTTTTCCCTCTAGCCTCTAAGTGCGTAGCTTTTACAAAAAAAATTGTCTAGACTAGTAGGATTGAACATAAGTATAGTATGTATAAGGTAATTATGTAAACCACCTATATATTTTAGAAAAGAATCTTGACTTTGTAACTCTAATCCTAACAACAATGCTCTTCTCCTAAACTCTTGAGTGTATTCTTGAAAACTTTTTCCTTTAAGTTGTCTAAAACTTTGCCAATTCATTATAGCCTTTTGTAAATGAGCAAGAGGATAAAATTTCTTCTTATTTGCGGAAATAAATTTAGCCCATGATAAAGTAAGCTTACCATATTTTCAAATTTCATCCTTGGTCTTGGCTTCCCACCATACCAATGCTACTTCTTCCACCATTAATGAGGCTAATTGAATATTGGTGTTGTCATCATGTAATTTTTGAATCCTTAAGTAAACTTCCAATTGTCTAATCCAGTTGTCAAGTTTCTTTGCATTGACTTCACTGTTAAACATGGGCAATTAAAATTTAACATATAACTTTAAAAATGGACTTTTACTAGAGGTTTTTGACTTGTGAGTTTGATTTACCGAGGTAGAGGATGAAGATGTAGAGGAAGAGGATGAAGATGGGGATGGTGGATCACCATTTCCTCCATGTCTTTTCATTGACTTATCATCACTTTTCTTACCTCCTGAAGAACCCTCTTCTTCCTTGTGGTGTGTAGACCCTTCTCGTTCAAGTCTTTCATTTCTCTCCTGGTAGAGTACCCTTACCATCTCAGTCAAATCAAGGAATGCATTTTGAAAAAAAAATTCTTCTTCTTTGGGATCTTGAGGAACTTCTCCTCCTCCCGAGGTCATGCTTGAGGCTTCTTCTATGTCTCTTGAGGGTGAATTATAGGATGGAGACAATGGCTCTCTGGCCCTCCTTGGTTGAGTATTATCTTGTGCTCTAACCAATTGTCCTTCCCCTCTTTTGAGTTTAAGCCTAGTAAGCATCAAAACTTGAAAAATAGTCAAATATATATTTACACAGAAGCAATACTCAAAAAATTGAGCACAACCTAAGCTTTGATACCATCTGATCAAAAAATGAAACTACTTGTCTTTGCTATTCAAGATATTCATTTCCATTAAATTATATGTGCAAACTGTTCTTCATGTCTTGCAATTTAAACAAAGTGTTTTTGGTAAATTTCTGAGTCTTATGTGTGATGGAGGGTTAATTCATTTTTCTGTTTAACATATTAAATCTGAAATACACAACAAGATATAATCACCATAACATAACACAACAGTTGATGAGGCAATTCACCCCTCCTGGGCTGCATCTGCTGGGTCCAAGGCTCCCAAATGGGCATGTCCTTGCTCTTATTAAATGATCAAATTGGTTATACAATGATAAGAATGCCTAAACAGGAAAAATAAGCTATGAAATTGAGTTCAAAACATAGAAAATAGTAAATATTAGCTTTTTTTCACCTATAATGGTTAACCATAGCCCAATACAGCTCCAACACTCCCTAGGCCCTGATGGCTCACTAAGCTTCTCTGATGAAAAATTACATGAAGATCAACTCTGTTAGCTCTGAAACCTATCCCATTGGCTCTGGAATGCTCATAATAGCCTAAATCAAAAACAATTTCATCCAAAAAGGTTCAGTAATGACGAATTTATGACCCAAAACTGTATTTTCCCAATCTGGCCTAAAAAAACTCCACCAAATTTGGGTAACTGGAGTTAACTCCGACAATTTGGCCAAAAGCCATCAGATTTGGTGGCGCACTCCAATTTAGCTGGGCAGTTAGCTTGGCATTAAATTTTAGACAGTTGGTGGGGTCACATGGACCTCTGCCCAAACCGCCGGTGAAACCGTTGGCACTAACCATTAAACGTGGCATAAAACTGTCTGTCAGATGGCCACATGTTGCAGTTTAAACCGCCAGCATAATCCACCGGATGGCCTTAACACCAGGGTTCCAGGCCCGTGGTCATGTATATAGGGGGTTGGCCCCCTTTGGCTGCCAACCTAACCAACGTTATAATTCAAATATCACTTAACACCCATATATATTAAGAACTACATGTGTGCCACAACGGTAAGTCGCGGGTCTTGTGCACAAGAGGTCAGAGATTTGATTCTGTCGAGTGACAACAAATTTTATTTAACCACCATTTCTTCGACCAGGGGGCCATATGGCGGCCTCCGGGCCTGCCACGTGGCAGCTCTTGATTGGTCACAAAATTCTAAAGTAAACCATCTGCAAATAAGAATTTGCCACTTGTCTTAAAATGATTGGCCGAGGTGGAATATTCTAGTGAATATTCTAAGGAATATTCCAGGAATATTCTTTTTTTTTATTTTTCGAAATTTGAAAGTCAAACCTGGTCAAACTCAGTTTTTAGAGTTTATTGAAAACTTCAAACCTGTATAACTTTCACATACAGTGTCGGATTTGAGTGTCGTTCACGACACCGGGATCGTATCAACGATGCCTATCTGGTCGCTTAGGTTCCAACCAATTTTTAGCAATTCTGAATTTGAGCATTTTTTCCACTTAGGACATGATCACCTGATCACAAATTGACATGTAATTGATCTGAACCCTCAATCACTCTCATGACAGGCCATTCATGTGACATATTACTTCCAGTCACTCCGACAACAAGGAATGCTAGTGACTGTGAAATTTTCTCAGTAGTTTTGAGCGAGCGACCCTGAATTCTGAGCCACTTTTTTAGGGCTAGGTCCTAGGCCACATACAATATCTTCATGAAACTTCCATAAATGATAAATTACATTAAAAAAAAGATACTAATGCTAACATTGGTACAAGTACTTGATTTGACCCCTACTAGACATGACAGTAATTTCATAAAAAATGTCACAAATATGTAATCTACGGGTCAAAAAAACAAATCTGAGCATAGGGGTCTCATATGATGAAATCTTGACTAAATTTAGAAGAGGTAGGGGTAGGGGGGGGGAGTGAATCAATTTAGTCCATTAAATGGAAATTAAAAATATTTTCATTAAAATCATTAACTAAAATATTACATGAGAAACTTAAAAAATAACTATCAACAAACTGAATATGTGAACAACAAGTAATAACCAAACCAATACATCACATTAACACATAATAACAATGCATATGGAAATCATATATAAGTGGAATCCCATAAAGGATAAAACCACAATTTTATTATAGTTTTGATGCAAAGGAAAGCACATACTCCCTATTGCATTTGATTTTCTGTAGGCTCCAACCTACAGCAGGTTCCCACCTCAAATTTTTGCAAGCTACAACATGCAAGGAAGCTCCAACTCCCATATTTTTTCTATAGGCTACGACCCACAAGAGGCTCCTATCCCAACCAGCTCCAATTGAATATTTACCAAGACACAACTTGAAATGATACCACAATCCTAGCACACAAAATGAAAACAATATGTTGATTTACCTGGTCATCAATTCTACATACTTCCATATTTATTTATGCCTCTTCTCCTCTTCAAATATGTTTCACATCAGCTTCATGTGTGTAAGTTAATCTCATGCATAACACCTCATTCAACTCTCACACATTCTCCCACTCTCTCACCCTTCTCTCTAAAAAAAACAAACCTCTCCAACTTTGCACACATTAATATATGACCATTAATGGTTTTTCATGTTCTACTCAAATGAATATGAAATGACAAAACTTGTCTCTTTGCATTCCAAAGGTGTCCCTTCAATTCCGAAACTGCTTAAATTATTGAATATTAAAATACATTAAATGAATTTCATCATATCCAAATGTCATCCATTCATATTATTCATGTCAATAAACAAATAAATTGCATGCAATAATACAATATTGCATTCGTACTCACATAGCCTTGTATCACAATATTTTAACCATGTATTTTCCTTTTCCTTGCATCGTTCCTTTCCTTGCATCATATCTTTGTATTGCATTTGCTTTCATGGAGTCTTTCCTTTTCCTTATAGTCTCTTCTTTGCATCACAAAAATTCAGCTAAAAAAAAATGCCAACATCAATGACCAAAGCACCAATGTATATGCTACTCCTTTGTCCCTTGCTGTTGCATATATTTCCTTATTTCCTTGTTGTTTCTCATTTCTACCTTTGATGATCCTAATCTGCTCATTTTTCTCTTTTGCATCAATGACAATATTGCCAAAAATCTCCCCCATTGGCATTGATGGAAACACATTTTTCCTCCCCCTTTCATTATGAGAAGTGTCTTCCTTACTCTAATTTCCTCCCCTTTTGACATCAATGACAAGGGGGTTACAAATTTCTTGTAGCCTCTGAAAGAGTTTTTAGTGTAGTTCTCATAATTGTATTAATGATTTATAACCTAGAATGCATTGTTCTACGTAAAAAATGTTGATACTATCATTGAATGAATTTTACTCCATATGGATTATTAGGGCCACTCAAGATTGAATGAATTTTGTTACAAAATTAATACTGCTCCAAATACACTTCAGAATGTTTTAACATTATAAGAGTGCTGAAAAATATGTTTTCATCACTCTCTTAAAATAATAATATTGTTGAGAGAACACTTTGTAAGAAATGATACAGTCATTTAAGCTTTGAAATTGACAAAATACAGTCATCTTAAAAATGATATAGTCATCATTGTAATATGAGTAATCTCTGAAAACACATCCTATAAATGGTTGTATGGTGCTATTATAGGATCCAATAATTTGACTATATCATTCAATACCTCAACATTAAGAAAACCCAAGTGTACTTGCATGTCTTTCTAGCATCTACTACATCTCTGAATGACATCCTTCTAAAGTATGGGCTTTTCCAAGAACTTCAATATGATGCATTCTGCATCGAATGATGATCATGTAGCTCATAATATATAAAAATGTGGAAAATTTCTTAGCAAGAACGTGGAAATATGATGATTTCCACGAGATAATACGATAGGAAAAGTCTCTGATGATATAAGAAACACACACAAAAGCTGATGATTCTTGAAATATCCATGAAATAATGCATACATATTATGAGAATATCCAAATTTATGTTGTTTCCATTCATCCTATGCTCCCTTTAGAAATAATTGAGATTTCTCCGAACGCAGAAATCGACAATGGAAAATATCTAGTAATTGATTATTCGATGGAGGTGTGGGATTCAACTCAATCTGTGAGATAACACAGAGTTAGATTTCTACTGTAGTGTAGTCCACAAGAAATGCTTAAAAACCTAAGTATCAAGATATATTTCCAATTATGTTGTCATGTGTATAATGATGGTTGTCCAATAATCATATTTTAGCATGGAAAGAAATCCACAATAGAGGATATCTCACTTCATTGTAAGGTGGCCATTAAGAAGGCATCCCCATGATTTGCAGTAAAAATTGGGTTAGGCACCATCATCAAGCATAGCCCTTTATAGCATCAAATATGTAAAAATATATATAATAGGATGCATAGGATTTTCTTCAAAAATAGAGTAAGACCAAACCCAAATTTCCTTCTTCAAAAATAAACTAACAAAAAATAAGAATTTCCTTAGAACCATCATTGATAGATAAGGCCCATACGACCAAAAGAAATAACCATTGAGTATATCTCGGTCGCAACCTTTTGGGAGGAGGGCGCCTTATCACATTTATAAAACTCCAATGGAAAATGTTGTTGGATGAAACTCAATTTTCGTAGCTCAATTCATGTTTTGTATTTGTTAACTAATGACCTAGGGCCCATGGCATTTTTGTAACAAGCCACCTTACCACCCTTTCAATATTTCACCAGCACAAAACGAGAGTTTTTCCTCTTTCCATGGCACTCGTGGTATTCATAGAAATCCATGACATCCTTTAACTCCTTCAAATAATGGAAAATTAATTATTGCAGAATGCTCCATTCCATGACATAGATAATATTAAAAAAAATAATTATTAGAATGTCAAAAAACCTTGAAGATGTGAAAAATAAATTATATTAGAGGACGCATTTCCTCTTCTCTATGAGAATGAGGTCTGCATAAGTATGAGGGGTTTTCCAGTGCATTATATTAGATATCATTTTTCGGATTCAACTCCATTAAGTAAGACATTCATCTGTGACCATTTCCATGAGAGGTAGTCGTAAATGACTAATTTCTCATGATTTTTGAATAGTCCACTTAGCACTCATTACATTGGGTGATGCTCACAGGGGTGAAATAGTGGGGTTTAAACTAGTGAAATGAATCACATTGCGTCATGGAAAATTTTAGGGGCTAATATTCGCAGGTGGGCTAATTTTCCATGATTTTTCAAAACAAAGATTCCCCAATTTCCATTTTTTATAAAAATAATTCGCCCAAATTTTAAAATATTAAATTATTTTATGTTAAAAATCACCAAAATTATATAGAGTATAAATAAAATCATTATAAATTTGAATAATTTTACAAATACATCAATAAAAATTTATAGATTGCATATTAGGGACTAGTGAGATTCGCCAATTTTTTAAACTTCAAGATAGTTTTCCATCCTTAAAATTTTCCTTGAGCATCAATCAACACTTCTGGGGCTTGCACCCAGTAAACCAAGACTTGTCGGGAGGTCACCCATCCCCGAACACCTCTGGCTCAAGCGTGCTTAACAGTGTAGTTTTCCCCACAATCAAGCCCACATAGCTTGCTACCCAGTTTGCAAAACCTTAGCAAGTATTGCGCCTCTTGAACCATTCAAATATACCTCTCATAAAAACAAGTATTTGTCAAAGTTATTAACACTACACTACTATATTATATTATTTTGTTGAAACTCACTACGAAAGCCTCGAAGAAGCACAATACTACAATACTTGAAATCTATTGAGGGAGATACATTTATTTTTTTTAGGAATAACCTCACCATATTGTTGCCTTAATACTCTGCAGTTTTTAATGTCACAAACCTTGACGATGCCTTGACCAACTGTTCATAATAACAAATTTCCACGTTGATATGATATTCTGCGCCATCGATATGAATGTCAAAGATAAGAATGCATTTCTCCATTCGCTCCATGCATTTCTTGAACATGAACCTTCTAGTTTCCTTCTCCAGTGAGTATGTTAGTCTGCACAGCGGCACAATAAGCCACGAATTCTTGGGGATTGATGCTTTTTCCCAGATCCTTCCTATTTGAAAAAATCTTACAACAACTGCTGCACTTTGGGTATGCATTTCGAGCCATCCACCACTCATTGATATTCAATCATCTCCACCAAAGGGAATATCTCTCATACGACTCCTCCTATCTATGCCTAAATATAATTGTGCTACAAAACCATTTTCATGTTGGTGAAAGTCCTTCAGAATTATCTTCAAAATAAAACATGATCCATATAAAATCTTTCACATTGCGAAGATAGTTCCTTGATTTTGTCACAATACCTCTTCAACAGTTACATGGTTACATCTCATTGCCATTGTTTTCGCTCAACCCCATACTTGATGAGAACCCTAGCCATGGCAAGGATCTTCCTCTCGATGTCTAAAACACTGTGGAGTTGCATTGATATAACGATAACATCAATGTGTTCAACTAAAAAGCCATCTAGTTGCACAGTGATTTCATTTCGTTCTAACAATGATTGGAAAATTCACATACACACATTCACTGGTGAAGAATAGTGGCTAAGCAAGACATTTATATTTGACCATATATATTTGACACATGTATATTTTACCATATATATTAAACACGTATGTATGCTCAATTTTGGCCACCATTCTATATAAACGTTTCACAATAAATTAACATTGTATTTCAATATAACATCACCCTAGAACTATCAATAAAGTGATAGCCCATGAGGAAAGTGGCGTTGCTACAAATTCCAAAGATGTGATTGACCAAGTTTGAAAGGCAGGTGTCACAATCATATTAATCGACTGAGTATAGGCATATTACACGGCCATGTGCAGAGTCACAGTGTGTACTATTCTTTGTTGGAATTTCTAGTTATTCCTAACAACAAAGAGGAAACAAAATTCCTCTTCTAACACAGAGATGACAGTAGAACAATGTGCACATAGAGAGATGGAATAAAACTCTATTTCACTAAAATAAAACAATTTTGGGCTGTTACAAAACAAAATTCCTCAGAACTTATGTTGTTCTGGTTTACAATCAAAATTTTTCACTCGATTGCTACATACACACAACGCTTTTTGCTCTCTGTCTTTTGGGCATACACTGCCCTTTCTTCTTCTTCGCACACAGTCTTCTCATTGTTGTTCACAGAGTCGTACTTACTGCACACTCTACTACTGCATATATATACTGTCTATTAAATATGTTTTTATATATATTGTAAACATTGCATGTTTACAATATATATTACAAATCATTTAACCTAAGTTTAAATATTAAAACATGTCATGACATATATAAATGAAACATTAAGACATTAACCCAAGGTTTTGAAACCTTAAAAAAAAATTCACAGATTTCAAAACGAAACAAAAAAACATTTTTTTATTTCATGCGATAGGCTTTATCGCATTGATAAGCCCGCCTATTGACTAGACCTCAAAGATGTACTGTTTCAGAGCTCCGGTGATGTA
This sequence comes from Pinus albicaulis, assembly GCA_034641835.2. Taxonomy (NCBI): domain Eukaryota; kingdom Viridiplantae; phylum Streptophyta; class Pinopsida; order Pinales; family Pinaceae; genus Pinus; species Pinus albicaulis. The sequence goes on along the minus strand of CM076571.1, from coordinate 221,974,734 downwards.
GGTATCAAACCATGCAATATATTTTTGATTGGTTGAGAGGTTTTACATGGAGTAGTGGAGGGGACGGTTCATCGCATGGTCTGGAGACTGATGACGTATGATCCCTCCTTTGTGATCGATGTGTGATTGGTTGCAGAGATGGTGACATGGACATGGAGGGCTCCATGGAAATGACATGGTGTTTTCAATCTAAAATGAATGGCACATATTTTTAATGCGATAGGTGCAGAGTTAAATGGTGTGGTAGTAACGTGGTTAAGGAACGGTTTTGAATACCATAGAAAGGGCTACGACCTTTGAATAAAATTTGGGTTTTGCAGGAATTTAAACCAGAGAATGAATGCATGGTGGATTTCAAACATAGATCAAGACTTTGCTGCTACTGTCCTTCAAAAACTCACATCAAAAATTGAATTTTCGTCCTCCTTCTGCTCTGTTTGCGGTTGGAATTAATTTCTAACACTCCCCCTTAATTTCAATTGTTGTTCTCTTGCATACCCAGACATTTTCTGAGATAGTTAAAAATTTTCTGCCCCAATGGTTTTGTTAAAATATCAGAAAACTTCTCTTATGTTCTGCAGTGCTGTAAAACAATTTCTCCATTGTTCACTAACTCTCTGATGTAGTGATACTTTGCATCAATGTGTTTCTTTCTCTTAGGAAACAATGAATTCTTGGATAAAGCTATAGCTCAGCTATCATCACAATAAATTGTTGTGTCTTTTACCTGTTCATGACACAGACTTCTCAACATTCTCCTCATCCATACTGCTTGACATGTTGCTGCTGTAGCTGCCACATACTCTGCCTTTGCTGTTGATAAAGCCATAATTGGTTGTTTCATAGGAGCCCATGAAATGGCTTCTGATCCCATATGAAAAACATATCCATATGTTATTTTCCTTTCATCTATACTTCCAACCCAATCACTATCAATGAATCCAATCAATTCAAAATTTTCTGAAGTGGTGTATAAAATTCCATACCTCTTTGTTCCTTTCACATACCTCAGAATTATTTTTGTTGCTTTCCAATGTGCCTCCTTTTGCCTTTGGATAAATCTGGAGATTAAACTCACAACATGCATAATATCTGGCCTAGTTGCAGTGAAATACATAAGGCTGCCAACTATGCTCTTGTACAAACTTGGATCAAAATCCTTGTTGTTTTCTTCTTTTCCTAACTTCAATCCCATCACTGTAGGAGTAATTTCTACTTTTAAATCTTGCATGTTAAATATTTCCAAAACTTCTTTCACATTATTTTCTTGAGAAATAAAAATTTTATTTTCATTTTTCTCTACTTCTATTCCTAAGAAATTTCTCATCAATCCCATATTAGTCATCTCAAATTATTCTTTCATGACTGTTTTAAAATTCTCAATGAGGTAAGCATCATTACCTGTGAATATCACATCATCAACACATAAAACAACAATGATCGTCTTACCATATTTTTCTTTGATGTATAATGTGGGTTCTCCTTCACATTTTTCAAAACCATTTTCTAGTAGATAGGCGTCTATCTTACTGTACCCTGCTCTTGGTGCTTGTTTTAACCCATACAGATCCTTCTTCAATTTGCATACCTTGTGCTCTTGGCCTTCTTTCTCGTATCCCAGAGGTTGTTCAACATATACCTCTTCCATCAATACTCCAATTAGGAATGTTGATTTCCCATCCATTTAGTAAACTTTCCACTTACGTTGTGCTGCTATGGACATCATTGCTCTTACTGTTTCCATTCTTGCAACTGGTGCAAAAGTTTCCTCATAGTCTCTTCGTTGTTGGTTCTTGTAGCCTTTGATAGAAAGTCTAGCCATGTGCCTTTCAATCTTTCCTTCAGCATTTATTTTGGTTTTATAAACCCATTTCACTCTAATTGCTTCTTTTCCTTTTGGGAGATCAACCAATTCCCATGTCTTTTTTTTCTCTATGGAGTTTATTTCTTCATCCATAGCATCTATCCATTTCTTATCTTTACTGTTTCTTCAAAATGAATAGTATATTATACATGAAAATACAATGAAAATAAATATTTCATACCTTCATCTTGCTCATAAATTTTATTCAGACTTCTAAAATTGGTTCCTCTTTCACTTGCTAAACTTGTGCTTGTAGAAGCACTCAAATATGGTCCTTTTGATGTGCTTGAAGGAGCCCTTTCATCACTTCTCAAGGGTGTTCTCATAACTGCTTGTGGTTTCCCTTGTTGTACTTGTATTGGTGGAGGTGGTACTTCTAATGAGTGATGTCTTTCAACCATTTCTTCATCATGAGACAAACATGTTTTTACATTGATTGTTTTCTCAATGCTTCCATCCCAAGATTCTTCTTTACTGAATTGTACATCTCTTCTTATCATAAATTTCTTGGTGGATGGGTTATACAATCTATATGATTTGGATTCTTCACTATATCCAACAAATATGCACTTCTCCCCCTTAATATCCAACTTCTTCCTTAGCTGATCTGGAATGTGTGCATAAGCCACACAACCAAAAACTCTCATGTGGGTGACAAAATGTTTTATGCCACTCCATGCTTCTTCTGGAACTCTATTCATTAAACTCTTTGTTGGGCATCTATTCAAAACATATGCTGCAAAATGTACAACTTCAGCCCAATATTCATTTGGAATTTTTTTTTCCTTCAACATGCTTCTTACCATATCCATGATGGTTCTGCTTTTCCTTTCAGCAAATCCATTTTGTTGTGGTGTATACCTTGCTGTAAATTACTTGTGAATTCCATTTTCTCTGCAAAAATGCAAAAAAACTTTGGAGATATATTCTCCTCCTCTATCAGTTCTTAAAACTTTTATATGCTACCCACTTTGATTCTCAACAAGAGCTTTAAAGTGGTAGAAATTCTCAAACACTTCACTCTTCATATTCAATAAATAAACCCATGTTTTTCTTGTGTAATCATCAATAAAGGTCAGCATATAGTGGCTGCCTAGTAATGGTGGTGTTTGCATTGGTCCACACAAATCATAATGGACTATTTCTAAGGGTGCTTTTGCCCTTATGCTCTTTCCTGATGGAAAACTTTCTCTATGTTGTTTGCCCAAGATGCAGCTTTCACATAGGCTGTCTGGATTTTCAATCAATGGTAATCCCTTTACCATTCCTTTTCTGTGAAACAAATTCAGACCTCCAAAGTTGAGATGTCCAAATATCAGGTGCCATGACTAGTTTTCATCGTTTTCTTCTCTTTGGAATGTCTCTTGTGTCACTGCTGCCATTGTGGCTCCTTTCTTCAAATCCGCTCTCATCTTGAGAGGAAACATTTTTTTTCTTGTCAACTTCACTTGTGCAATCCTCTACTTGCTTGGTCGTATGTCCATGATGGTACATACATCATATTCAAAAAATACATTGTAGCCTTTCTAAATGAGTTGTCCAATGCTCAAAAGGTTACACATAATACCAGGTACACAATATACATTTGATATGGATCTCCTTTCTCCTTTCTTTGTTAAAAAACTTTCTCTGCCTTTTCCCATGTCAAAGACTTTACTGTCTGTCCCTAATGTTACTTTAGACTTTACATTTTCATCTAACATGGATAACATATAAATGTTTCCAGTCATATGGTTGCTACATCCTGAATTTAGAAACCATATATCTTTATTTTTCTCTTCAGCCATATTCCATGCTAAGAAAAAAATTTCTTGACTGGGATTATCTTTAGTAAACTTTGCACTGGGTCTACTACCCATGTCACTCTATTTCTTCCTAAATTCATTGGCATAGTGCCCATACTTCTTACAGTAATGACGTTGGACTTGGGTTTTATCATACCTTTGTCCATGTGCTTGATTTTGTCCACCTTGTTGGCTATTGCCTTGTCTTTGATTCTAACTTTGCTTGCTGCCCCTTCCACTAGTACTTGTACGGCTATTTCTTCCTCTGTTTTGGCTTCTGCCTCTACCTTTTCCTTTGTAGTTTGATCTACCTTGACCTCTTCCTCTTCCAAAGGACATTTGGGTCTTAAATGCATGTTCCAAAGATGAATTTGCGGTTATGCTCAATCTTTGTTCATGTGTCATTAATTATGCATGAAGTTCATCAACAATAAACAACGAGAGATTATTTGTCTCTTCAATGGTTGTTACTATCACATCAAATCTTGAGAGTAAGCTCCTTAATAATTTCTCCACTATTCTTCTTTATTCTATTGTCTCTCCATGAGATCTCATTTGGGTAAACAACCCAATCAACAATGTGAAGAATGAGTCTATTGTATTTTACTCTTTCATGAAAATAACTTTAAAATCTCTTCTCATTAATTGAAGCTTTGTTGTCTTTACCTTCTCCATACCTTGATACGCTGTCTGGAGGGTATCCCATGCATGCTTGGACTTCTTTGCTGCTGAAATTCTTTCAAATATGGTTTCATGCACTACCTGATAGAGATAGAAGAGGGTTTTTGAGTGCTTCTTCCTATTATTCTTCAGCAAATCTTTCTCTGCCTGTGTCAAGGCATTAAATGCTTTTTCATCTGCTGGTTGTTCTAAACCATCTTCAACTAGCTCCCATAAATCTTGAGATGCAAACAAGGCTCTCATTTTGATTTCCAAATAGTCATAGTTCTTCCCATTGATCTGTGGGAGTTTAGTATTTCCCATACTCGTGCTTGTGCTAGCTCCTGCCATAGCTAGCTTTAATGAGCTATGCTAAAAACTTGACTGTGTTTCTTAACCAAACCTTCTCATTGCTGAGAGATAAACTTTGTCTCTAAAAGACTTCCTTTTTATAGTTCTCTGGACTGCACTCTTTAAAAAAAAAAAATGGTAAATACCTGACTTTGCTGAGCCTTCACACTACTGGAGAAAACTTCAAAAAACTTCTTCTTCCTTCAGCTTCTTCAGCAACAGCTGAGAGCCTGGACTAGCTCTGATACCATGTTGGAATTTCTCATTATTCCTAATAATAGAGAGGGAAAAAAATTCCTCTTCTAACATAGAGATAACAATAGAACAATGTGCACACAGAGAGATGAAATAAAACTCTATTTCATTAAAATAAAACACTGCTAGACTGTTATAAAAAAAAATTCCTCAGAACTTATGGTGTTCTGGTTTACAATCAAAATTCTTCACTCGGCTGCTACATACACACAACACTTTTTTCTCTCTGACTTTCGTGCATACACTTCCTTTTCTTCTTCTTCGCACACAGTCTTCTCACTGTTGTTCACACAGTCCTACTTACTCAACACTCTACTAATGCATATATATACTGTCTATTACATATGTTTTTATATATATATATTGTAAACATCGCATGTTTAAAATATATATTACAAATAATTTAACCAAGTTTAAACCTTAAAACATGTCGCGCCATATATAAATAAAACATTAAGAAATTAACCAAGAAATTAAGAAATTAACATTTCACAAATTTCAAAACAAAACACAAAAACCTTTTGTTATTTCATGCGACGGGCTTTATCGCATTGATAAGCCTGCCTGCTGATTGGACCTCAAAGATGTGTGATACACTGCTATTGGCCGATGGTGGATGCGCTGGCAGAGGTGGGCCAGACCTTATCGCACCATTTTGGAGCTCTGGTGACGTAGGCATGTAATGTTCCAAATTTTTGCAAATAAATTGAAACATTAATTTTTGTTCATATTATATAGGAGATAAGTAAAATGGGTGAGGAAACCCATTTGCATAAATAAATTCCACATGAAGTGGGAAAGGGATCCATGGAGTAGCCATTTTTTCACCTCCTAGTATGAAAAGGAGGCAAACACATGAGGATGACACCATGTTCACCAAGTCAATAGCGCAGCTTGAGAGGGTGTGGCTTGCTTGGGAAGCCAGTGTAGTTAGAAATGGAGGAAACTTCTATAGAAAGGAAACCCTAATAGGGTGGGGTCCATGGCATAGAGACATCATTTTGCATATAAGGAGGATGAGGCAGCCATAGAGAGCATGATTGAATATTTGGAGTTTGAGTCTATTTGCAGTCTCCAGCTGTTCAGCTAAGCTGCAGTGCCTTTGGCATGAGGGATTCCTGTTTAGGAGTTCCTCTCCTCTCTTGAGAAGCTCAAGGAGGATTGCTCTTCATTTCTCCATATTTAGGAATTTGGCCATAGCCACCTCTTCATCTATAGCACAGTCACTAGTTGTGTTGCAGGAGTTGTTGTGGAAGAGATTCCACAACACCATTCCTTGTATCATTTCTCAGAGGAGGGAGTTCCTATTCTTTGGGAGGATCAGTAAGGAGGGTTTCTAGAGCTGATTTTCATATTTTGGTAGAAGGCCAAGCTTCTCCCACCATCATCAGTGTAGTCCCTTCCATAGACTGCGTTATCTCAGAGTTTGTCTACAGTGGGGGTTTGCTCCATCATTTTGGAGGAAGAGATTTCTTGTGCCGGGATTAGCCTTGCACTTAAGGAATCCATTGGAGGAGGTTGTTTCAGTTTGCAGGCCATATTCATTCTCCTCCTTCTATTGTATATTTTGAGTTGCTGCAGCTACCCAGCAACTCTGGCATTATTGTATTTTCATATTTCATACATCTATTATAGCCAATCCTTTAGAGGATTTTTTTAGTGTTGTTTTCATGGGTTGAGAGCTTGCTCCCCCTCATTTCTTGAGCTAATATTGTAATATCATTTCATTTCCATTTTACATGTTGCAGTGTCTCCATTTGACTATGCACTCATAGCTAGGATTTACATGTGTAGCTGTGTTTATCTCATGATACTTGTACTTCTGCCTTGAGGATTGGCATTGTTCATCTTGAGCATCATTTCCCTCAAGATTTTGTATACATTTGCAGCTACTGTTATTATAATCAGATGGCTATGAGTACTCCAGCACTTTCTGAAGTTTAAGCAAGTTACTCTTCATGATTATGTTTTGCATATTACTGTAGCTCATTCCCTTGAGCAAGATCTTCCCGAGGAAGAATTATTTACATAGCTATAGGCAGAGTTTGAAAAGGGCCAGATAGCCTCCAGTTCTCATCCTCTCTTTAGAGGTGAAATAGCTAGTAAAAGCCCTCTCAGTCTATCTCTGACATAGCCTTGTTTATATTTCCAACAAAGGAGTTCTTTAGCAGTGAAAAAGCTGCTGATTTCCATTTCAGAACATTACAGTGGTATCGAAACATCTTTCTTGGCTCAGTCTGTGGCCTTCAAGCCCAAGAAAGAAGAAATCAAGATGATGAAGAGGATGATATTATTCTCATCAGTTTTTAGATTCGGAAAGAACCTCTCCAAGGAGGTTGAGGAGGAAGGACCCTGCACTTCCTATTCTCATCAAGAAGGAGACAAAATTTTGAGCAGGAAGAAGACTCCATTTTTTGATGGAGAAAAAGGGGATAAGCTTACAATGCTTCTTCCTAAATCTGCACAGAGCATTCATGAAGATTTCAAGGATATTAAGAGGGAAACAAATGAAGAATCCCCAAGAGGGTTTGATATTAAAGAAAAATCTAGATTTGTACATAGTGGGTGTGAGAATTTAGCCACACACTGTGAGGGATAGCATAGCCATAGTCCCAACAGTCCCATGAGGAAGATGGAACAAGATGGTGGAGTGACCAAGAAGAGAAGGCAGCATGATAGATCCTATCTATCACATTTTTATGGTTAACTTGCTGGTTCAGCTAAAGCTTGGGTAGAGGAATTAGACATCTTTTTGCAGCAGCACCAAATTCCAGAAAGTCAAGCTACCAGAGTTGTAGCGCTGCATATGAGAGGTAAGGTCTATGATTGGTGGATCTCTGAATCCTTTCCTTTGAAGGATAATGGCATTACATCTTATGAAAATTTCACTAAGGCAATAGTGAACATATGTGATGGGAGGATTCTTGAGACACACATAATTGGTTTGCACAAATAAGGCCAAACAAAACCCTTGCATGAAAACACAATGCCTCTTCATAAAACAATGGAGGAGGCCAAAAATCTGAACCAAAAATTGCTGGAGAAGGAACTTTCATCTCACAACTTGGAGCAAGGGAGTATGGGGATCTATTTTCCAAAGGAGGATCCAATCATTGAGAGGTTTCCCACTCATGTTGCAGATATTGAGGGCAATAGCACTGTTAGATCTCGAGTTGATCTAACACCTCATGCAGAGGGAAGAGGAGCTCTTGCTCCACATAGAGGGATGCTTGCATCTTTGCAAGGAAGTCCCCAGGATCTCATGTATGGAGATCAAGGCACATCCCATGTTTTATCTATGCCATTGTTGAGGAGGTGTCGAACCTTGGAGACACAAGGAGGAAATAGGAAGAAGGCCCAACATCATGAGATGAGGAGTATAAATCCCTATTCATCTATGGAGGTTGATGCCCCTGAGGAGGTGATTAGATTGCGCAGTGGAAGCATGGAGGGTTATCTCCATTCTTCTATTTAGTAATCTCATGTCAATGATGTCTCATTGCATGGAGACATTTTGCACGAAGATTTCCACGATCTCATGTGTGGAGATCAAGGCACAATTCATGTTCCATTATTGGAGAGGTGTGAAGCCATGGAGTCACAAGGAGGAGATGGGGAGAAGAACCAGTAACATGAGTTGAGGAGTACTCATCCATATCCATTTTTGGAGGTTATTCCACCAAGGAGGGAGGCTGGATTGTGCAGTCAGGGCATGGACATACGTGTTCATTCATATGATCAGTCTTCTCTTGATAGAGATGTCTCGCCACATGGAGGAATTTCACCCAGGGGGCCAATATTTCAGCAGAGGAGAATGGTTTCTTCACACTTGGAGGCACCACTCATTGATTCTATAGAGGAGGGGACCTTGGGAGAGGTTGAGATAGCAATGGGACTTTTGGATGGATTCATGATGGAGGGAGACATCTCCTCAACCTCATCTACACCTAATTTCATTGCACATTCTGCGCTGTGGAAAAATCAGCCTAGGAAGGATAGAAACCTTCCAATTTGTGACTTGGGCATAGGAGATGTCAAGGAGGAGGACAGCCATATGAAAGATGTTCTTCATGAGGAACTACTAGCGCTGTCATTATGGACGATAGATCTGCATTGGAACTCCTGGCTATTTGTGGGATATTCCAATGATCCTTTCACCTGCAAGACATTCGATGATTAGCATAGGAGGAGATGCACCAGCCATATGGAGATGGGGGAATCAGCACAACCACCCCTTTTTCCTTTATGGATGAGAGGAGATTCATCTATGAATCCCTCAATTGATGTGAGCAAAGAACATGGTAAGGGTGTACATTTTTTTTCACATGCACATTTATATGATACATGTATGTGTCCCTTAAACATACACATGCAGGAGAATGCTCCAAGGAGGAGCATACATTTTGCTTGACCTCATGGTTTAGTAGGGGCCATAAGCATGGATAATGGCCATTATCTTGGAGGAGTTGGGGAGGATAGAGACCATGGAGGACATGCTAAACTCTTAGAAGATATCATTTACCTTCCCCAAACTTGTGAGGAGATTGATGCAACGCACCGGTGGTTGAGTAACTACAATTTTTGTTAGTCTCTATGGCAATGGAGCACTAATCCGTGCTGGTTACACTTGACGGAACATTTCCCTTCTCATTTGTTACACATGGCAGCAAGCATGATGCTCTTATTTTCTCCCTATGATTCTATTGTTCATGCCTCTATGAGGAGCAGGATTGAGGAGGAGACACACAGGATGGATGTGTCCATTGAGGGAGGAGTCGCTCACATCTTTTGCATTGCATGTTCTAATGGGAACATGAGAAGTGGTATGGCCACTACAACAACAACAATGTTTTATTATGAGGTGAGCCATATGATGGGTATGAAACCATATGAGGATGATTCCCGACTCATCACATATGGAGATTTTTGGGCCAGCATGTCTTGTAGTGTTGGGGGAGAGACCTTGGGAGGTCCAGCCTTCTTCTTGCCACTTGATGGCAACATTATTGCAGCCCAGGATCAGGAGACACTCTACACTTATCTTAAGTGGAGAGATGGATAGCGTGGGGTAGACTATACGGTCTACCATGTGCAGATTTTCAACCCACCTTTTTTGCCGGAGCCAAAGGTGGATGATAGTTTTCTTGAGTTGCCTAGTTGGGAGGTGACTCAATTTGCATGGCACATAGCTTGGGGATGGATGGACCATATGGGGGAGATAATTCCCATTATATTTTAGACTCCATTCCTCAAGGAGGGACCTCTAGACACCACTTGCTATCCTCTTGAGCATTATACCTTACAGGATGAGGGCTTGACAACTACTTGCATGTGAAGGAGGAGCATTGTTGAGGATTGGATTGATGAGAAATCATCACTGCACTTGGAGGAGATAATCATACAAGGATGCTACAGGCAGAGGGGAAGAAGACACAGTCTATCCTTTCACTTTCTTGAGGGCAAGCAATCTTTGGGAGGGGAGGACTGTAATGTTCCAAATTTTTGCAAATAAATTGGAACATTAATTTTTGTTCATATTATCTAGGAGATAAATAAAATGGGCGAGGAGACCCATTTTCATAAATAAATTACACATGAAGTGGGAAAGGGATCCATGGAGTAGCCATTTTTGCACCTCCTAGTATGAAAATGGGGCAAACACATGAGGATGAGGCCATGTTGATCAAGTCAACAGCGCAGCTTGAGAGGGTCTAGCTTGCTTGGGAAGCCAGTGCAGTTAGAAAGGGAGGAAACTTCTAGAGAAAGGAAACCCTAATAGGGTGGGGTCCATGGCATAGAGACACAATTTTGCATATAAGAAGGATGAGGCAGCCATAGAGAGCATGATTGAAGATTTGGACTGTGAGTCTATTTGCAGTCTCCAGTTGTTCAGCTGAGTTACAGTGCCTTTGGCATGAGGGATTCCTGTTTAGGAGTTCCTCTCCTCTCTTGAGAATATCAAGGAGGATTGCTCTTCATTTCTCCATATTCAGGCATTTGGCCATAGCCACCTCTTCATCTACAGTGTAGTCACTGGTTGTGTTGCAAGTGTTGCTGTGGAGGAGATTCCACAACACCATTCCTTGTATCATTTTTCATAGGAGTGAGTTCCTATTCTTTGGGAGGATCACCAAGGAGGGTTTCTAGAGCTGATTTGCATATTTTGGAAGAAGGCCAATTCCATAGATTGCACAATCTTAGAGGTTGTCTGCAGTGGGGGTTTGATCCATCATTTTGGAGGAAGATATTTCTTGTGCCGGGATCAGCCTTGCACTTAAGGAATCCATTGGAGGAGGTTGTTTCAGTTTGCAGGCCATATTCATTCTTCTCCTTCTATTGTATATTTTGAGTTGCTGCAGCTACCTAGCAACTCCGGCATTATTTTATTTTCATATTTCATACATCTGTTATAGCCAATCCTTTAGAGGATTGTCGTAGTGTTGTTTTCAGGGGTTGAGAGCTTGCTCCCCCTCATTTCTTGAGCTAATATTGTAATATCATTTCATTTCCATTTTACATGTTGCAGTGTCTCCATTTGACTACGCAGTCATAGCTAGGATTTACATGTATAGTTGTGTTTATCTCATGATACTTGTACTTCTGCCTTGAGGATTGGCATTGTTCATCTTGAGCATCATTTCCCTCAAGATTTTGTAAACATTTGCAGCTACTGTTATTATAGTCAGTTGGCTACGAGTACTCTATAATTTTATGAAGTTTAAGCAAGTTACTCTTCATGCTTATGTTTTGCATATTACTGTAGCTCATTCCCTTGAGAAAGATCTTCCCGAGGAATAAATATTTACATAGCTATAGGAAAATTTTGAAAAGGGCTCTCTGGTTCTCATCCTCTCTTTAGATGTGAAATAGCTGGTAAAAGCCCTCTCAGTCTATCTCAAACATAGCCTTGTTTATATTTCTGAAAAAGGAGTTCTTTAGAGGTGAAAAAGCTGTTGATTTCCATTTTGGAACATTACAAGGCATCAAACCATGCGATATGTTTTTGATTGGTCGAGAGGTTTGACATTGAGCGGTGGTGGGGATGGTTCATCGAGCGGTTTGGAGACTAATGACGTAGACTCCCTCCTTTAAGATCAATGTGTGATTAGTTGCGGAGATGGTGACATGGACATGGAGGGCTCCACAGAAATGACTTGGTTTTTTCAAACTGAAAAGAATGGCGTGTATTTTGAATGCGGTAGGTGCAGAGTTAAATGGTGTGGTGGTAACATGGTTAAGCCACGATTTTGAATAACAGAGAAAGGGCTATAGCCTTCGAATAAAATTTTGGTCTTGAAGGAATTTAAACCAGAGAATGAATGTGCGATGGAGAGAAAAGATAGATCAAGACTTTTCTTCTGCTATCCTTCAAAAAATCACGTCAAAAATTGAATTTTCATCCTCCTTCTGCTCTGTTTGCAGTTGGAATTAATTTCCGACATTCTTCTTCCTGTGTGCAACACTTTGAAAAACGGATAGATTTAGTAGAGTCATCAGAGGATTGATGTTTAAAGTCGTTGGAGTGTGTGATCATACTCCATTTTAGTAACGAAAACCTTGCATATATGAAAGTCATAATTCATTTTGTTTGTCGATTGATATACTTGAAGAAGACAAGTTGAAGCCATCGATTTCAGTGTACAAGTTGAACCCATCGATTTCAATGTCATTATCCAATGTAACGGTATCTTCTAGAGTCTCTCATAATATTATTTTAATGATATATTGCATGAAACGCCATATAATAATGCACAAAAATACGACAATGCATCCTTTATCATAATTTTTCCAAAGTAAATTATGTATCTTTCTTAGGAGGGTTTTGCATTGAGTAATAACCTCCACTTGATTTATGATTACCTCCATAAATAACTATTCAATCATTTTGCAGTTCAGTCCTTTGGATATATTTTACATGGCAGTGCTATTTTTGTTGGAACCTTTTTCATCACATGGTTTAATGTATACTTCCAAATACTGTCATAACATCCACTATCAGAGAATTTTTAATAGTTTCAACTCTCTCTGCAATCTAACCCTAGTGTCTCATGATAGGGTCTCAACTTACACAAATTGAGCACTCGACTACAAAACAATAAACTAGGAACCATAATAATTTTGTACTGCAACAATATAACCAACCACTCCTACAAAAATTTGATACCAGAAATTTTAATGCATCAAATAACTCCAACCATTCAATCAATAGACTCCATTCGATGTACTTAGGTAGATGTCATTCAAAACACATCTGGAAAATAATTTCTATGTGTTCCCGACGCCTCCACTGTGTCCCTATCAACTCTTTCACAAGTGAATCTTGTTGTCAATTCCGCCATCCGTACTTTATCTTTCATGTTTTCTCATAATTATTTCTCTTCTACATTACCTTTATGGTTGTTAGATGCACTTTGTTAAAATAAATTCATTTTCTTGTGTTGATTTATCTCTTCAGAGTATCATTTTCTTGATTGAATAATTTCCTAGTATTTCAAAAGAACAACAAACAATCCATTTTTGTTCCCATTCCCTAATGTAGTTTTTCTAATCTGTCCAGAAATCGAATCACAAACCAGGGCTCAATAGACTTTAGGATGGTCGGTGTAGGTAGATCAAAACCTTTAGTCTGAGGAGCACATAGATTCATCTCGTCCTCCATCAAAATTGTGATGATCCCTTTATTCATCTTCGTTTTCCCTATGAGCAACTTCTCTAAGTTGATGATGCTTTTCTTTATACACAAAATTCCTGCTGAAGTACTCTTTTCCATGGTGGAGGCATTGGAAATAGTTTTTATGAAGAGGGGGGCACAATCGGAAGGATATTTGAAATGATGAGATATTCATTGAAATCCAACTACGGGTAATAACATATTTTCTCAAAGCATACCCTTTGGATAGTATTTAAGTAACTATTTCCTAACTCGTGGTTGCTTATCCACTTGAAGTCCTTACAAAATAACTTCTCCTTGGGTCCTCAAATTCATGTCCAAGCCTCCATAATGGACTATTATAATTCAACACTTTTGATCATGAGAGAGTAGAAGGAATTTATCTTATGTTGCATTTGGAAATAAATTCATTACTTAAAATGTTGATAATATGATGGTACCGAGCTTACGACCCTCAAGAATTGTTTATCCTGAAGAACCACAGTTTTTATTTCCATTGCATGCATTTTCTCTATGCAAAGTAACGTGTCTTTCATAGTTTTTCTAAGTGGTGTTTAGTCTCAAATATGTTTTTAAAGTAATGTGTCTTTCATAGTTGTTCGAAGTGGTGTTTAGTTTCAAAATATGTTTTTAAAGTAGAAATGCAATTTTGGGCTTCATTTAATTAGTCATTTCTTCAGAAAAATAAGAAATCTTTGTTTTTATTTCATTGCTGATATATGAAGTTAGGATTGATACATCCTTCTTCTCTTCATTAACAATGTCATTCTTGATAAGTATTCTATTTTCATTGTAGGAATTTGCTTCCTTAGAATTTGATCTTTCTCAAGACATTTTTGGGCTACTCTCCCACTTTGTTGTTTCTTCTCTGTGTTGAATGATTTTTTTTTTCTTTGTTGATTTTTTGTTGCTACTTCTCTATGTTGAATAATTTTTTTTACTTTGCTGATTTTTTGAGAAAACCCCCCTAGGGTTTAACTGCTCTTTTATCATTGATAGTATGACTTATTTTTTTCTTAGAGGAGCTCCCCATGAAATAATGATGACTTAATTATGTCATCGATGTAACAAACTGCTCCCTTTTCTTCTTCTTCCACACTTTCTTAGATTGTCATGCATTTCGTTCATTTTTTGATCTTCTTGCAGCATCCTTCATCTTATGTCTAGAACTCTTTAGGGTATATATTAGTTTACAGTCTTTGGCCTTGTGGCCAAATTTATTACACTCATAACATCTTGTGTGGAAAATAACTGGAGAAAATGGTGTGTCTTTTCTTGTGCACATAATTTTCTTTGCATACAGATTGCATTCAATAGCTTTGTGTCCAAATTCATTACAAAAATAACAATAACCATAAAAATAATTTTTGTACCTGGTGGATGCTTGTTTTCTCTTCTTACATGCTTGAGGGAAATTTCTTTGATTGTTTTTTTGAGGATATATTCTTACTTGATTTATGTTATTCTGATTAGTATTGACTTGTTTGTTCTTACAATCTACTGCCACATGACCATGTTCATGGAAAGAGAAACATGTGATGATTTTCCCACGAGCAAGGAATCTCCTTTGAGATCTTCTGAATTTTTTCAACTCATTTTCAACATAGAATGATCTTCTTGGAGTGAATTCTTTCCTCATTTCATTCATTGACTTTTAATGATGCTAATTGTTCTTATTTTCTTATTTATTAATTATGGTGTTTGTTTTTTTTCATTTAATCTTCTTGTAACTTCCTCTAATGGTATTTATAGGCTCCTTAATTATCCTCTATGACTGCATTTGAGTCGTTGTTCTTCTTGGAGACATTCTCATCTTCTAGCTGCTTATAGAAACTACTCTTTTCTTCTAAATCCATTTTAGCTGAATTAATCTCAACCTCTAACCTTGCACATTGTACCTATTTCATCATCTCTTCTATTATTTTTTCTTCTTCAAGTTGTGTCCTTAAGCCAATTATTCCCTTCTTATATTCATGCTCTATTTCATCACATATCTACACCAATTTCTTCATATATTTATTTTCATTCTTCAGTCTTTCTATTTCAGTCAAGGCTATGTCAAGCTTGGATTTTTCTTCATGGAAATAAGGTCCATTCACACTAGTAGAGATCTCATTTGACTGAATATTTTCCTTTTGAAAGGGATTTTTCTTATTCCTATTTATCTTCTCCTTCTTGACAGTGCATCCACTATTGTCTCCTTTATGCATCTGATGAAATCTATTCCATATTTATTTTGCACAAGTTAAATCTATTACTTTATCAAGATCCTCGTTATGAATATTTTTATACTTAATTAATTTTACCTTAGAATGGTGTTCTTGTAAAGAGGGGGAGTCTTTACATTAACCATCACATACAAGTTTCCATATACTAGGTCCATAAGACATTAAATATGTTTTAACCTTATCTCTCCATTCATGAAAGTTTGATGCACTCAACACATTTAAACTTTGATAGTCCATGACCCAATCAGATCTCCTTCAAGCTATTATGCTTACACCAGAGGAACCTGCTTTGATACCAATTGAATAAAGCATGACTAAAATTAGAGGGGGGGTTGAATCAGTTTAGTACATTCATGGAAATTAAAAATATTTTCATTAAACTCATTAACTAAAACATTACATGAGCAACTAAACAAATAATGACCAACAATATGAATATGTGAACAACAAGTAATAAGTAGACAAATACATCACATCATCACACAATAACAATGCATATGGACACTAGATATAAGTGGAAACCCATAAGGGTGAAAACAACGATTTTATTATTTTATATATCATTTTTTGGGATTCAACTGCATTAAGTAAGTCATTCATCTATGACTATTTTCATGAGAGGTAGTCGTAACTGACTAATTTCTCATTATTTTTGAATAATCCACTTAGCACTCATTGCATCAGGTGATGCTCATAGGGATGAAGAAGTGGAATTGAAACTGGTGAAATGAATCACATAGCATCAATCATCACTTCTGGGGCTTGCACTCGGTAACGAGGACTTCCCGGGAGATCACCCATCCCAAAAATCCTCTGGCTCAAGTAAGCTTAACTGTGGAGTTTTCTCCACAATCATGCCCACTTAGCTTGCTATCCCATTTGAAAAACCTTAGCAAGTATTGTGCCTCATGAATCATTCAAGAAGAGATCCCTTTACTCTTGGTATTCTAAGTATGAAGGGTTTTCTCATTGCATTATATTATATATCATTTTTGGGATTCAACTGCGTTAAGTAAGTCATTCATCTATGACCATTTTCATGAGAGGTAGTCGTAAATGACTAATTTCTCATTATTTTTGAATAATCCACTTAGCACTCATTGCATCAGGTGATTTTATTATTGTTGTGATGCAAAGGCAGGCTCCTACACCTTATTACATTTGATTTTTTGTAGGCTCCAAACCATAGGATCCTGCTACCTCAAATTTCTGCAAGCTACAACATAACACATATTTCATTAAATTTGGAGTTAAATAGTGGATATAGAATTTCAAAATAACCAAAAAGCTCAATTTTTTTATTGTCCATGTAAAAAGATATTTCCAATTTTAATGAAATGTGTATTACATGCAAGGAAGCTCCAAATCCCATATGTTTTCTATGGACTACAACCCATAGGAGACTCCTACCTCAACCAGATCCAACTGAATATTTATCAAGAAAAAACTTGAAAGGAGACCACAATCGCCTCACACAAAATGAAAAGAATATGGTGATTTACCTGGTCATCAATTCAGCATACTTCCATATTTATGTCTGCATCTTCTCCTCTTCAAATTTTCATCTTCTCATGCACAAAACCTCAATCATATCTTACACATTTTCCCACTCTCTCACCCTTCTCTCCAAAAAAATAAAAACCAACCTCTCCAACTTTGCATACATTCATATAAGAACATTAATGGCTTTTCATGTTCTACTCACATGAATATAAAATGTAGAAACTTGTCTCTTTGCATTCCAGAGGTGTCCCTTCAATTCCAAAATTTCTTAAATTCTTGGACATTAAAATGCATAAAATGAATTTCATCATATCCAAATGTCATGAATTCATATTCTTCATGTCAATAAAAAAATAAATAACATGCAACAATCACTAGTAAAAAATGATGAAATTAATGAGTAAGTGACTAAAAAGTTAGTCACCGCAATTATTTCAAGTGAATTACTACTAAATTTGAGCAATTTTAAACGACCAGACTAAAAATGACTAACTTAAATAACTAATTTAGTCTATGAATAAAATATACGACTAGATAATAAGTGAGTAAACTAGAAACGACTAGCTTAAATGACTAATTTAGTTCAGGGATAACATATATGACTAGATAATAAGTGACTAAACTAAAAATGACTAACTTAAATGACTAATTTAGTCTAGGATTAAAATATATGACTAGATAATAAGTGACAAAATTAATAATTATTAATGTAAATGAATATTATAGTCAAGAATAAAAATATGACCAAATAACAGGTACAACAGTTATATGAATTAGTCATTTATATCAGTAATTTTTAGTTTTGTCACTACATAAATAGAAAATTGCAATTTTGATACCGAAGTGTTACATTTCACTAGAGGGGTCTCTGAATCCATTTGCAACGTTAAAATTTAGAGACAAAGGGGTCAATGAATTTACAGTGTTAAAATTCTAAATACCCTTTTGTCTCTAAAGTTTAACACTGTAGATGGATTCATGTACAATTAACATAATTGCATGTAACATATATCTACTTTACACTAATTCCTTCATTATAATTTTAGTAGAGGTAATATTTAGATTGCCAAATTAATATTTATATTTATGTTTAATCAACTTTGGACATAAATTAGTTTAATTTTTAAACTTCATTGATTTATGTGAAAAGTGTGAGTTCATTGAAATCCAGTATTAAATTGTCATATTTTCATTACATAAATACTAAATAGATAAACCTAAAATATATATTTATAGGCATATTTAGTAAATAAGTATGAACCTTTATTAATTTAGGTATGAATCTTAATTAATTTTTTAATGTTGTTTGAGCCTTTTTTTTTTGTAAGTTAATGTTTTATTCATGTAGGAAAAAAGAAGTACATATAACCGCTTACAAAATAGGTGGTGTCACCCTGACCAGGTATGTTGACCAAAATTTGCACCAGATGACAAAAATACAAAATAGAGACTAGGTACATAGTCCATAAACAGTTGGGCCAGAGGCACCAAGACATAGATAAAACATAAAGAATACGAGATAGCATACTAGTCGTCCGACGTGATGGATGTAGGGTTTTCCAGGGCTATTCCTGGAGGTGTGCCAAAAAAGTCTCCATATTTTTTACTTTCTCATGAGTGAGTTAATTTTGGCCTCGCCAAATCACTGCCAATCTCTCCCGTACTTGGCATTGTAAATAGTGCATTCATTCCACTATTGCCATCTATTCTGCATACTCCTCAGACACATGGACTTGCATAAATTTTTGTTCATAGCAACCACTAGTAAGTCTATACATTTACAATTTTACTCTGATACAAGTGTTGATAAGTCTTAATAAATATGTTTATTTACATCTTATTCCTATCCGTTTTTTATGCAAAGACTTGCTTAAATGATGGGAAGTAACTGATGGTAATATGTTATTTACTTCCTTCAAAGCTTAAGAATGAAAAATCACTACAAAAATATCTAGACATAACACATGAGTATCCGTCCAATCAAATGTTTGAAAATTTTCCTAATAATATTGAAAAATAAATATTTATTTTTCAAAGTTGAACATTACAAGTTGCAGTGGTCAATACTAAACTGATAGTTGTCAACAAACAAATTGATTACTAGAATCCTCCCTTGGTAGATACTAATAAAACATTGGACAACTCTTAAAATATTATGGGTTAAAATAATTTGTCATCTTTATGACACACAGAGACATGAGGAGAGTTATAAATAAATATTACTTTCTCTTGAAATGTCCTATATACACCCACATTAAATAACAATTCAAACTACCATTATTTTAACTTATTAATT
Organism: Pinus albicaulis; assembly: GCA_034641835.2. Taxonomy (NCBI): domain Eukaryota; kingdom Viridiplantae; phylum Streptophyta; class Pinopsida; order Pinales; family Pinaceae; genus Pinus; species Pinus albicaulis. Next base: position 221,955,122 of record CM076571.1, on the reverse strand, counting down.
CATCACAACTATAATTATTTATAAATGCTTATCACTTTTATATATAATTTCTCTTACAATAATTTTTTTTTAAATTATATATATATATATAAACTAAATATTTAGAACCAATCAAATGGAACACAGTGTTTACTCTAAACTCCCCAAAAGGCGCTCTCTACATGAAAGACCACACTCGGCGTGAAGAAAAGATACAAACACAAAGAAGAGATCACACTACGCGAGAATAAAATACACAAATTTCCGGAGCCCTCTTACTGTCAAATTTTCCTCCATGTTCTCCTCGCCGACCGCCATGGTCTAGGAATGCCTTGGAGATTCTTCCCTGCTTAATTTAGAGGCAAGATGACCCCCATTTTCCCTGAACAAAAATCCATAAACCATGGACGAATAGGTAGCATGATTTGATTATCACAAAATTATAATCATGTCGGATTGCCCCGAAGTTGAGACTTTGTTTATATCCTTTCGTCAGTTCCAATCTTTCTTATTTCTTGATTCAAATGCAAGGAAAAGAATCCCGTGAAGAAGACACAACATTGCTTTCCAGTGGATTCATAAATAAAATCCATGGCAGGAATCAAGCACAGAATGGAGCGGTTCCATCAGGACCACCACTGGATTCCGTTCCATCAAATCCTGCCAAAGAGCCCAATCCCCGTGCTGAGTGGAGAATTCCAATATTTATTATTTCTTGATTCAAATGCAGGGAAAATAATCCCCTGAAGAAGATGCAACACCTCTTTCTAGTAGATTCGTAATGGAAATTCATGGCAGGAATTGATCACAGAATGGAGCAGTTCCATTAGGACCACCACTAGATTTTGTTCCATCAAATCCTGCCAAAGAGCCCAATTCACGTGTCGAATCAAGAATCCCTCTGGAACAAGTAATTATGCAAGAACCCAATTTTGTTTCTTTTTGAATTTCGGTTCAAATACCGTTTTGAAGTGGCCTGGATAGACGCCCATATAAATTTCAATAACTTTTTGAATCAGTCATCTCCTATGTTATGCAATCTGAATTTTGCCTAACATTGATGGGAATTACGTTATAATGTCTACAACTGGTTATGTGTGGAATTTGTACAACTAGTTATGTTTAGATAAATTTCTTAATCATAACATGCCAAGTTTTATATGGTGAATCCTTGAGCTGGAGTTATTAAGTAAATTTTCCTCATAATAATAATGTACCAACTCATGAGAGCGAAATTATTTTACACTATCAGAGGAAAAATTGCCCAAAAAACCAACCCCCCAAGAAGGCAAGACGTTTTCCATGTTATTTTTTTTTTAATTTGTTTTTAAGATATATATTTGCAAAAAACTCAATATATGAAAAGCCTTTCAAGAGCATTAACATGGAAAATTTCTGGCCTTTCCCAGGTATCCAAAGATTTTGTAGCCAATTATGTTGACATGCCACACTTCTGCACACAATTATTGTAATATGCCAAATGGTTACATCTTTTTATGTTAAGGGAAATGAAAAATCATATATGTAAGCTATTCCTAGCAACAAAGTTGAAGAGCAAGACACTCCTGAAGTGGATTTTATGTTTGGATTTGGTGAAACTTAGGGCTTAAACCTAATTTCATGCTTATTAGGTGTTCATGTTCTAACTTTGTCTTGGAAAGCCGCTCATAAATTTTTATCAATGGCATCCATGCTCTTAGAATTTCGCTCATAGCAGTCGTGGTGCTTCGAGGCATTGATGAATGGATTATTCTACATTGATGTGGCTATCTCTAACTAGTGATGAAACTAGTAATAATGGTAGCATTAGGTCAAGGAATTAATGCGAATGAGGCAAAATAACAAAGGAGAACCAAATATCTACATGCACTAGCACCGCTTGACCACCCATCAAGACAAAATTGATGCATTGGCACCGCTTGACCACCCATCAAGACAAAACTGTGCTTATATGTATGTATTGTCACTGCTTGAATGTCTTCATCTACTAGCATCACTTACCGTCTACATCTACTGACATTGCTTGACTTATATTGTCTCACTTATTGTTGTTGTTGTAGGCTATGGATATCTTGGTTGTGATGGTCTATCTCTTTGTATTGCTCATTGTTGCTTGCTATGAGGGTCATGAATGTTTCCTAATTAGTTTTCCACAAGCCGGAGCCTTCTGCTACCTTGACCTCTACTTACCGTAGAGTATATATTCCTGTAGAGGATGTATTCTCGGATAAGGAAGCGCTAAGCTGCTCCCATACTGCTGCATCAAACATGGACTGAGTGAAATTGAATTCCTCAGTAATTGTAGCAAACTAATTTGAAGCTTTTGGATCATGTGGAGAACAGACCATATGAAGCAGAAATTGCTTGAATCATGTGGAGCACATAACATCTTAAGAAAAAATTGCTTTATGTATGTACTACCATTTAAATTTTTTTTTTACCCATGTATAAGTCCTTATTAGAACATCACTATAGTCTACAAAATAGTTCACACCTCCACAAATGGAAAGATTAATTGCGGCTAAGTGAAAATGGCCAACAAATAGAATCCAAATCACATTGATTACCATAGTTTTTAAAATATGAATATATTTGAGTACACATATTTTCTATTTTTGGAAATTTCAACAATTCCATGATAAAAAAGATTAAATTATAAGTTTAAAAAATATTACATAGAAGTTACAGAATATATATTTGATTTTAAATGGAGGACATATGGTTGAACTGGAACAATTTAATACTCTGGGCATGAACACAATTGTGCCAATTTAATACTCTGGGCATGAACATAATTATTAGGGCATGAATACAATTCGACAATATTGAAATGGACGATCAAGAAAAGCTAAACCAACACACACTTGTTCTATTTAATCAACAAGTAAGATTCATTGGTATGAGCTTCCATTTATCATTATTCAATTATTGATATCCTTACCTCATGCTTCCTTCTATTTGGCTAGTGCATGCATTCTTTCGGTGTAGCAATTGACAACTTTCACGATGGGGTGGGGTGTGCTTGGCTTGTCGGTGGTAAGCTTGTTGTTATATCATTAATAAGAATGATTTTCCAGTGTCATGACATGTTTCACAAACAAAGTGCCTTACTGAAGATCTTGCCTTGGGGTCCTGCTGCCTAACCTGAGTTTAGTTTGAAAGGATTCTACCTACTTCATCAAATCCTATTCTAACGTGAGTCCACCTGAAGGAGGTCCTTCTAAAAACGGGCAATATTAAGTATGGTGTATGGATCCCCCTCTTCAGTGACGAGACCTATTTTCAGTAAGGGTTGAGTTCAATGATAAGATTTTTACTTAATAGTTGAGCTAGGCGAGAATGTTACTTTCCCTCCGGGAGTATGGGCTGGGTGGAGAGGAAGATAAAGGTCACTTTCCCACTAGCGCCATTCCAGATTCGGGTTAACGCTCAGTCTACAACTAGCTATTTTGTTTGGACCTTCCAAATCTCCCTTGCCTTCCAATTATCGCAATTTCCTTCTCTCTAGAGTACCAGAAATCAATTCATTTTTTATCCCCCTGCTAGTAACTACGTAGGGGCACATAGATAACAATGTCAAAAGCCACACAACCAACACTATGTACCGGAAATAATTTTTTTTTATTCTTTCCGTGCTAGTAACCGCGTAGGGGCGCATAGTTAAAAATGCCAAAATCCACACAACCAACACTATGTACCTGATAATTTCCCATCCTTCACATGCACAATAGAAAAACTCTATATACCCTTTAAAACCTCCACAATTGCACTGGACATGATTAGATTTGATATAGTCACATTAGATATCATGATTCAAGTGTTATTTTTCTACTCTGTGAGGAGCGTTGTCTTCATCCTCCATAGCTGACACCATGACGTCGTCATGTTTTACTTCTAAGAAAGTTGAAACAAGGATACGACTGAATTATAGGGGAATTTTTTCCAGATGATGGCCTACTTCTGAGGAATTTTCATTTAGAATTCTTGAGAGTATATGAATGAACTGAATTTTGAGCCCTTACCTATTCATTAACGCAAATAATTGTCAAACAACATGGGTTCATTCAAATCTTGTACCAATAAGCGAGGTGGATGATCCAAGTGTGGTAATGAATGGAGCACTCAACGGACACGTGAAATGCATGCAAGATCCAACTCAAGTATTTTCCTTCCATTATTTTGTATAATAATAGGCACACATTACTTGCAAGGTGCCATGTTATATGCCTATCTCATATGCCTATATGAAAAAATAATTTGAAATTCACTAAAATTTATCCAATACACCAAAAATTGCATAAGGTCAAAAATATGTATACATCTTTATAGTTGCAATACTTAGGCCACGAAACGAAACATCCATAAAAATGTCGAAGCCTCCCCATAATTTTTTTTCAATGGATGGGTTCTCGTACTCCCCGCCATTAAATGGGAAGTAATGATTTATGTCATGGATGGGCACTATTAAAAGATAGGTAAACCATCTAAATTAAAAATAAACTCTTATTAGGATAAGGATGATGTGGTAGATTTAAAGCAGCTTTAAAGGTTGTAACATCCGCTCTTTAGGTCTCCAAATAAACCAACAAACTTAGATTTTCTTCTACAAGACAAAAGTGCAATGTGTGGCAATGGTATTACCCGGTAGAAAGACAAAAGAACAAGGTGAAGATGCCTCATAAAGCTATAGTGTATAGTTATAAAACACAAGTAAAAACCCTACCACTGAATAATTATTTTAAAAGATCACGATATCAATCTCTCATAAGGAGTAGGGGAAATCCTCCTGTCATTAGGATTAAAAGGTGTAGCTCCTTGATAAAGAACAATTATTATAGACAAATGGGTGAAATCCATAGGAATTCGAACAATGAAAATCGCTTGCATGTCAAGTTCTACAATGAAGACTTAATCTAAGTAAGAATGTATTAGCCTCAAAAATGAGTTGAATAATCAATTTAATGTCATTATTATAGTAAATTTCAGATAAAAATAAGCATCTCATAATTTAAAACCAAATATATCAAATTTCTACACAAATCCGAAGCATCCTCAAACAAACTAATTATAGGCATTTCTGAGAGTAAAAACCTAAAAAGAATGTAATGGATTGTTGAAAAAGTTGATTAAGCCACACCTTTAAACAAACAAAGATGAGATTGCATGAAGAATAGATAACAATTTTCAAAATAAATTGAAAGAAACTAAATAAATATTCATTTTGGAAAAATTTGAAATATATAGCAAAACAATTCTATATGTTAATAAATTGGAAAATCACTTATCACTTCGGTTTGGGATTGGCTCAAAATGAACCGGGTTGTTTCAACCCATTGCCAACAGAGATAGAGAATAAGTATTCGCTCGAGGGCCTCAAACAAATTTACGCCTCAAACAAAGTTACGCTTCAAACAAAAAAGGCCATCAATTGCCGCAGGGGCTTGCTTGATGGGGAATCAAATAGATTATAGATCAATGAATTGGGAAGCACTCACTCAGCAACCTATCTGTCATTGATTATGAAGTGATAGAACTAGTGGCCCCATCAATGGCACCCAATTTTGGGAGAGGAAAGTGGAAAGATATTTAGGGTTAGAAATGAACTAAAGACAAAAGTTCATGTTTTTAATAGAAGAAGATCTCTCTTTGATGAGGGAGAAAAGAGACTGCCTTTGCTCATTTCAATACAGGGTTGACACGAAATCTTGTCCCTTAGATGGCAGCGTAATAAAAGCCATTCAATCTCATTTTTAGAATTAGGGTCTCTCTCCCCTTCCAATAAATGCAATAACTAAAAAGGGGGTCACACAGTTAGTTGTTCGCTGAGTAGTTGTTTGCTCCACACAACTATTCAGGAAATAGTTGTGTAGTAGTGCAGGTAGATGTGCTAACAATTGCATGGATGATGACAGAGTTTTTGGTGAAAAAAATTCACACCCTCCACGAATCCTTAGCAGACAATTTGGTGATGCACACAATGCCAACCAAAAAAGCATGGTGCAATAGGTAGCATACTTTTGATGAACCTTGGACACTGTAGTACCTAACTCAACTCTTAAAAATTAAAATATTGAAGCTGAATTAACTAGTTGAGTAAGAAAATAAAAATATTAAAGTTGGGAATATTGTTGACATATCTTATCTACTGTAGCAAGAAAATTGGAATATAGAGACCGACTTATAATTTGCAGATTTCTCAAGAAGTTGACAAAATTGCTCCAAAACCTTTAAAACCCCAAGCATTGCCATTATTGTGGGCGTGATTATGTTAATTTTGATTAACATATTCTTTGCATAATAAAATTACTTCAATGTTCCTTATAAGCCCATTTATTAATCCACACATGAATTATCATCTTACTGACAATAACTGAAGAACGAACATAAGTGTTAATTGTAGAAGACAAACCAAGAAAAAATAACACAAATATATGGCACAAGCTAGGGAAAAACCCTAATATGGGGAAAAGCATTGATCACTTCTTATTATCAATATCCAATGTTTAGCAGAGAGAGAGTATAATAATATGAGTCAAAATAAACTTGCTAAATTAGTTTTCAAAATAGTACTGAAGCTTATTGCCTGGTTAGGGTTCCTAACATTCACTGAGTAACATTATTCCAATGAATTGTACCCTTTGTTTTCCTTTACAAGACATTCAACAATGTTGTAGGACTTGCGGTTCCTTTTCAAGGCATCCAACAATAGTCCTATGTTAACAGTAATAAGAATATGCTCCCAAATGAGGGTTAAACTCTCTGTTTACATTGCGACCATCTCTTCTTGAATGAAGCTAGGGTAAATGAATCATATTAGGTCATGCATCCCTTCAACACGTGATTTCATACTCACTGTTGTAGCATATTTTCCTATGGCTTAAACCAGAATACAAAGCGTGCACAAATAAACCCCAAAACTCACCTTTAAACCAATTTCCTAATCTGTGGCTCCGCAGAAAGAATGCGAACTTATTCTGAAGAGATTCACACCCAAAAACCATGAAGAAACATCACTCAAAACTGTCCTCAAACCTGTGGCTAGCTGCATTCTCCTACTCAAACCTATGGGAGATCAATACAACACGTCCTCCTTGCTTCTCTAAGTTGTGGCTGCCTCAGAAAGTATTACCCAAGAGTTGAATGCAGTATTTTAGGATTATCTCTAATGAAGATGAGGGATCCCTATATATATATAAAAAATTCCTTATGGAGGTGAAGCCGACCTTAACACTTGGAGGAAAAATTTGAATTTCAAATTTTCAATTTTCCCTCCTTAATAAGGTTAAATGTCTTGTGGAATTTATTTTAAATAAATAAATATTTTTCCTTGTCCAAATTTGGTGATTTTAGGTCGATTTTTGTCCTATCGAAAATATGGATTCAATGGAATGATCATCTCCATAAAATATGCATATCTAAGTAGAATTTGGCCCTAGTTTCCAATTTTAACACTCCCTCTCAACTAGGGAGAATTCCACCTGCCAATGCATCTGTTGTCATATATCATCATGCAATCCTACCATTATGAACCATATTTGTCATCATGAACCATCTATGTCTTCTTTGCTCTACTTTGCTGAACACTGATGTGAATAATAAAGTAGAATTGATCGAGAGTGAGTCACAAGACCTTTCCACTCTTCACTGATAAAAATCAGTTTGGAGGTAGAACCTCAATTGAAACCAGATCAAGTAGATAAACACCAAGCATCCTAGCATATAAAGTATGGAAATACATGATGCGTCCATCAGTAGTGCTATGGTCTCTATTCTCAATTCCCAACTCATTGGCCAGATGAGAGGTAGTTCGCATGAGTCCCAGACTTTATGGGTAAGATGATGTAGAAACACCAGTAGGGAAAGAGTATATTATATTCTTCTCATAATCACATGTAGGGAAAGGAGAAACCATATTCTACAAACACACATCACAATCACATGTAGGGAAATTATAAACCACTTCCTACATGCATGCAAACAAATAATAGTAGGAAGGATCCTACACGTGGGGAAAGTATGGACCACATCCCACCAATATGTCAACCATCAATCATAGGGAATGAACATCCTACATGTGCGGAAAAGGATGAGCCATGTCCCACTAACATGTCCACAACTAGATGCTTGAATGCATCTCTCACTGGGGTACCCACAGGAGAAGGTGAACCACTCATTCTGCTCAAATTCCATGGGGGAAGGTGAACCAATCATCCTATGCATATCTCATCATACATAGGAGAAGGTGAACAAATCACCCTACACACATGTGTCTGCAAACGTAGGGGAAGGTGAACCACTTATCCTACACACATGTGAGATTTCATAGGGAAAGGTGAACCACTCACCCTGTACGCCATGCACTTATAGGGGAAGGTGAACCACTCACCTTAGGGTCATTTATAGCTCAAAGAAGTACCCCAGGCCCCAAGGAGCTCCTAGAGCTCAATGCTCAATCGAGACCCTCATAGTAGGGTCTTTCCAGGACACCCAACCTCTCTCTCTGAAGGAAGTTAAATCTGTCCTTACCAAGGGATTTTGAGGGGATGTTGGTAACTTGCACATCCATCCTACAATGTTGGAGCTAGATTGCTCCCCAATGTGCCATATCAAATGAAGTGACACTTGATGTTAAGCGGAAAATTTCGACACATGCTCGCATGACTCAAATGTATTCATTATAGGCCATGCTATCTGCTTCATTCATTCAACCTCAATGGTTCTCCCAAACTTTAGCCCTTCATTCATCCATAAAATAAAGGTGGATCCTAAGAGATATAGATGTGCTCTTTCCATTTATCATTCTGTCGATCCAAAAATTTTGGAAGTGTAATACAGGTCACAGTTAACATGGATATATTATTGAGCATGAGAGCCTTCACAAGTTGTATGTATTTGGATCAGCAACTTGTCCATTTTATTATAATTTTAAGGTTTAGGAAGAAATGCATAAAGGCTACGACAACTCCCACTCACATCAAGAGTATCTTTATCTGTGGACAAACATCATCAATAGTTGTAAATTGACCATAGCTTCCTTTGAAGATCGGAAAAGTAGCTTCACCCAAAACTTAACTATTGGGCTATCTACAACCTGCTATTAATCAAGGCCATTCAGCCATATTCATCCGGCTTCTGCAGATCAACGTCTTATGACATGGTCTTTCTATTGTAAAAATAATTAGGCAAGAAGAGTTGACAAGCCATTCTTCCATGGACTCCATAGCTCCCTCTGAATACTTACGTCAATTGAACATTCAACTTTTTTCAATATTATCCTAATCTTTAAGATGAGACATTATCATGCTCCAACTATATCAGCAAACTTTCAATTAACAAAATTCAACAATGCACAAGTAAAGTCTCTCACATGTTCTGCCCGTTCAACTGACATACCTCAACAGGAGTATATCAATAGAACCTTGTGACTGATTTCATAAATATTACTAACTGAATGAAGATACCAAGGGACTTTCACCATCCTCATCTAAGAAAACCTTCTCTCCCATTACACAATTCAAGCTAGTCCTATCTCTGAAGTGCAAATCATAGAAATATTTGTAATGATCTTATTGTGTCACTGTATTGGCATACAAAATATAACAATAACACACTAGAATTTGTATTAGAACATAAAATTCTCTTAGGGAAAAATCTTTCTATCAATCGATTAGAATCCCTTACTATTGTATGAATACTTTAGGTGTGCAATAAAGAACAAAACCAATCTTCCTTTACCACAGTTCTCAAATCATCGAAATTTTCCTTACTTACCAAATGCTATCAGGATGCACTTAGAGCTGTGAATAAATTCATTGTAATTGTTAGCACGGCATTTTTACATGTTAGTGATAACTATATCCATAACTGAGTTTTCTAGAAGTTGAATTCCATATGTCAATCTGTCATCTAGAAAACCCTCATAAAAATTTTTTCGCCCTTTTACTTATCAGTCCGCCCATGTCAAAGTCAAAATCCATTATCACTATTTTTTCTAGTTTCAGCCCCCCTGGTCTGTCCATCAGCTCCAAAAGGAAAAGTCCAAGTCTGTTGCAAAAGTCTCCCCTATGTTAGGAAGTGGCGCTTTAAGGCATCTCACCCTTGGCAACCTTCAAAAGGCCAAAAAAACCTTCATCTGCTACGAGACCCATCATGACCAACCTCCTACTCTACAAATCAAGTTGATCACAGCTCTAAGTCGCGCCACTTATATCCCTAGGTCTCAGCAGTGCTTGAACCACAGTCTCAAGCTGATTAGTAGGTGTTTCACAGTGTTTTATGGATTCTACAAAGACAGGAAATATAACTTCATCTCAGAAGTAAATGCTTGAATCTACAGTTAGAGGAACAGTTGCTTCTAAATGTAACATGAGCCTGAGATATATCTGCAAACAGAGAGTCACTCATCAAAACCTTGCTTTTTCCTTCCAGCATGAAAAATCACAGGAAGAGAAGAACACCACTGTCACAGCAAACTGGTAAATTGTCATGGCCCAGAACCTCCTTCATTTACAAGCAGAGGGTTAGGGCACCTCCTTCATCTACAAGCAGAGGGCGCTGGCCAGTATTGACTTTGAGGATTGCAAAAGTCCAGGTTTTCTTTTTACTGAACAGTGAAACAATGACTCCAGGATTTCTGAGTGTAAGTGATAATCACAGCAGGGATAGAATCTGAAGTATGCAAGTTCAAAGGAAAACAGAGTTGGATCTTGTAAAGGAGGTCATGAGAAGTTTTCAAATCATGTGAATTGTTAAACTTTAGAAAGGCATATCATGAGTAAAAACAATTGTAATCATAGGCAACTTTCTTTCCCACAAGACCAAATTGAAGAGATGCTGACAGATCATGTCATCACACAGGCATAAGAAAGGTTGTTTGTTTTCCAAAGGGTACTGACCTCCATAGTCACAGAGACTATCTTTCAAATAAATTGTCATAAGTTAACCAAAGTAAATGATGACATTTCAGTTCCTCAAAGAAAAGAAAGGAGATGCTGACAATTCCCCGATTAGGTCGGGCTACGTAGTGATCACAAAGTAAGAAAAGGTATTAATGTTTTCACTGGCTTTACTATCATAATCTGTTAAAAAACCTCATTGCAGCCTAATCAAACAATCTTCGTATACTTCTTCAAGTGAAGGGACTCCTTCTTCATGAGTGATGGCTAAGGCATCGGGGATGTTTTGAAAACTGATTAATAAAAGATGCGTGGAAAGAGACAAAGAAAGAAAGAAAAGTATTTACACAGAAAACAATTAGAATGTATGTCATTGATACAAAAGGGGCAGTTTCCTTAAGGGAAAGGGTCAAACAACACCCCACTGTCACATGCCAAGAATTCTAAAGGAGCGCCTTTCAAGTAAACAGAGAAATATGGTATGAAGAGATGCAAGCAAAATATGGCACTTACAATCAAAGAAGGAGCTTATAAATCACCTGGAAGCAGAAATTATCAAACAAGTTGGAAGAGCACAGACCATCTCCTGTTAAATAACAAAAAACAGCTTTCAAATGCTCTTTGACAGATTTTGAATGGTTTTTCCTTGTTAAAATATCACCTAAACTGGCAAAGCAGTAGACAGGTTTGAAATTATGGATGATTCTGTTACAAAGAAAGATCATTGCACTATTAAAAGGAACTGATAACTGTGTTTCAAAGAACCCTGTTCTTCTTGATTCATGAGCTTCTCCTTTCAGAATATACATCACAAATAATGGGAGGCATTTCAGGTTTTTTTCCCAAAGGACATACAAGTTTATGAATAGGCAAAAAGGTTATTTTCATGGACTGTCTTTGTTTAGATGATTTAAAACAAACACAGTTTTTCTTTATTCCAAAGAACAGATATATCATAAATGATACACCTACAGGCAAGAAAGTATGTTGAAAGGGTGAGCTTTTCTTAGATCAAGTCCAAGAAGACCAGCAAGTTTGACACCTGCATTGGAGAAAAAGTTGAAGAAGTTGTTAAAGACCGAGGCTGTCAAAACAGGTTGACAAAACAAACCCTGTCCTTTCATAAACAAGTCAGAACTCAGGTATTCTCTTGACAGTTTTAAAAGAGGGGTTGTTTTACATCATAAATATCACCAGTATCATTAAACACAGTGGCAGAGATTATATGAAGGTTGTTGAGTTATTTTTTCCAAGTTTGAAGTTCAGTGTTAAAGTTGTCACACAAGGAACAAAACTAGCAAGAACCCCCTTCAAACACCTGTGCATAAGTAAAACAGAGTTCTGGCCTTTATCTCTGATGCATGCATCGCTTGTCATTCCGAGTTGAAATTGCACCGAGGAGTATTGTTGAAAAAGGTCAAAAGACTATGTTTACCCTGCAAAACACGACCAAGAATTCATGTTACATTTAAGAATATGACCGTTGGAGAGTTTTGTTTTATGTCAATAGAGTGAGGTGAAGAGTGCATTTTTCATTGTCAAAACGAAGCAAAAGCCCTGGTTACCTGCCATCATAAAGCAAAGCTGGGTCACTCAGGAAGCACAATAACGCGCGACGGCCCGCGATTCTTTTTCAACCGAGCGGTCGCTGTTACGACGCGCCAGACAGCTGCGCGACACGCCGCAGACCCTCCGCGCCGCCCGACCCCCGACCCGACAAGCCTCCTGGGTGGTGTTTTTGCGCGCCGCCCTTTCCCTGAAGAGTGTCGCGCAGGTTTGAGGACCTTCAGAGTTATCTCCAGCTCTGCTCCAAGGATTTTCCATCGAATTCAAGAGGTATTTTGAAATTGCATTCGAAATTTGCGAAATTGTCAAAGTGATAAAAGTCAGTTTTTTCACTGTGACTGTTTTTCTGTTCTTCAAAGGATCATTTTCGAGTGGATTTTCAGATGGCATAAAGACGTTCTTCCAAAGATGTCTGGTATTCTATATTGAAAGAAGCCTTCATTATTTTAAAAAGAGGAAATTATTATAGCTTCTGCTCAAGCTTTCGAAGCTTTTTAAAACCCTATTTCCTCTACTCTAACTGTAAATTTGAATGTATAATCACACCGGGGTTAACTTTATGGGCCTATTCTGTTTAAAGGAATGACATACATATAGAGAAACAGTGAAGTTTAGTAGGAGAAAGGGTTCTTGATCAAACAAGAATTTATAGGTTGAAAACTGCAGGGGAAGGTTGCTCACACTTCTCACAAAGGGACAGTATTCACTATGTTTGTTGGTTGACTGCCTTGTGTTTTTTCAAGCTTATTGATAAGTTGGTATCCATCCAAAGTAAAGGTTTTTCCAACATAACCAGAGGTGTTACATTGATAGGAGGTCTTGCCTATTTTGCAAAGTAAAAACCCTTGCAAGCCTTGTTGAAACTTTTTGAGGCATTTTCCAAACTCTGTCACCTTGTTCAGAACAGTAAATTTGACTGTATACCTACACAGAAGTTTGACTGCATATCCATAAGTCTGTTGATTTATTTTTCACTTCAAGAAGAGCAGGTTGTGGATGTTTGAAATTCTACCTTGAGGCAGAGATACATATGTATTGATTGGCATCTAAAAATTCACAGAACAGGGTGATTTTAGCACTTCTCACAGCAAACTCCTCCTAGCAGTCTGCCCTTCTATTCACTATATTATTTCTTACTAAGAAGTTGTTGACTGAGATATTTTCAAGGTGTAGGGCCACTTTCTGAAGAGCAGGGTTTTAATGATTGAATTTCACCTTGGAGACACAGACATAGATGTGTTGATTGATCTCTTGAAAATTCACAAGAAAAAGTGATTTCTTAACACTGTGCACAGGAAATTTACACATCAGTCTGTCTCCTCTTTACTATATGATATCCTATTAAGAAATCTGCCTGGCTGAGGTACATTCAAAGGTAGAAGGCTAGTTTTAAGAGAGCAGAGGTTGTGTATTATAAGGAGCTTGTTGCAAACCATCCAAATCACATTGTTTATCTGTCAAAGCAGTAAAGTGACATAGTTTGACTCCAACAGGGCATTTTACACACAGTGAGGCAGTTTGTCTCTTCCAAAGCATATTCAGGTCAAAATGCCTCCAAGGCAAGACATCAGGAGCGGTCCACATAAAAGATATGAGCCCATCTCTACAGAAGAGATTAATGCTCATCCATCTGTACTTTTCAACTTCCATGAAGTAGGCTGCCTAGATTTCTACCAGAAGATAGAAGAAGTCAAGAGTTTTTCGCCATTAACACACTTGTGCGCCCTGAGATTCAAAGAAAAACATTTCCAAGTGGCGGGTCTTGATTTCAAAATTTCTCCAAGGTATGTGTCCAAGGCCACCAAGATCCCGTATCATGGCGAAAAATGGTTCAAACGGGCTCATCTTGACTTAGAGGATTACAAGCCTTTCATCAAGCCTGAACATAGAGAGGTTGTCACTGCTATTTTCCCTTTTTCATATCTCCTTGACAGCTATGCTCCTCTTATGAAAGTCATAATGAAATATTTCACTTGTGAAGGGAGGTTTGATCGAATTTATGCCTACCATGTCCGATTATTGATGCATTTTACTAGAAGAAGGCAACTAAACCTCCCTTACTTTTTGTTCAAGAGCATAGAGAAGATGGCATCTACTGTCCAGAAGAAGGCCCCACCTCTGCAAATCCCTTCCCTTTTTCATCATTCTTTGATCAAGATTATCTTCCTACACCAGCTAGAGAAGAAAGAGGTTTCATGGGATTTATTCGTCAGCCATCCAGATTTTGCTACGGTTCCTTTTGCCCATATTTCTCCCACTCAGCCTGTCCATCGCCCGGTACCTTTGTCCAGTAGGCCTACTCCTAGAAGGCTCAGGATGTCTACAGGACAGTCAAGTCAACAAGATCAAAGAGATGAGCAGCAGCAGTTAGATGATGAGGAACAACATCAAATAGAAAGTGAAGAACAGCAGGTCCAAGATGAACAACAGCAGGTACAAATTGATGAACAGCAGCAGGTACAAATTGAGGAACAGCAGCAGACAGCAGATAAGGAACAACAGCATGTGCAAGATGAAGAACAGCAAGTTGGGCAGGAAATTGAGACACCTCTTGAGCCACAAATTGAACAAGACATTGATGAAGAGCAGCGAGATGACGGGGAAAGTCTCAAGGACAAATCAGTTGTGCATCCTCCTCTCAAAATAACAAAGCTCAGCATAGCAAGGAAAAGAGGGGCTAAAGCTGCCACCCTAACAGTGACAAAGATTGTTCCTAGCAAGAGGAAATCACCCAAAAGGACACCTTCTAGCATGCCAAGGAGGAAAAGCGCAAGATTGGCTTTCAAAGGTAAAAGCAAAGTTGGAAAAAGTACAAAGCATGGAGGTGAATTAGCTGTCATCCCTATCCAAAGCGATGACAGTGATAATGAGGCCCGCCTTCTTGAAAATCTCCTAATCCATAAGGAAGGGAAAATTGAGGCATTAGAGGAGGATCTTCAAAGGGCAAGGAATTTCAACCACTTCTTGGAGATTGAAAACAAACAGATGAATGTGCACACAGCTGTTCATGAGGCACGAGCAATCAAATATAAAAATGAGGCAGCTAAGGCGCAAGCGAGAATAGAAGAGCTCATTGGGGAGTTTGATGAGGAGGAGGAGGAAGACCAGCCTAGGCAGAAGAGGCCTAGGACTATAGGGCTTAAAAGAGCCTTGGAAAATCAGAAAGCAGAAGAACAGGCCCAGCTCCAAGCTTTTCCTCTCACTGCACTCCTTGAGCAGGAAATTGAAGAAAACAAAGAGGCATGGCTTGAAAGAGCTAACAAGCACTTGGAAATGAAGCTTGAAAGGGAGAATAGAGATTTAGAGTTGCAAAGGAAGAGGACTCATCACTTTCAGAATTTGAATCAGTTTGCCAGGCGCAAACTAAAGGCAGCCCAAGAGAAATTGAAGAAGGCAAAGGGGAAGCACCCGGCAAGAAAAGAGGAGAAAAGCATATCAGCCCTTGATATTTTGGCCTCATCTTCAGAGCATGTTTCTATGGACCCCTGAGGGTCATATGTGCCAAGTTTGGGCCCATTTCGACAACTTTTTGTTTTTTGGCATTTTTTGGGTTTTTGGTCGAAAACTCATAAATTCGCCATTTCAGTTTGAAGATTTGTCAAAGGATAAGGATGATACCAATGGATGCCATAATTCTATGAGCAGGTCCCCAGCGATTTTCAGAGCATTTGGAGATCATTCACCCCCTCAAATTGGCGAAAAATGCCCTCTTTTCGCACATTCTGCCCGCCATATCAGCAGTCTGCTATTTCCTGGTTTTTTGCACACAGGTACAGTTTTGGGGAGCTTCCAGGCATCAGATTGAGATGATTTCAGTTGCGCCGGAAAGTAGACACAAAGAGCTTTCCAACGAGCTATCATAAGCCTCGTTTTGACATCGGGAAGGCTGCCAATTGCCTCCAGCAAGTCAAGGGACCTTTTTGAGATATAAATATGAAGTATTTTTGTAATTTTTGAACCTCAAAAATCTGCTTTTCCCAAATGTGCGTTTAGCTATTTTTATACTTGGGAAATGATGTAAAGTCAATATAATTTCCATTTTTAGCAGTTTTTAGATATTTTATGGGATATTTTGTGCCTTGGGCTTTGCAAAGCCTCAAGGACAAGTTTAGATATTTTGACTTGGCCAATGGGATAGCTAGTTGCTCCATGAGGTTTTCCTCCCTCAAGCCTATTTATTCCACAAGGCTTCATTGTAAAATAGAGGCTGAACTTGAGAGTACAATCAATATATTGGTCATATGAGCTTTGAAGAACATACTTGTGTTATGATTTTTGGATTGCCTCTTGGATGCTTTTGAAGAATGATGAAGGATTGTTGATGGATTCCATGACATGGTAGAATGGTATAGTTTTTCTTGCTTTGTTGTTGTCTTCTAGTTTTCATTCATGATACATGCTTCTTGCTGCTATAGATCGGTAGAGATTAGTTTTGAGATATGCCCATGGAGGCACCTCAAAATTCCTGAATCTTCATAGCTTTATGTTTTCTTCTTCCTTAGTTATGCTAAAGAATTCTTAACTGCTCTTTAGTAACTTAAGGATATTGTTTGCTAGTTTTATTTACAAGTTCTATGCATGTTGAGTAGGATGTATGGTGTGCCCTGCCTACCTACAAGCTGTCCATAGTTCTGTCCATAAAACTTTCTCTTTGACTGATTAGCTTATCATCTTGTTGAACCAAGGAGGCCTAGTCCCGATCTAGCCCTTTGCCTAAAACTATGAAAGCTTGTTTGTCAAAGTGCCCAATAACTTAAAGACTATGTTTAGGCGTTCCGGCATAGTATTTTGAGTTGTTAGTCCTTCTTATGTGTTTTCCCCAAAGTCTGATAGCCATTTCCCAAAGTTAGAGGGTCTTATACTTCTATGTATGGCTGGAATGTTTGATTTCTATGTATTAATTAGCTCATAGTTACATCTAGCATGATTAATGGCTTGCTATAACATGTTTATGTCTGCTATCAACTAGTTACACTTGAAATCCCTTGTTTTTCACAAGCTTGATGTTCATTTACTCCATTTTGCCCAAAGATCCTTTCTACCTTGAATCAAATCGGCCCTACAGCAGCCTTACATCATCATCTCATAGCTTCCTTGACCTTTTTGACCCCATAGCCCAGTTTATCTACATCTTGTTATCCAGTTTATATCTTTGATCAGTTTTATCCCTCACAAACTTAAAAAACCAAAAAACCAAAAACTCACTTCATAACTAGCCTAATATCAGAAAACCATGTGAACACAGAATATCTTTTATGTCTATAATGAAGGCCACTCTGCGGAGTCCGGAAGAGCCTGAGGTCCTCGGGCTCCAAAGCTTGGTTTGATGTTACATCGTCATTTGAAACCCGATCGGCCAAATCACGAGACCCTAACGATACTTCAATGTTACTAATATTTTTATTTGTATGGAGGTGCAAAGTAATTCACATTGAAACTGCCTTAGAGTGATTTTCTTTGAGTTTTCTTTCCATAAGAAGTGTAATTCAGATTTTGACATGCTTGATATAGATGACCTTGAAGAGAAGCCTTAATGACCTCAAACCAAGATTAAACTATATATATTCACTGTAGAGTTAGTACCTTTGATATTCTTTAGATCAACATACAGTCAATATTCAAATTTTGAACCTTGGGAAATCTCAATCAAATCTGAATTTGACATGAATGATTGTTTTATAAGATCACTTTAAATGTTTCTTTATTAAATATATTATCATACCTTAAATGCACATCCTTAATAGAATTGCAAATCTTTCGGATAAGCTTTTGAGGAAGGGGCTGTATATTAGTGAGTTTTAGATCCGATCACTGAATTTTCAACCTTAAAATTGTGCAATTTTGTTCACTGGATACATCAGATTTGTCTCAAATAATATTGAAGACTCTGCCTTAATGATATGCATGCTTCATATCTAATGCACAGATCAGTTATTGAAGGAGGTTTGGATGGCCTTTAAAATCACCAGAACATTAACCCTTATACAATAATTCTTCAAGATTCAGCTTGAAGTGCTCCATAGAATTTTTTGAATGAGCATACAATATGTCTACAAATTTTTATACTCAGTGTATTAGCCTAGGAAATTGCTACCTCAGGTTCAAGATCATAACTGAATTATTCTAGATGAGATATACCAACCCAATTATATATCAAAGAGATACTCAAGTGATACTAATTTCTTTAGAATTTACCTTTCAAGAATTGCCACAGAGTTATGCATAACATAGATGAAGAGCAAGTAGGTCACGGGAATCTTCCAATATTGACTGAAAAAAAAAAAAAAACATAAACACCCTTCTAACATGCACTATGCATGTAAGCTTCAAAAAGTTTCAAGACATGATCTCTGAATTAAGCTGAGATTTCTAAAGATAAAAATTGTGACTTTAATTTGATAACTTTGGAAGAATGTCATGACCTTGTGCACATATTGGAGCTTGTTGTGTTGAGTATCAGCAAGGTTGTGAATTTTTCAAGCTCCCACGGATTTTCTTCAGGACTCCACACAGATATTCAAGACTGTAAAAGGGCCACAAAAAGAAGAAATAATTTTTTTCTACCAATATTTTTGGAAAATACCACAGGCATACACTGGAAAATTTTGGTACTTTTAGCACTAATTTAGGTTATTTTCTTCAACAGATAACGAGCATCCAATGATGAAGTGTCAATATTGTTGAGATGTGAGTTGAGGTATATTTCGTGATGGAGGAGCTTACCATTTTCCGAGAGTAGAGTAGAAACATATGGCATGAATCTTATACCTTTAGGAGTAAGAGGTATGAGATGTAGGTGTCGAGAAACCTTAACATTGTTCCATAATTATTCTAACTTGCATATT
The DNA here is from genome assembly GCA_034641835.2 of Pinus albicaulis. Taxonomy (NCBI): domain Eukaryota; kingdom Viridiplantae; phylum Streptophyta; class Pinopsida; order Pinales; family Pinaceae; genus Pinus; species Pinus albicaulis. Next base: position 221,935,837 of record CM076571.1, on the reverse strand, counting down.
TTCCAAATGAAGTGTCCCTAAAACAATCCTGGAATCTCGACCTTGAAACATCATTACAGATGAATAACTTAGCAACTGCCAGAGATTCATCCTTCCTTCTATTGTAAATCAATTAGGCTGTCTGCACTCATTTTATGAACACAAATATTGACTCCTAAGTCCTTATCCAAAGGACCCAAAAGGGAAATCAGGCAATGGATATTGTAGCAATCTAGAGATGGCTATGTTCAGGAATCCTTAAAATTAGTTTTTTAATTCCAACCCTAGATAGGCTTACATTTCCTGTGTCATCATTAAAAAGAAAATTTTCTTGAGTGGATGGCCCAAATAGGCATCAGAGAGTAGATGGAATTGGTTTAGGAGTTGTGGCAAAATCCAAATCCACTGGATTGTTTGTTGATACAGGAGGTACAATTTTTTCCTCATCTGGTCCAACTAGAAGAGACACATTTAGGCAACACAAATCTAATACTATTAGAGCACCTTCTATGCATGTTGACAATTATGTTGCAAGAGGGAGAAACAATGATGGTATGTGTAGTAGCTCCAATGTTGATAATGTTCAGTGTGGAGGGTTCATTGGTGATAGGCCATCATCTATTCATATGGATGAATTTGTGGCTAGAAAACAGGAATGCCAATAGTCGGTAGCTTCAGTTCGTGGATATATACAAAAATATATGCAAACACTACCACCTGATGCTGAGAGCAGTGTTGATAAAAATACAAATCTAGAGAGTTGGAATTTTTTTCTGAATCAAAAAACTTGCTGCAGTTCCCACAGTTAGATGACTTTCTATAATCTGCACTAGTGAACATACCTTAAGAATTCAGCTGAATCTCTTGTCGATGATGTAGAACACAATGAGACAAATACAAAGGCTGCAATGAAATTTATGGAGGAGAAAGAGATATAGCACATATGCACACACACTAAAAGTGGACACAATAAATGTTGAAAAAGTTGGTGATATTCCATGTGATCTCTGTTTGTCTCAAGCACATTGAAAATATAGTTAGTGGGGTCTAGGACTACATTGATTCTTGAGGAATTTTAAGCTGCTATGGTATAAAATTAAACATGGGAGGCATTTATGCTTTAGCCTATCTTTAGAGTTACCTTAAATTTGATATGTCAAAGTGATTTTGTTTCTTGGTAATGAAATTATTTGGCTGCATTTTGTTGTATCTGCAAACTAAGAAAACTTTATCAGTCCTCATATTCAGTGTAGGATCTATTTACAAATTATTTAAGAGATCAAAAGAGGAAACAGTTCCATTGTGTTGAAATTATGAACAGATTGGTATAATGTCAAACATAATTTAATTCATTTGTGTCATGTAGGGAAATTTATAGTAGAAATAGTAATAAACTAATATCAACTAATGCAAATTGAAATGTCCAAGAAGAGTTTACGAAGGTAATATGAATTGATTAATGCCCACAAATCACCAAAGGATAGATCAATAGGACCAGTAAATATATCCAGTCAACATTGGACTATGGGGGTGCCATGATGATAAACAAAGAAAATAACATAAGAAATGTTGAATAGGGAAGGTAAACCATAGAAACAAAGGACACACTATTCAAAATTAATTGTCAAGGATTGAGCTAGAGGTAGAGATAAATGAGGGAATACATGCATCCCTGTCATCAATTATCATTATGGAGCAGTTGATTCAGACCCTCATAAGGTTTTTTAAGGAGTGTCTAAGGGTGAGAGGCCTAGTTGGACAAGCCTAGAAGGTTGGTATGGCATATCAAAACTCTCCTAACATTTGAAGTAGAAGAGAAGAATCTAGTGATGGATGTTTCACTACAAAATCTAGGCCGAGGAGTAGTTACTGTTGGAAGCAAGGAGCAGGAATGATCTTGTGACCATGTGTATGTGACACATATATTGGTTGAGTAGTAATATTTACATTGTCCCGTAAATATGATGTTTCCCACTTACATTGTCTCAGACATATTGACTTAAAGCAGAGATCTAGTCAACACTTAGCAATATTCTGCTTCTTTCACATCTAGATGAAGAAGATATTTGACTGATATTACTTCCTCTTAGGGAGATCATAGCCTATAGTTTTCTTTCCAGGGTGCATAGTGTCCATCAAGCACTCAAGCATGCCATAAAACAGGAGTGTTATCTGCTAAACCATATCCAATACTATGTGAAATACTTATGCAATGGTAGTGAGCACAAATGACTCACTGAAGAGATTCTTCAATACGATCGACTTCATAATAAGCCATGCTTTCTCAGAGTAACTAACTTCAGTTAGTGATTCATCCATGGTGGATCCCAGAAGATATAGCACCTAGATGTGCTCTTACATACTGATAGCCCTGCAAATTACTGTGATAAAATATGGATCATTTTAGTTTAATGAGCAGATGACCACTGGAATATAGGAATGTAATGAAAGAAAACATAAATATATGTATAATAATTTTGAGAGTGTAACCATTTGATATTAATTCATGGATTTTATAACTCCATCTTAAGGTGATCATCTAAACTTCAATCATGATCTTCCCATGTGAGAGAAGAGACTTAGCATGAGGCTCTGTCGTCAGGATAGATGTTCCTCTTATCAAAGGAGCTGAAATTTCTTTTCCAGGGAGATCATTGTAGCTACTTCTCAATAGAAAACCTTCCAAAAGATAAAACTTTCTGAAATGGCCATTGAATTATGAAGATAGATTCGATTGTGGACAAGACTGTTAGGTTATAGGAGTTAAAACATATCACCATAGTTGTTGATGCCATACATATGATACATGGTGACTAATAGAAGGCATTCATATTTTGGGAAGACTATTATTCCTTAAGAGTTTCATGTTTATTATAACAATATTTACTAAGTGTCAACTATGCTTCTTGTTGCAAGATTGATGACAGGAAGACCACCAGATCAGACATAGGTCACTGTTTACAAGGTTACTTCCTTTATCACTGATATTCTTGTTCATAAGACACTAGATCATATAAGGTATGCAGGTAAACTGTCTCACCATCAATAAACATCATGGGGATATTGTTTAGAGAAATTATTAATTTCCATCAAGTACTCTTGACATGAATACAATTGATGGCCTTAACTATCACTGGTGCAGAACAGATGATTCATTTAGGGAATTTGAGTAAAATTTCTTTCATTTTCTCATCTATTTGGGACTGGCAAGAGAAGGAGTATTTGTCTCAATAGTCTGCTCAAGTGATAAAAGCTTATAATGTGATTCTTAAGTCTCTATCGAGAGCACGGTATATGGTACACAAGTATCCCTCTCCCATATATTTTCTCTCTTGAATTTAAAATTTGATTTTATTACTCTCTCACTGTTTATAATTCCTTTCAAAATTACACTTCTTCCCATAGGATTTTAGTATAGTAGTGAAGGTAGTCCCTTTTCTAGTTTCCCAATGGATTTCAATCTCTCGAGAGCATATGCCCAAGAATTTTAGGCTGGTTTTCCTACATAAGTAGGCCGATTTGTGGTTCAATCCTTATGGGCTGAGGGATATTATCCATGTGGAAGTGGGGCCATATGTAATATTAGCTTGTTGAAGCATCATGTAAAAGGAAAAATGTTGCACCATTGTGTACTCAGTAAAACCAAAATCGTTGATGTCCACTAAGCCAGATCTAGTTTTTTCACCCATGCCATGTGTGTGCATGGGCATGTTTGTGCACATATCTTTCTCTAGCTAAGTATCATGTATGAGAGTTTAAAAATTGAGACTTGTCTAACATTGTAGGTTACATATGCCATTTTTTTTTTGTAAAATATTTCAAACTTTGAGAAGCGAATTTCACTTATGGTGTTGACATTTTCTCTAAGGTGTTACAGTACTTCTTTGTTAGATATATTTGTAAAAGCAAGAATGGAAAGTTATTGAAAATTTTTCTTATATTTTGGAGCCCAAAAACTATGAGGTTAAATGAAATAAATCATAGTTTAGCCAGTTAGCATTTAGTTTGAGACTGTAAACAGTCAGTTGTATATACATTTGTGCCATAGTAGTCCACTTTCAAACATAGAATGTTCTGCATATTCTATCATTGCAACAATCCATAAACAGATTGATAAGGTATATAGACATTCAAAAATACCAAGAGACTAGTTTGAATTTGACTGATACTTATTTTTCTTACAATTAGTTTGTTAGTTGATGCTACCAACCTCGTTTTCTTTGCAAACAAAACTTATCTCAATTGCAACCTATCTGCTAGATGGATTAGACGAAATTTAGATATTTTACTACAATTGAATGGTATCTATGCATTCCATGAAACACATAAACAGTAAAATACTATTCCCAAACATAGTATCGTTTTTATATTAATTGGATAATCTCTTATGAAATACTCTAAAATGCATAAATTGTATACCTCCCTCAAGCAAAATTGTGCTTTCAGATTACAAAATTTTGCAAAAGCCATTCTTTTTGACACCATCTTCAAGAATATCTACAATGCTTATAGGGGTGGCAGGTGAGGGGGGAATGTGATATTCCTTCTTGGCCCAAGCTAAGGAGAATATCAAATTTTGTTTTACTTTTTATTTTCATGCATAAATAAATAAGGAGGACATGTAAAACTCCTCAATTGTTGAATAAAACCAATGCCCATGTAAACAAGGTCATATCAGGGCCATAGAAATGACTATTTGCAGATGTAAAAGGGGCTTGAGCCATTTGACCAAGTCAATTTGACTAAATCTACAACGCTTCTTATGTTCAATGTATTTACTCCAAGGGGCTGTGCTATCTAGAAGTAGGCCCCACAATGTGAAAAGGGCTAACTCACCAAAGTGGTTTAGGGTTTGCAAGGTGCTAACAACTTATAAAAGAGGGAGGAGGCCACATGAAGAGGTTGTTGATTGTTCTCATTTCTGAAGTATTTGGTCAGTTTAGACAAATACTATTCTCTGTTGTTTAGTGGAGGATTGTGATTGGAATTCCTGTTTAGGAGTTTCATATCTTCCCTTGAGGTTCAGTGGAGGATTTATTTGATGAAGTGAGCCACTATCTAGCTAAAGGCTAAGCTACCCTTTTCAATAGCAGCACTGCTCATTGAGGGTTTCTGTTGCTCTTGTAAAGTTGCTACAAGTGGTTTCTAGATCTTCATAGATATAGCTTGTTTTGAGATCCTCTTTCTGTTGGAGTGTGTTCTTAAACCTCCAAAGAGAGAGTCTATACATATTCTGTATCATATCTGCAATTTCATTCAGTTTATTCCGTATATTTTACCCTCAACGCAGTTTCTGCTCCATACTACGTTATTTTTGTAAGAGGGTTTTCTGTTTCAGTTTGATATCAGATTGGAGGAAGATCTCTTGGCGTTAGGCTTGCCTTCCCTTGGTGATCCGTGGATTGGGTTGCTGATCCATGCCTCCATAGATCTGATCTTTTCATTAATAAATTTTATCTTCAGAAATTTCTGTGTATTCTGCAGTACTGCAACTTGTAACTCAGATCTACAGCTTATTATGCATTATTTTGATGTAATTCCAAAGGGATCTTGTTGTTAAAGCCATATAGTTTCCAGATCTATATTAGATATGATTTTTTATCCATAAATATGTCAAATATTTGAATTATAATGTACAGTAGTAGAAACTCTTGAAAAATAACATTGTTCATCTATTTCTGCAGTTTATTTACAGTTTGCAGCTCTAATTTCTGAAGGGATTTTTCCCTAGTTCTTCCTGTAATATGTTGTATATGAAATAAGATTAAATTTAAATCTGATTTAATGTCATAACTCTGAAACATCAGATCCATGGATTTCCTCCTCTGAGTTTCAGTCAAATCTGCGCAAATCTGGAAGTGGGGTTTTCTTGTTGCAGCAGCCTTTCTCTTTGGCTGATTTTTAACTAGTCTTGACTGTGGGAGATCTATATAAGGCCTTAAAACTTATTTTTTTCTATTTAAATTCAATATATAAGTCCCACGCAGCCCAAGCGATGGGAACCCAGCTTTGATCTGCTTTATTTTTGTATATTTTTTCTTATACAACATCCCTCTTGAGTCCATTGTTGAATTTCTTGAGTTGGGGTTTTTGCCCACTCCTCATCTACTTGGATTTTGCTCCTCTTTGGTTCCTCATTTTAGATCTGCTGATCTAAGGACCCCAGGGGCAGAAAAATCCAAAGTAGTGTGTTAATATCCCTTTTTATGTGTTATCCATATACTCTATAGATAGAGTCTGGAAAGGGCCAGGTAGCCTCCAGATCTCACCCTCTCTTTTGAGGTGAAATATCTAGTAAAAGCCCCTCCAGTCCATCTCTGGTTTAGAGTTCATTGTGTGTGAGTGATATTCCTGAAAAAGGAATATTACAGTGGTATCAGAGCTTCTTTCTTGGCTCAGATTATGGCATTCAATCCCAAGAAAGAGAGAAAGATGTTGAAGAGGATGAGCTTGGTCTCATCAATTTTTGGATCCAGAAGGAACCTCTCCAAAGAGGTTGAGGAGGAAGATGAAAGAGACATAAGAATCAATAGGAAAGAGACTCCATCTCTTGAGAAGAAGAAGCTTTGTTTTAATTGACAAGAATCATGGGCAGCGGGGCATAAATGTGCTATAGAAAACACCCATTACATAGAAGTCTTCTCTGGTCTTGGGGAGGAGAATGATGATGAGCACAAGGAGGGTCATAGTGTTGATGGGGAGGAAGAGGACCATACACCATCTAGAGATGGGAAAGGGGCCTTTGCTCCAACTAGTGGGACTCTTGCTTCTTTGAGAAGAGTGCCCAAATATTTGACTCTGAGGGTGCAAGGTTCGATCATGAACCAAAAAGTTTTTGTTTTGATAGATAGTGGGGCAACCCACAATTTCATTGATGCTCTATTTGTGTAGAAGAAGGGAATCCCCACTGAATCCTTTGAGGGGTTTTCTGTCTTGGTTCCGGGTGATAGAACCATGCAATTTATGGCATATGTCCCATCTCTCACTTTCACCATGGGATCCTATATAGTAGTGGATAATTTCTTTGTGGTGGACATTCTTGATACAAAAATCATCTTGGGTGTCCAATGTTTGATCACCTTGGGCAAGGTCACCACTGATTGGAGGGCTTTGCAAATGGAGTGGGTGGACACCAAGAGTGGGAAACCACAAGTGATCTAAGGCATGCACACCTACCCTTCATACAACACTGCCACACAAATAACAGAGCTAGATTTGCGCAGTGAAGGTAGTGACCTCACAGTTCCTTCTCTCATGCTCATGAGGATGTTTATATTTGTGCTAAGGGAGGAGAGGAAGGAGGAAGGAAGGGGCAACCACACAAAAAATGCTCCCATAGAGATGTCACCAGTGCTGTTGCTGCTACAAAGGGTGGATCCATATTGGAGGTCACAACTTCTTGTGGAATACTCCAAATATCTGCATACTAGGATGATATTGGATGTCATGAAGCAAGGAAGAGGCTATTCAGTTCATGGAGGGATCATCCATCATCATGGTAGAGTATTATTGTCCAAAGCTTCCAAGCTTAAGCAAGAGATCTTGCAGAGAGCACATCAAGAGTTTATTTCCAGCCACATGGAATCAAAAAATCTCTATGTCTTGATAATGAGTGGTTTTTATTGGGAGAATATGAAGGAGGAGCTGCATGAGAATTATGATTGGGAGGATCTACAATAGCACTTGCAAGAGTGCATGAGTTATGAAGATGTGGGGTAGCCAATGGACTCTATGAAAGAGTCATTTCAACAATCTTTTCCTACTTTTCAAGGAGGAGACACACCCATGCACAACTTCAAGTATTCAAAAGGCTTGAATGGTAAGAAATCTGATCATGATAAGCACATTTATTTTTCCGATATGACACATTCTCTTACCACAGGTATGCAGGACCATTTCCATGATGGGTACTCTCTAAAAGCACCAAACATGCTCCTCATTTCCATCCATAATGAGATATCTTTTGCAGCAAGTGGGTGGTGGGAGAGCCACTCCCAAATCATTGATCTATTGCAGGAAGGAGATACCCTGCACTGGTACCTCATGTGGAGTCTAGATCCACCCCCCTATGCCCAAATCTCAGTTTTCCTATATGTGCTTTTGCTTCCATATTTGGATGAGGTAGTTGTGTTGTTTTTGGGTATGTATGGACAACATATTAGTAGTGTATATGTGCCACATGGCTTGGCCTTCCAACTTCTACTTCATGGCACATGTTTCATACATAGCACTGTTTCTCCCATGCACATTTCTGTTGATTTATTCACTCCAAGAGGGATGGATCATGCACATATGATGATGACCTTGGAGGAACAATTTTTTTGGAGAGTGGCTTATTGAGCACCTAGTTCTTGATGGGGGCTTGATCCTTGAAGGCGCCATAAATGAAGAAGAGGCACCAAAGCTCTTTCCCTAGTAGTTGCTTGAGGACATGCAACATTTTTGGAGGGGAGGACTGTGATATTCCTTCTTGGCCAAAGCTAAGGAGAATATCAAATTTTGTTTTACTTTTTATTTTCATGCATAAATAAATAAGGAGGACATGTAAAACTCCTCAATTTTTGAATAAAACCAATGCCCATGTAAACAAGGTCATATCAGGGCCATAGAAATGACTATTTGCAGATTTAAAATGGGCTTGAGCCATGTGACAAAGTCAATTTGACTAAATCTACAACGCTGCTTATGTTCAATTTATCTACTCTAAGGGGCTACGTTGTCTAGAAGGACGCCCAAAATGTAAAAAGGGCTAATTCACCAAAGTAGTTTATGGTTTGCAAGGTGCTCACAAATTATGAAAGAGGGAGGAGGCCACATGAAGAGGTTGTTGATTGATCTCATTTCTGAAGTATTTGGTCTGTTTACACAAATACTATTCTCTGTTTTTTAGTGGAGGATTGTGATTGGAATTCCTATTTAGGAGTTTCATCTCTTCCCTTGAGGTTCATTGGAGGATTTCTTTGCTGAATTGAGCCACTATCTATCTGAAGGCTAAGCTTCCCTTTTAAATAGCAGCGTTGCTCATTGAGGGTTTCTGCTGCTCTTGTAAAGTTGCTGCAAGTGGTTTCTAGATCTGCATAGATCTAGCTTGTTTTGAGAGCCTCTTTCTGTTGGAGTGTGTTATTCAGCCTCTAAATAGAGAGTCTATACATTTTTTGTATCATATCTGTAGTTTTGTTTAGTTTATTCAGTATATTTTACCCTCAGTGCAGTTTCTGCTCCATACGACGTTATTTTTGTAAGAGGGTTTTCTGTTTCAGTTTGATATCAGAATGGAGGAAGATCTATTGTTGTTAGGCTTGCCTTCCCTTGGTGATCCATGGATTGGGTTTTTGATCCATGTCTCCATAGATCTAATCTTTTCATTAATAAAGTTTATCTTCAGAAATTTTTGTGTATTCTGCAGTACTGCAACTTGTAATTCAGATCTACGGCTTATTATGCATTATTTCGATGTAATTCTAAAGGGATCTTGTTGTTAAAGCCATATATTTTCTAGATATGTATTAGATCTGATTTTTTATCCATACATATGTCATATATCTGAATTATAATGTACAGCAGTAGAACCTCCTGAAAAATAACGTTGTTCATGTATTTCTACAGTTTATTTACAGTTTGCAGTTCTAATTTCGGAAGGGATTTTTCCCTAGTTCTTCTTGTAATCTGTTGTATATGAAATAAGCTTAAATTTAAATATGATTTACTTTCATAAATATGAAATATCATATCCATGGCTGTCCTCCTTTGAGTTTCAGTCAAATCTACGGAAATCTGGAAGTGGGGTTTTCTTATTGCAACAACCTTTCTCTTTGGTTGATTTTTAACTAGTCTTGACTGTGGGAGATCTGTATAAGCCCTTAAAAATTATTTTTTTTTCTGCCGAAATTCAATAGATAAGTCCCACATAGCCCAAAAAATTGGAACCCAGCTCTGATCTGCGTTATTTTTGTATATTTTTTCTTATACAGTGTCCCTCTTGATCCCATTGCTGAATTTACTGAGTTGGGGTTTTTGCCCACTCCTCATCTACTTGGTTTTTGCTCCTCTTTGGTTCCTCATTTTAGATCTGCTGATCCAAGGACCCCAATGGCAGAAAACTCCAAAGGAGTGTGTTAATATCCCTTTTTATGTGTTATCCCTATACTCTATAGACAGAGTCTGGAAAGGGCCAGGTAGCCTCTAGATCTCACCCTCTCTTTAGAGGTGAAATATCTGGTAAAAGCCCCTCCAGTCCATCTCTGGTTTAGAGTTCATTGTGTGTGAGTGATATTCCTAAAAATGAATATTACAGTGGTATCATAGCTCCTTTCTTGGCTCAGCCTCTGGCATTCAATCCCAACAAAGAGAGAAAGATGTTGAAGAGGATGAGCTTGGTCTCATCAGTTTTTAGATCCAGAAGGAACCTCTCCAAAGAGGTTGAGGACGAAGAAGAAAGAGACACGAGAATCAATAGGAAAGAGACTCCATCTCTTGAGAAGAATAAGTTGTGTTTTAATTTCCAAGAATCATGGGCACCGGGGCATAGATGTGCTATAGAAAAGGCCCATTACATATAAGTATTCTCTGATCTTGATGAGGAGAATGATGATGATCACAAGGAGGGTCACAACGCTGATGGGGAGGAGGAGGACCATACACCATCCAGATATGTGAAAGGGGCCTTTGATCCAACCAGTGGGACTCTTTCTTCTTCGAGAAGAGTGCCCAAATATTTGACCCTAAGGGTGTAAGGTTCGATCATGAACCAAAAAGTTTCTGTTTTGATAGATAGTGGGGAAAGCCACAATCTCTTTGATGCTCTATTTGTGCAGAAGAAGGGAATCCCCAATGAATCCTTTGAGGGGTTTTCTGTCTTGGTTCCACGTGATACAACCATGAAATGTATGGCATATGTCCCATCTCTCACTATCACCATGGGATCCTATACACTAGTGGATCATTTCTTTGTGGTGGACATTCTTGATACAAACATCATCTTGGGTGTCCAATGGTTGATCACCTTGGGAAAGGTCACCACTTATAGTAGGGCTTTGCAAATGGAGTGGGTGGACTCCAAGAGTGGGAAACCACAAGTGATCCAAGGCATGCACACCTACCCTTCATACAACATTGCCACACAACCAACAGAGCTAGATTTGCGTAGTGAAGGTAGGGACCTCACAGTTCCTTCTCTCATGCTCATGAGGATGTTTAGATCTGCACTGAGAGAGGAGAGGAAGGAGGAAGGAAGAGGCAACCACACAAAAAATTCTCCCATAGATATGTCACCAGCGTTGTTGCAGCTACAAAGGGTGGATCCATATTGGAGGTCACAACTTCTTGTGGAATACTCCAAATATCTACATACCGGGATGATATTGGATGGCATGAAGCAAGGAAGAGGATATTTAGTTCATGGAGGGATCATCCATCATCATGGTAGAGTATTCTTGTCCAAAGCCTCCAAGCTTAAGCAAGAGATCTTGCAGAGAGCACATCAAGAGTTTATTTCCAGCCATAGGCAATCAGAAAATCTCTATGTCTTGATAATGAGTGGTTTTTATTGGGAGAATATGAAGGAGGAGCTGCATGAGAATTATGATTGGGAGTATATACAACAGAACTTGCAAGAGTGCATGAGTTATGAAGATGTGTGGTAGCTAAAGGATTCTGTGCAAGAGTGATTTCAGCAACCTCTTCCTACTTTTGAAGGAGGAGACACACCCATGCACAACTTCAAGTATTAAAAAGGCTTGAATGGTAAGAAATCTGATCATGGTAAGCACGTTAATTTTTCTAATATGACACATTCTCTTACCACAGGTATGCAGGACCATTTCCATGATGGGTGCTCTCTAAAAGCACCAAACATGCTCCTCATTTCTAGCCATAATGAGATATCGTTTGCAGCAAGTGGGTGGTGGGAGAGCCACTCCCCAATCATTGATCTATTGCAGGAAGGAGATACCCTACGCTGGTACCTCATGTGGGGTCTAGATCCACCCCCCTATGCCCAAATCTCAGTTTGCCTATATGTGTTTTTGCTTCCATATTTGGATGAGGTAGTTGTGTTGTTTTTGGGTATGTATGGACAACATATTAGTAGTGTATATGTGCCACATGGCTTTGCCTTCCAACTTGTACGTCATGGCACATGTTTCATACATAGCACTATTTCTCCCATGCACATTTCTGGTTATTTCTTCACTCCAAGAGGGATGGATCATGCACATATGATGATGATCCGGTGAACACTTTAGAGAGGCTATTGGCATCTAAAGGCCTGATAGCTTGATCCTAGTCATAAATGAAGAGCATGTACCCATTCATTCCATGCAAAACTGCTTTATGAGACGGCAACATTTTTGGAGGGGAGGACTGTGATATTCCTTCTTGGCCCAAGCTAAGGAGAATATCAAATTTTGTTTTACTTTTTATTTTCATGCATAAATAAATGAGGACATGTAAAAATGCTCAATTGTTGAATAAAACCAATGCCCATGTAAACAAGGTCATATCAGGGCCATAGAAATGACTATTTGCAGATGTAAAAGGGGCTTGAGCCATGTGACCAAGTCAATTTGACTAAATCTACAACATTGCTTATGTTTAATGTATCTACTCCAAGGGGCTGCGTTGTCTAGAAGGAGGCCCCACAATGTGAAAAGGGCTAATTCACCAAAGTGGTTTAGGGTTTGCAAGGTGCTCACAACTTATAAAAGAGAGAGGAGGCCACATGAAGAGGTTTTTGATTGATCTCATTTTTGAAGTATTTGGTCTGTTTAGACAAATACTATTCTCTGTTGTTTAGTGGAGGATTATGATTGGAATTCCTGTTTAGGAGTTTCATCTCTTCCCTTGAGGTGCATTGGAGGAGTTCTTTGTTGAAGTGAGCCACTATCTAGCTAAAGTCTGCGCTTCCCTTTTCAATAGCAATGCTGGTCATTGAGGGTTTCTGCTGCTCTTCTAAAGTTGCTACAAGTGGTTTCTAGATCTGCATAGATCTAGCTTGTTTTGAGAGCCTTTTTCTGTTGGAGTGTGTTCTTCAGCCTCCAAAGAGAGAGTCTATACATATTTTGTATCAGATCTGAAATTTCATTCAGTTTATTCAGTATATTTTACCCTCAGTGCAGTTTCTGCTCCATACTGCATTACTTTTGTAAGAGGGTTTTATGTTTCAGTTTGATAGTAGATTTTAGGAAGATCTCTTGGTGTTAGGCTTGCCTTCCCTTGGTGATATGTGGATTCGGTTGCTAATCCATGTCTCCATAGATCTGATGTTTTCATTAATAAAGTTTATCTTCATAAATTTCTGTGTATTCTGCAGTACTGCAACTTGTAATTCATATCTACAGCTTATTATGCATTATTTTGATGTAATTCCAAAGGGATCTTGTTGTTAAATCCATATAGTTTCCAGATCTATATTAGATCTGATGTTTTATCCATACAATGTACATATGTCAGAGATCTGAATTATAATTTACAGAAGTAGAACCTCTTGAAAAATAACGTTGTTCATCTATTTCTGCAGTTTATTTACTATTTGTAGCTCTAATTTCTGAAGGGATTTTTCCCTAGTTCTTCTTGTAATCTACTTTATATGAAATAAACTTAAATTTAAATCTGATTTACTGTCATAAATCTGAAATATCAGTTCCATGGTTTTGTTCCTCTAAGTTTCAGTTAAAGCTACGCAAATCTGGAAGTGGGGTTTTCTTGTTGCAGCAACCTTTCTCTTTGGCTGATTTTTAACTAGTCTTCACTTTGGGGGATCTGTATAAGGCCTTTAAAGTTATTTTTTTCTACTGAAATTGAATATGTAAGTCCCACACAGCCAAAAAAAGGGGAACCCAGCTCTGATATACGTTATTTTTTCATATTTTTGCTTATACAGCATCCCTCTTGAGCCCATTGCTGAATTTCTTGAGTTGGGGTTTTTGCCCACTCCTCATCTACTTGGTTTTTTCTCCTCTTTGGTTCCTCCTTTTAGATTTTCTGATCTAAGGACCCCAAGGGCAGAAAAGTTCAAAGAAGTGTGTTAATATCCTTTTTTATATGTTATCCCTATACTCTATAGACAGAGTCTAGAAAGGGCCAGGTAGCCTCTAGATCTCACCCTCTCTTTAGAGATGAAATATATAGTAAAACCCCCTCCAGTCCATCTCTGGTTTATATTTCATTGTGTGTGTGTGATATTCCTGAAAAGGAATATTACAGGGAAGGTTCTTTTCTTCCCTGAAGAACAAATTGAATTAGGCTACTCTTGGAATATAGGAAAAGCCTCTAATCCTTCAAGGCCTTATTCTGGTTGCTTCTTCTCCAATTAGGTCCCTCATTATAGTAAGAGACTCTAATAACACCATATGTCATTTTGTGTTGAGAAATTTTTCTTCGGACTCTTAGCTGTGACATCTCCACATAAGAATCATGGGAACTCTATCCATATTTCAAATCACACAAGTAAATCATGTTCTAAGAGACCTCAACACTATTGCTGATAGGATGGCCAACCAAGCCTTATCACTAGCACCTGAAACCATGCATATTAAAGGAACAATGAGGGAGGAAATGATACCATAATTCAATGGATATGTCTACTCAATTAAAAAGCATGGAAGTATTGCTTTCTTCATTCTTAGAACGTGGCAATCACACGATGTCTTGTGACAACAATGATAGAGTTAAGTTGAACTTCCATATTGTGATAAGCAAGTCAGAGGAAAATGTTTCCAAGTCTTGGGAATCTATGAGAGGTACCAAAAAATCATGTCTACAATTGGAATACCTTAATAGGTGAAGAGAGGAGTTTCATTGTGTGAATGGAATGGTATATCCAGGTCTAGCCCATCCCTAGAAGTAGTCACCCCATGCAAGATGGTAGTGGGAAATATTCAGCACAAATCGGGACTACAGAGGCAAGGTCGTGGAGGATTAGAGTAGTTAAGTTTTATATTACCCCCTCTCCTTGTACATCAATCAGTTGGGAATTCAAGGCACTCAGGGAGGTAACTCTCTCAGGGTACCTCTTTGTAATATTTTTCTAGATTTGGTTCCAAAACACTCTAAGGCAAGCATGGTCATCAAAGTACTTGGAAAAATCATTAATAGGAATGTCAAAGGAAATTTTGATAGGGGTTGGAAGCTCGTAAACTCTGTGCATATTCCATGAGGCATGGAAGACAAAAATGGCAGGAAATGCAGTTGAGGAAAGAAAAAGTGGGTGGTAGATGAGGATATTAGAATGGAGATAGTGGTGTTGAGTAGGAAACTTGATTATTTGTCTACTTAGGTGGATGTGCTAACTAATATTCTCTCCACTCACTACCAATAGATTCAAGATGTGAGTATGGAAATCCAGCATGGAAGTCATGGTTTAAAACTAAGACAGGAAGTCATGGTCCAAATGAAAAATGGACATGTTATGCAATAGGGAGGAGTACAGGGAAAAGATTGTCAGGTATCTTCAGTAAATTTAGACCAAGATGCATCAATTGGATTTCCTAATGGACCTAAACCAAGTAGCCTTAATAGATAATTTTATTATCATAGATGATTAAGATTCCACCTTGGTTTAAATTTTGTTGAATTCCTATCAATTTCTATCACATATATGCCTATTCCATAAACTATATCCTTATGGATTTTTTTGGACTCTGGAGCCTTGCAGTAAGAGAGAGATAATCAACATGATCAAACTGGTTTAGTTATAGAATATTATGCTACAATTTTATACAGAAAGTTATGGATGTACCTTCTATGTGGTTCAACACCATTTTTTCAATTCAAATTACGTTTTTATTTAAAAATAATAACATCTACAATAATTATATTTATATCGAGTATTCAAACCTAGATATTTAGGTTCATCATCAAGATAGAAGTCCAAACCCTTAAAACCATAATATATTAGTTTCAAACTAGGATTCTTAGTTTTGAACCATGACTTCCTGTCCTAATGATGAACCAAGGTTGACTTAAATAGGAGCATTATGGATATTCTAGAAGATGGTGTTGAGAAAACAGTCTTGGTTTAATCATTACTAGTGTGATGTTGGTAATATTTGTTAGTCATTGTTCAAAATGTTCTTGGAATTTTAGCAACCTTTATTTCTTCCTTGGTTCATATCCTTGATGTTCAGTGACTGGATTAGGATCAAATTTATGGGAACTGACCCTAGGCATCCCCACATTCATACTGTAATCACCCTGGGACCATATAATTATTGATCCTGATTGGATTCTAGAGAACTTTCCATCTTTTAGTCTAATTTCTTTAGGTTTGTATGAGTTCTAAGTGGATTAGCATAATTGCCTACGGTTTTAGTGGAATTGTATCTTGTTGAATGAAATGATTCCCTAAGGTTAAGAATTATTTTCATCTATAGGAACAATTCCATGCATGACTTAAAAATCAAAACAATATGGTTTAAGCATGGAATGGGCCAACACAAGGTTTACCTAAAGGCTAAAACCTAAACCTAAACACATTCATTTCACTTAACTATCAGCATTAATTTTTTTTTAATGTCACGTGCACTTAAAAATAACAATTACTCTTACCAGCAAATTGATTCCTCTTACTAGCACAACGATTTCACATCCCATTACCATTACCAAGATTTGCATTGCAAATAGGGGAAGGACTAGTACTAGTGAGTTTTCTTAGGCTATGATGATTTCACTTGCCATAGTTTTAATAACGAAGAGAGTACAACCTAATTTTACATAGTTTAGACATAGGTCCTTCTAATATTGATATGACATGGTACTCTTTTTACCACGAGCTTGTTTGTTTTAGTTGTCTTAGAAGGGTTATTATTCTTAATGCATTCACCTTTTCGAGGATTAAAAATTTTGTCCTAGGTCCTTGCACAACCACCCTATACCATTTTAATTTTAAATGATTTAAATTAAGCACATGTAAATAATTTTTAGAAATCCTTACAGGACCAATGTGACCCTAAATGATAACTATGGTGGTACACACTACAGTTGCATTATGTACTGCCCAGGTGCCTTAAGCAATTTTTGTTTCTAGTTGCAATATCAATATGATTTCAATTCCAGCAAAATAAAATAGAAAGTAGCTATGATTCATATTGGTGAATCAACATAACTGTTATGAAAGTTAAAGGTACAACATTCAAGCTTGTTCCCTTTGACAGTAATCTGATCAAAGATGCAGTATCTGGTTTACACCAAATCCAAGTAGATAGGATTGACCCCACATATTGTTGATGCAAAATTTTGGACAGAGTTGTGACATGTCAAATGAATGAGAACACCCAAATATATTTGAAGAAGAGAAAAAGGCAGCAGGGTTTGAGCCAATATAGAAGAAGCCAATTTTATTTTTATTTTTATTTTTTAATTGGGACAATTTGAGTTATAACACATACTGTACCATTTCCTTCGTTGTATGGCTCTATAGTTTTCACATGGATGTAAAGCAGCTGAAATATAACAAGGTTTGTATTGTTTTCGCGTTGTATAGAAGGTTTATTTTTAGTAGGTTTGTTACTAGGTTTGCACAGTGACCAATATACTAAGGAATTGTTTATAACTAACATCCATTGTTTGCAACCCTATGCACTGATTTTGTGGTTACTACAAACTTCATTTGCATAATTTTGGAAAATTTTGGAATATCAAATTAATTGATCTAGGAGAACTCTTGTTTCCAAATAAATTTAATAGCTAATATTACCATCTCAAACATATTTACACCCATGAACACGATTGATGGAACTGCACATGATATTTCAATGCCTTCCTTAATGGAGTTGTCTAGTATGGTGTTTGAATACTTTAAGTGAAAGCCTTTTATCTTCTTAGAGGAAAGCATTTTGGAAATATGGTAATTCTATCTCATGCACAAACTATGAGGGATTAGTTATATAGAAGGGAAAAGACTCATGCATCCTGTAAGCTTTTGGGTATTATGCGAATCATCATAACTGTTCTGAAAGTTAAAGGTACAACATTAAAGCTTGTTCCCTTTGACGATAATTTGATCAAAGATGTAGTATCTGGTTTACACCAAATATAAGTAGATAGGCTTGATCCCACATATTGTCGATGGCAAACTTTGTACAGAGTTGTGCCATCAAATGATTTAGAACACCCAAATAGATTTGAAGAAGAGAAAAAGGTAGCAAAGTTTGAGGCAATATAAAAGAAGTGTTAAAATTTAGATAACCATGGTGTTCTATGGTTGATGCAATTTTACATCAATATTTCTTAGGCCCGATACAAAATAACAATCACATAAACATGAAAGTAAAATGTCGATAGAACACAATAATAAATCAATAGAAGACAAGCCAAAAAATAGATCAGTTTTTAAATTCCTTTTGTCCAGCAAAGATAAGAGATATTGTTGCATTACGACAGTCAATAGGATGCTTCAACCAGTAAAGTATTTCTTGGTCAGCCAATATTCCATGTGTCACACCCACAGCCCTCAAAGAAATCTCATCACAAGTCAACGCTAGTTAACCCAAAGTCAACGCAACAGATTAGGGCTTCAATCAAACAACCCAGAATTCCTCGATTTTAGTGGCCAGCAGTATGATCACCTCCTAAAATCGAATTTTTAGAAGAATTTGGAAGTCAAATGACCAATGGTTGACCATGGTCAATGCTTCTCAACACTGCAGCAAAATGTCCTAAACATATCCGCATAAAACAGCAGCTACGCTCCACACGTGTGAGGATAAAAAGGCCTCCAAAGGCTATCGGACCAATCAAATCACAATGAGATAATGTGTGATGAGTTGATGATGAAATGACCTCCAAGTCTCTCCAATTTATATCCATCAATGAGGGTGTGTGACACATCTATTAGGCATGTGAGCCTACATTACAAATCTAGTCGACCTTGCACATGTGGAAAGTAAATTCAAAAAAAATGTTTTTCTCATCTAATCAAGATGATATTTAGATCAATCTTGCACCTCTCCGAAAGAGGAATCCTACAAAAATATGACCATCTTCATATGAGTAGTGCAAGTTGGAGTTTGGACCTAGTTTCTCAAAATTAACACTCCCTCTCAACTAGGAAGAACTCCATTTGTCCACAAGTGTTATCCATCAGTACCATCATGTACTTTCACCAAACATCGTGTGTCATTCTGCCATAACTTGCTTTGCTAGCTCTTTCTCAGATAGAACAAAAGGTGAGTCACAAATACATCAGATTTAGTTGACCCAAAGTCAGCTTAGAAGTAAAAACCTCTCTTGGACTCAAAAATAGTTGCATAGTAACCCGAAGTTAGTTTACTGACCCAAAGTCAGTTTAGAGGTAAGAACCTCATTATACTTGATCCAAGATCAAGGTGTTGGAAATGTTCCATCCTAGACATAGAGAGTACGACAATATTTGATGCGTCCATCATTCTTGCTATTGGTCTCTATCCACATTTCCCACCTCATTAGCCAAATGATAGGTACTTCCCATGAGTCTGAAACTCCATGGGTACGATGCGTGCAGAGGACAGATCAAAGAGAGATGAACCAACTCAATATCATAATGGTGAGGCAGAAGCACAACAAGTTCCGGAAAGTCTAGCCTCGTATGTGCTTATAGCTCCAAGAAGCTATCCCCAAGCCCCCTGGGGCTCCTAGAGCTCATAGTTCAACTCAATCGGGACCCTTAGAATAAGTTCTTTCCATGATTCCAAGTTTCTCACAAAAGGTTAGGAACTTGATGTTCCCCAGGGGCTTCATGAGAATATATGCGACCTGTTCATCAGTTCCTATATGATCGAGCCTTACAGTGCCTCACTATACAATATCCCGGATAAAGTGGTACCTAATATCAATATTCTTGGATCGATCGTGGAACACAGGATTCTCAGAAAGATGAATATCACTCTGGTTATCACAAAGGATAATGTTGGTAGCTATCGCATGCCCAAATAGCTAACTGAAGAGCTTTCATAGCCAAACAACTTCACAATAGGCCATAATCGCTGCAATTTATTTGGCCTTAGAGATGCTCAAAGCCATCGACTTCTGCTTCCTACTCATCCAAGATATCAAAGAAGAACCCAAGGTGAAGCAACATCCAGATGTGCTCTTGCGATCTACCACACTGCCAACCCAATCAACATCAGTATATCCATGGAGTCGCAAACTCCCGGAAGTGTAACTCAGCCCATGATTGATTGTGCCCCAAAGATATCTCAACATATTATTGGCACCAATCCAATGAATATGATGAGGATCAATCATATGTTGCCTCAAAGTTTTCACTATAAAACATACATCAGGACGGGAGTTCACTAAGAACAGCAGGGCCCCCATGAGTTGTCGATATTTGGTAGGATTTGCTAGCACAGGCCCAACAATGTTTCCACTAAACTTAAAGTTGAGTTCCATCGGTGTAGACACAAACTTATAGTCCACCATACCAAATCTATCCAGCAGCATCACGACATATTTTCCTTGAGAAAGGAAAATCTTGCCTAGCCTCTGCTAGACCTCCAAGCCTAGGAGGTAGTGCATCAGTCCTAGGTCTTTCATCTCAAACTCGAAAGCTAGCTCCCTCTTACACTGGTGAATGAGAGGGTCATCACCTGTCAGAAAGAATTTGTCCACATAGAGAACCAGAATGAGAGGCCTTTCTCTATCAACCTTAAAATAAAGGTTTGGATTAGGATAACTTCGAGTGAAGCCCAACTTCATGAAGTAGCTATCTATCCTCTCGTACCAAGCCCTGACGGCTTTCTTAAATCCATAAAGGGATTTCTTCAACCTGCATACATTGGTGTCTTTATCTTGGACTTCGAACCCCAAAGGTTGCTCCACATACACCTCTTCCTTTATATAACCATGCAGAATACCGGTCTTCACATCCATCTAATGGAGACTCCATCCTTGCATTGCAACAAGGGCCTTATGATGCCTCACTGTAAAATATCCCGGATAAAGTGGTACCTAATATCAATATTCTTGGATCAATCGTGGAACACAGGATTCTCAAAAAAACGAATATCACTCTGGTTATCACAAAGGATAATGGTGGTAGCTATCGCATTCCCAAATAGCTAAATGAAGAGCTTTCACAGCCAAACAGCTTCACAATAGGCCATACTCACTGCAATGTATTTGGCCTTAGAGATGCTCAAATCCATCGACTTCTGCTTCCTACTCATCCAAGATATCGAAGCATAGCCCAAGGTGAAGCAACATCCAGATGTGCTCTTACGATCTACCACACTGCCAACCCAATCAAAATCTGTATATCCATGGAATCTCAAACTCCCAGTAGTCTAACTCAGCCCATGGTTTACTGTGCCCCAAAGATATCTCAACATATTATTGGCACTAATCCAGTGAATATGATGAGGATCAACCATATGTTGCCTCAAAGTTTTCACTACAAAACATACGTCCGGACGGGAGTTCACTAAGAATAGCATGGCCCCCATGAGTTGTCGATATTTGGTAGGATTTGCTAGCACAGGCCCAACAACGTTTCCACTCAACTTAAAGTTGAGTTCCATCGATGTAGACACAAACTTATAGTCCATCATACCAAATCTATCCAGCAGCATCATGACATATTTTCGTTGAGAAAGGAAAATATTGCCTAGTCTCTGCCAGACCTCCAAGCCTAGGAGGTAGTGCATCAGTCCTAGGTCTTTCATCTCAAAATCGGAAGGTAGCTCGCTCTTACACTAGTGAATGAGAGGGTCATCACCTGTCAGGAAGAATTTTTTCACATAGAGAACTAGAATGAAAGGCCTTTCTCTATCAACCTTAAAATAAAGGTTCGGATTAGGATTACTTATAGTGAAGCCCAACTTCATGAAGTAGC
This sequence comes from Pinus albicaulis, assembly GCA_034641835.2. NCBI lineage: Eukaryota > Viridiplantae > Streptophyta > Pinopsida > Pinales > Pinaceae > Pinus > Pinus albicaulis. The sequence goes on along the minus strand of CM076571.1, from coordinate 221,914,050 downwards.
TATCTATCCTCTCGTACTAAGCCTTGAGGGCTTTCTTCAATCCATAAAGGGATTTCTTCAACCTGCATACATGGGTGTCTCTATCTTGGACTTCGAACCCCAGAGGTTGCTCCACATACACCTCTTCCTTTATATAACCATGCAGAATAGCGGTCTTCACATCCATCTAATGGAGACTCCATCCTTGCATTGCAGCAAGGGAAATAATAGATCATATGGTGGTGTATCGGGCCATAGGTGAAAATATATCATCATAATATATGCCTTCTTTTGGAGAGAAGGCTCAAGAAACAAATCCATCAGATCCATGGTTGATCTTATAGAGCTATTTTGAGGTGACAACAGATTTTTCCTCTAGTCTCGGGACCACTTCCTGGACATCATTTTTCATAATGGACTCATATTATTCGTTCATAACATCCTTTGACACTTGATGCTTTACGACTTCTTCAAATTATCCAGGCTGAGATTGTACTATCGTACTCATGGCTGCTAGATACCCTTGGTTTCTCTTTGGCTTCTTTCTTTCAAAAAATGTCTTCCTTGGGGCAATATGTCTCTTGGAATCTACGATAGTATCATGAAGCCATGATGGTATTATCTTATTTGAAGGAGGTGGATCAATGGGATCCGTAGGTCCTTCAACATTAGGCATCAAGTCATCCTTTGGTTCTTCCTGCTTCCCTGCTTCTTCATCTTCTTTGTCTTCCTTCGAGCTTGGAAGATTTCTCACTTTCTTGAGGGAAACATCTTCATCTAAGGTGACTTGTGGAATATCTCCACTTCTCTTTGACCATGCACCTAGATTCTATATGCTTTCGAAGTTTCACTGTAGCCCAAAAACATTCCCTTCTTTCTAGAAGCATCCAACTTGCTTCTCATTTTTTCTGGCACATGAAAGTAAATAGGACAACCAAAAAATATAAAATGAAAAACATCATGTTTCTTACCACAGAAGACTTATTCGGGAGTTTTGGATTCCAAATCGAAATGCAGGAATCTATTTTGAACATACACAACAGTGTTCACAACTTCTCCCCATAGAAACTTTAGAAGACCTGGGTCACATAACATGGTGCGAGTAGCTTCCACAATGGTTATGTTATTTCTTTCTGCAACACCATTTTTCTCAGGAGTGTATGTAGTTGTGGTCTCCCTCTTAGTACCAGCTTCTCTTCAAAATTCATTAAGCTCATTTGAATCATACTCGGTCCCGTTGTCAGTCCTCAAAACTTTGATTTTCCTCTCGGTTTGATTTTCCACCAAGGCCTTGAAGGTACAGAACCATTAGAATTCTTCTTGCTTCTTCTTCAAAACATATATCTAGGTCTTACGGGAGAAGTCCTCTGTAATGTCATGTAATAGGAACATCCTCCCAAGGATTTCACAGGAAGCATACCACATAAGTCAGAATGTATCAACTGCAAGATATCAGTTTTATTTGTGAAACTTGAGGGGAATGGTCCCCTTGTATGCTTCCCTTTGGCACAACCCTTACATATACCTTCATGATCATCTCTAAATTCAAGCATCATTTTCACCACCTTCCTTGCTTTGGGAAGGTATTTGTAATGAAGGTGTGCAAACCTCAAGTGCTATAACTCTGCTTGAAGAATTGTATCACGTGTCATATCCTCCAATGGAATTCCTCCATCCTGGTAGAGTGTATCAACTCTAAAACCAATAGAAAGAGCTTCCTTGAGGTTCTTCTTCTAGATAATTACCTTTCCATCAATGAATTCCACCTTGAACTCTTTGTCTTCCATTTCTGAAATGGACACAAGATTCTTCTTCAAATTAGGTACATACAACACATCTTGTAATCGAAGGAATTTACCTTGAGATAGATGGAGGGTCACAAACCCTGTCCCTTTCACGAGATAGGTGGCATTATCTACAAGGATAATTTCCAAACTAGTATCCTTCTCAACGAAATCAGAAAGGGCTTCTTTATAACGAGTGAGGTGCCTTGAGGCACCACTATCAGTTAATCAAACAACCAGGGTGTCAAGTGGAGATGTAGAAAAGAGGGAAGATACAAGAAATTCATTTCTCTTATTATCAACAAAATTAGACTCATCGTACCTGGAATTTCTTGACCTCTTGAAAGGTTTCCCATTTCCACTACGATCAGAGGGAGCTTTCCTTTTTCCTTAGAACTTGTTGTTCGTGCCATTCCTTCTCGAGTTCTTGTTGTCATCATCCCTCGGAGAGTCCTTTCTATTAGGGAACTCTCTTTCATAGTGACCGGACTTGTTACAAGTGTAACATCTTCGCTTCCTTCCTTTGGGCCCCGCTATACCATGGTTTTGATTTCACAGGCCACCATGGTTCTTATTTGCATGAGCGGCGAAGGCAGTAGGGTCACCTCCATTACCATTAGAGGCATACTCCGTCATTCTTGTTTCCTCTTGAGTGCATCTCATCAATATTTCATCAAAATCAGGAATCAATTTATTAATAAGAATAGTGGTATTGAATACATGCCAATCATGGGGGAGACCTCCAAGCACAATAAGAACCATCTCTCAATCAGATATTTCTTCCCCAATAGATAGGAGCTTATTCCTGATTTCAACGAGCCTCATAAATAGGATTGAATAGATTCATCCTTACCCTTCTTGATATTCTTCAATTGATTCTTGAAGAAGAGTATTTGATTAGCATTTCTAGCCCTGAACATTCTCACCAGCTTATCATACATCTCCTTAGATGTCTTCAGCTCAGAAATGTAAGCAACCAAGTGCTTATGAATAGAATCCCAGATAATCATCTTTTCTTTGATTTCCCCTTTTCTATACTTTTTCTTCGCGACAATAGCTTCATTTGATGGAGGCTCTTGAATATTCCCTTGCACATAGTCCATCATGTCTTGGTCTTCTAGCACAAAATGGCTAATTAGTTACTAAAAAATGTAAGCTATTGTTACATTTGGAGGATGCTACTGTTGATGCGCCCAAGGCTCCTGAGTTCCTTGGTCATGTAGGGTCAAAATCCAGTAAGCTGATTCCATGTCATTAGAAAAATTTTGCATCCTTCCTGGGTAACAAATCCATTATCAAATAAGAGTTTCTAAAGAAGGAGTTTATAACATGAAACTAAAAAATTACAAGCAATGTTAGTGAGTTTTTCTTTCCAAGGCACATGATAGAGAAAACTGGTTTTATTTAGGGCTGCTCATCCATATAGGGTTCAATGTACAATTGGTTAACTAGATAATGAATTGTCTTTCCTCAATATATGTGCAATTCTAATTAATGGCTCAGCCTATTCTTCTATCATGCCTAGAAGAGACCATGGGTAGGTATGACTAATGGCTCCTCTGCCATTTTTTACTGTAGAGTAGGTGGTCTCAATAGAGTTATAACAGAGTAAAAAATAATTATAATCTTGACAACTATACAAACAAAAATTGCCCTAAATTTGACATATTTACTCTTTGTTGATTATGTTATGCTTTTGGGTGATAGGACCAAGGCAGATGCAGTTATGCTGAAGGAACCCACCCTTGAAGAACTGAAATTCCTACCTTAAAAAATACCAACAACTGAGAAGATAAATTATCCATATCTCTTGGAGCCCAAAAATCCATTTTCTTTGGATAAAATTTATTTATAACCTCAAAAGAAACCCTATTATAAGCTGAAGGACCATTATGTCCTCTCGAGTCTTGAAAAATTATGATGGAATGAAATTGGGTGAAGACTAGATGCAATTTTACCATGTCAGAACCTAGGTTCATTGAGATGACGACCTTGGTTTGAAGATATCCACCATACAAAGTAGGACCACCCATACTTATCGTTGCCATCTCTCTTTCATCCTCAAGATTACATAATGAGGACCTATAACCCATGGAGGGGCATGGTAGTCATTGCAATGCAATTTATTAGAATACATGCCATTTTTTATTATGAGATTTACCACATCCGAAAATGGCATCATTCACCTCATTTTGAACAAGTCTACAAATTAGGTCAACATATTTTTTTTTCACATTTACGACTTCCCTCAAATTTGTTTGTTCTTGAAGCTCGAGCACTTTCATAAAAAAAATAGGCAAATTCGAACAACAAAAATGGTCCACTCTCTTTTCATTTTCTAATATTATAATTAAGTTTTATTAGAGACTCTGTTTGCTTGTTTGTTTTAGTTGGAAAATGGGTTTCTCTTGGTTTTATGTGACTTTCAATTTATCATATGTAGCATGTTGAGAAATGGGAAAGAATAATGTGACATTCATCTTGTATAAATTGATGCTGAAGAAAAGGATACATAGTTTAACCAAGCTACAATTCACTTTGGTAAAGGCAAAGGAACATCTTAAGAAAATGCTTAAGAATACACCATATACAAAGTTTGACCATAAGTAATATACGCATTTTTCTTTTGTATATATGTTCTTTTTTCTACCCAAGATATCACAACAATAAAAATATTGATATTGTAGAAATTGTTTAAGGACCTCATTGAGGTTGATTTTTCTGATGTCCTATTTGATTAACACTTTCTCATATGTCATGAAGGCTTTAAATATGAATTAATATGTTCATGAAAAAAATCAGATTTAAATTTTATAGATATAAAATATAAAAACAATTGTCTTTTTTTATTTTTACTTGACTCTGTTGTGGGTAGGTTATAGGAAATGTGATTGGAAAAAGGATGGGGAGACGATGCATATCATGTCTTGGACATTGTTCATTCGCTGTTAGAGATCGCTTAGACACCTAAGCCATCGACTTTGGAAATGTTTCTATTAGGAATTCCTATGGTTTTTAATGTTGTGATTATTTCACCTCATGGTTATTTTGGGCAAGAATTTTTTTTAGGAATGCCAGACATGACATCGATAGACATGAAAATAATTTTTTTACAATTGCAATTTCCATTCCACGATATCATCTCTTTATTTTTTTATTTTATTTTGGACATTTCTTTTTATTTTGTTTTGTATTTTGACTACGAAATTGAAAATAATTACTATCATGTCCATTTAAACAACAACAAAATGTTGAAGATGAAATTAGTATTACACTATATTGATTGGAATCCTTATAGTTAGTTTGTGTTAAAATATTTTCTTGACTATCAGAAAAAGTTACTTTCATGTTGTTTATATACCTGAATAAGTTCATGAGTTAGAAAATGAAATGTTGTTGTAAATAAAATGACAAGGATTAAACATCACAACTCAGATTATTTGTTTTCACAAGTTATCCACACCTTGAGCTTTTTAGCAGATAACTTAGTTGACATGATTGTTCCTAAGATTTCCTTGAAAGTTGAATACTAAGTTACTAAGGTGTTCTTTTCTATATATGGTGACATTTTATTTTCTTTTTTTATACAAGTTATCTAGCCACATTGTAGTGGCAATTATCACCCCAATGAAGAAAATTTGTTCGAGTTTCTTACTTGTATGGGGAAAATTCGCTCTGACATTGTTGATGTTGAGGTATATGTCGTATAAACTATTTATAGTCTAATTTAGTTTGTATTATAGTGTTCATTGTCTTTCATGTTTTACACTCTGCATTGTATCTTCTTTTGTTTTCAAAAAATGAACTCAGTATTGATGGTAAGAAGCATGAATTGAAAAAAGAGGGGAGAAATAACATTGGAGCGACAAATGCAAAAAGAGAGAGATGAGAACCGGTCTGGTGATACTCTTAGAGCCAATATCTCGCATAGGACACACATATAAAGCCTGATGGTAAAGTCTTTAGAGTTGGTGAATTCATCTGCAATTCCTTGAAAACACAACGATAATGTTTTGAAGTGATGAAACACCATTTCATGTGCTAATTGTAGTCCAACGAATATTAAGTTGGAAAATAATATTGTAATAATTTAACATTTCAGATAATATAATTTATGTGGTTGAAATTATTTATAGTTTAACTTTATGTTGTTTAGTATTGTAATTAAAATATGAGACTTAGTGTTTTCATATTAGATGAACATGCACATTGTATGGCATTTTTTAAATCATACAAATTAATTTATGTTGATTAATAATAAACACAAAATCAATTTAAAAGTACTAAATTAGTGGTTTATATTGATTAATGATGAACAAAAATAAAATGAATATACGACTAAATTATTCATTTATAATGATTATTAATGAAAGTAAATGAAATGAATATAAACTACTAAATTAGTTGTTTATATAATGAATAAATGACGACTGCAAATGATAAATTTGTGATTACAAATGAGAACTAAATTTTTCATATATACGACTACTAGTAGCTAATTTACAGTATCTTATAACACGACTAAAATTTAGTCATATTTCTTCGGTCATTAATTGGTTTCAAAAGATGACTAAAATTTTCATATATATGACTATTAGTAGCTAATTTACAGTATCTTATAACATGACCAACATTTTGGTCATATTTCCTTGGTAATTAATTGGTTCTCGGGTGATCATATAGTAATATATTTTGTTTTATATTTGGTCATTAATTGTGACAATTAATGACCAAATCAAATATTAAATCAATGACCAAATCAATGACTAAATCAATGATAAAATCAATGACTAAATTAGTGACTAAATTAATGACCAAATATACTGCTACACAACAAAATTGAGATAACCAATTAATGACCAAGCTAAAAGCAACCAAAAGTTAGTCGCGTTATAAGATACTGTAAATTAGCTACTATTGGTCACCGACCGAAAAATAGTCATTTATATGAAAATTTTAGTCTTTCTTTTAGTAACTAATTAGCCATTTTTTACTACTGAATACAATATTGCATTCATATTCACAAAGCCCTGCATCATAATATTTTATCCAAGGCTTTGCCTTTTCCTTGCATCATATCTTTGTCTTGCATTTGCTGTCATGGAGTATTGCCTTTGTCTTTGAGCCTTGCATTTGCCTTGGAGTCTTGCCTTTCCATCACAACAATTCATATCAAACAACATTCCAACATCGATGACCAAACCACCAATGTATATTCTGCTCCTTTGTCCCTTGTTGCTACATATCTTGCCTTCTTTTCCTTATTTTTTATCTTGTCTACCTTTGTTGATCCTGATCTGCTCCTTTTTATATTTTTCCATCAATCATAATATTTCCAACATCATACTTATCTAGGAATCAGTAAGAAGCATTGATCCCTTATCAAAATATCTGAAATATCATATATTATTCCATATATTCATTATTCATTCATTTTTTAATCAAAACATGATGAGAGATATACATCAAGTTTGTCATAAGACATCCTCATAACATCATATAATCAATAGAAATAACAAAGATATAAAAACCATAAAAACCACATACGAACAAGTATATTTACCCATCAATTACATGAGGAAAATAACTCTTATTAACATATGAAAAATGCAATCAGGCATGGGACTTCTACATACCACTTGACCATAGATTGGCCTTAGCCAAATATATATTTCAACCAATCACCCCCATGCCATATTCCAAGCATGAATGTGGGATCTCATGGAACAAATAAAAAAAACAAACCAAGGCACTAGTAGAAAATGATGAAATTAGTGACTAGGTGACTAAAAAATTTAGTCACCATAGCTATTTCAAATGAGATACTGTAAATTAGCTACTATTGGTCACCGATCGAAAAATAGTTGTTTATATACAAATTTTAGTCATTTTTTTTAGTAACAATTTAGCCATTCTTTGTACTAGGCTTCTAGATCCCAAACCTCCTCAACCCTCAACCAATGATTCCACCTCATGGTCATACATCTCTAACCATCACTAGATTAGTCCCTACCAAAGTTGTTTAGGACTCTAGAGAGTTTGTTCCAACCAAGGCTTCCAAGTCTAGTAACTCAACCCACAAATTCCATCGAGCTTCCAAAGAGTTTGTCCAACCATTGCTTTTGGGACTAGTAACTCAACCCACCAAGGGCTTCTAGAGAATTTGTTCAACCAAGGCTTCAAGGACTAGTAACTAAACCCAAGTTGTTACAGGGATTCAAGAGTATTTGTCTAACCAAGGATTCCAGGAACTAGTAACTCAACCCATGGCCAAAGGAACATGAGAACCAACTGGAAAAAAAAATTAAACCCACAACTCCAGGGATATACAAGAAATGACAATGCTATGAAAAATGACTATCAATCTAGGAAATCCTCCATGCTAATGACAAATCATAACCAAGAAACCACATGCATATGTCATTCATGCCAAAAATAGAAAGAAAATCATACATGCAACTTGGTTCCTGCAAGTGAAACCCACTTTAGTTTGTGATCCTGATGTCCTCTTGTGATTTCCTGCTATTCTTTTTCCTTCTTACTCCAAATCCAAAGTATGCCACACTCCTCCAAGAGTCCTCCAAGGAAATTCTAAGTGTCCAAGAGTATTATACAACATCTTCTTCTCAACTTGTATTACCTATATTTTTGCTTCTTGATTTTTTGTTCATGCTCCCCTAAGTGTTTGTGTAATGTTGGCTGGCATAAATACCTATTTGGCTAACCACTTTCAAGATTTGATAATAAATATGAAACAACTTGTTTTTACAACATTCATTGTTGTAACGTTTTCTTCTAAATCTATTGTTACCTATGTTTGTGCTTCTTAATTTACTTTATTTATCTCCCAAGTGTTGGTGTAGTGTTGAGTAGTGGAAATGCCTATTGGGCTGCCCACTTTCAAGATTTGTGAAGAAAGGCGAAATGTCTTTCTACCCCCTCTATGGTTACAACATCTGCTCTTACAACAAATGTTGTTACAACATCTAATGTTACATCAGCCATTGTAATGGTCACTATTTCAATAGTTTCAATAGTATAAATTGTTATAGCATCAAATTTTACAATAATTTTAACATTTTCAATAGTAATGGGTGTTACAACATGAACTTTTGAAACAATTTTAGCATTTTCAACAGTAATTTGTGTTAAAAAATCAACTCTTATATAATTTTTAGTAGATTTAAAATTGGCATGCTTTTATGGAATCTGTTGTTACAACATCTTATTCTCAAAATGTTGTTACCTATGTTTGTCCTTAATTTTTTTCTTGATCCCCCCAAGTGCTAGTGCAGTGTTGGGTAGTAGAAACACCTCTTTGGCTTCCCACTTTCAAAATTTGACAAGAAAGATGAAATGGCTTGTTGTTACAACATCTACTTCTCAATTTGTTGTTAACTATATTTGTGCTTCTCAATTTATTTTCTTGATCCCCCAAGTGCTAGTATAGTGTTAGGTGGAAAAAAAACCTCTTTCGATGCCCACTTTCAACCTTTAACAAGCAAGATGAAATGGATTTCTACCCACTCAAATTTATCCTCAAGTTTCCACATCTCCTTCAAGGCCAAAAATTTAGCTAATTTGATAAAGAGTAGGCATATGGTCTGTTTTTATCATCAACATGGATTATTGTGGAAATAAATATAAAATAAAACATTGATGTATCTAAAACTTAATGATTGTTTCCAATTCAATTCGTTAAAAAGTTTTCAATCTAATTAATTTAAAAAAGAAGGACTTTGTCAAATTCAGTTCAAGGATTCTTTGCTATTCCAAGAGATTTAAAGGATCCTACCCATGATGCATGGTTGTAATTCATGTAACCAATGATCAACCATCAAATTGCATATATTTGACCAAAATAAAACTTGTTGGGATCAATGCTCTTGATCAACACAGGGAATAATTTACTATGTTTCCATTAGGTTTCAAGCCTAATTCCAAATGGATTCCAACACCATTATAATCCATGAATAAGAGGTTATTTCATATGGAATATTGATTTAATTAGTTGAAAATTGTTGCAGAATCTAAATCCATAGGTTCACCAGTGAATAGAGGTACATCATGCCCAATATGTGAAGTGACCAACGTCAATTCATAAATTCCAAGGATTGTCTTGATTTTTTACCCTAATTACTAGCCCTTACAAAATCTACCTTGAATATGTTCTCGAAATTTTAGGCAAGCACAAATAATTTACTATAATCATCTATATGGAAAGTGATTACCCTATAGAAGTTGCAATGAATAATAAGCTTACAGTTTTAGTTCAACCATGTAGCATCCATTTAGGATAACACTACATCTAATCCAAGTGGATATTGGTGGCCACCCACCTATTCCATTTGTACCCCCACCATCGGTTCTTTAAGTTTTTCAGTTTCAACACAGTTTACTATTTTTAGTAGTTTTTCAGGTCCTGAACTTCTGGAGCCGTTTTTTAGGCTCTAAACAAATTTTTTTGGGAAAAACAAGAGAAAAATGGGTATTTGACTGATGTTTCTCAATCAAAAGTTGTATTCCTCAGATAGATATTTCTAATGAGGTATTGAGCGTGTCAAAAAAAGATCATATGCCAAAGTTATGTCCCAAGGAAGTTGATGTACCAATTTACCCAAACGGGGCCCATAGTTTTGGTGCTTCATCTCCTAGGGTTAGGTTTTTGGATGTTTATGGTTTTCTATTGTTTCTCGAGAATAAATAGGCCTTCGAGCCTCATTGTAACATATTTCAGAGGCATGTAGCCACCACATCTCTACTCTGAGATAATTTACCATTGCCCTAGCTAATTTATTTCCATTCTGTGTGTAAACATATTTCAGTCATTTGATTTTAATGAAATGGAGAATTATTTCCCCTGCATCTCTTTGCTTATGTTTATTTCTATATATTATTGCATCCCTCTATAAATATTGATCAACGTCACCTTTAAGTCACCTTCCTTGCCTTCGTTCTTACACTAAAGTGAAGTTCATTCATCCTCCCACAATTCATTGACTTTTTTTTTAAACTATAAGCCTAAGCCTAGGGTGGAAGAATCCCTCTATCTTCTAAATATTCTAAAAGTGAGCTTCAAACACAACTATTTCTCCAAGAAGTGACATAGAAAAAGAGAAGCTCCCTTTCACCACTTCTTGTAGCTAGAGAGGCAATGTTACAATTTTCAATTGCATGTGTCTCATTCATGCTGATCCTTCTGCTCCACTTGGAGTTGAATTAGTCTCATTCCCCATAACCATTTCATCTTCAACACCATTGAAACATCTAGCTACTCAACATTGACCATCCCTTCACTTGCGTGTTGAAATGTAGTGTATATATAGAAAAAAATGGACAAGGTTTCCACTTAATATTATGTAATAGAAATTACAATTGATAGTTAAATTGTATAACAATTTTTTTTTATGATCTTTACTAACATTTATTAGAATTTTTGAATGTTTTACATAATTATAATGACATCTTAGTTGTAACTTAATTGAAATTTTATTATCTTGTGTGAACTTTGATATGATGTAATATGATTGTTGTTTCATTTCATATGGAATTTGCAATATTAGATATATCACAAAGGAATTAATTATTGCATGAAATAAATAATAACTTTTCATTCTAAATGTTTTTTTTGGAGAAAAGGGATCTTACAAAAGATATGAATGATCCTCATCACATAGTTATAAATCACGTTGGATTTGATTCTAATATGGAAAATGATGCTCATGATGACACAGATACATATGACAACAAGGTTGATGCTGAAACAGATGACAATGATAATCATGAGGCACTTGTTGGTAGAAACTAGAGACATTCATGATCATATAGACTACATCATGGATCATTTTTTGTATATTGTTATGATGTTGATTTTCATGGTTACTATCATATGTATCATTTCAAAACCTCTTGTACCATATTACTCAGTTGTATCTTTTGACATGTACCATTTTGAATTATATCATTTGTACATGATGCATCATTTTGACTTAAGTTGACAGTTGGACATGTATCATTTTCACATGTTATTGATCTACTAGTGTATGTGAATTTCACTTTTTTTAGTTATATATGATGATGATTTTATATTGACTCATAATTTTTTTTATATTGAAAGTGGTTCATGATTTGGATGCATATTTATTATGTATGATGGTTCTGATTTACTTCTCGTGATGGATGTTGTCAAATTCACTTCAATTATACATATTTGATTCACTTGTTTGAATTATAGGTGATGATCATGTTACATTAATTATGTTGCTATTTTATATATACTAGATGTTGTACATTCTATTTTGATGAAGATTGAATAACTATAATGATACATTGTTAATTTTTATGGACGTTTGTTTCTATAAATTCTTTATAAATTGCATTCTATAAAATATTTCAAATGCATTCATATGACTTATTGTATGATCATATAGATTATTTAAGGGATTTGATATATTTAACTAATTAAATTGAAATTAGAAATATTAATTTAACTCTATGAAAAATAATAATCATTTTTGGAAGTGAAAAAAGAAGAAACAATGGAAGCCAAATTGGTAGCCACACTAGAAGCAAAACATGAAGAAAAAAGGGAAGCAAAAGTAGAATAAAAACATAAATAAAAACAAGAAGCAAAATGAGAAGAAAAAATGGAAGCCAAATGAGAAGCTAAACTGGAAGAAAGCCCTGGTGCTAAGCCTAGTTCTATTCCTAGTGTTTGGAAGAAAAAAAAAAAACAATAACGGAAGGCAAAGAGGAAGAAAAATTGGAAGCCAAATTGGAAGAAAATCCTAGCACTATTCCCAAATCTACTCCCTTCGATACTTCCAACCTTGTTTTCTAGCGTTATGCATGGCACAATTTCCAACGCAAATTAGAGTGAAATCATTGGCACTATTTTCGACGTTATTTCTCGCACCATTTTCGATGATATTGATGGTGATATTTTTTAGTGATTTTGTTGGTGCTAATTCCAACACTGTTTCCATTGATATTTCTCGTGCTATTGTCAGTGTTATTTCCAACACTATTGTTGGTGCTATTGAGAACACTATTTCTAGTGTTATTTTTGGAACTATTTTTGTTCCCATTGATAATGATATTTTTTACGCTATCTCTGGTGTTATTTTTTCGACACTATTCTAGGCACTATTCCCGAAATTGTTTCCACCATAATTTCAGGTGTTAAATTTAGAATTATGATAAACATACTTGATTGCGCTTATTTTTTCATGCACCGAAAAATGTGTCCAATTCATGGACTAAAATATACTAAATTTTGGCACTATTCGTCTCTCCTATTATTACAATGAATGGCTTATCAATGTGTGAGTTTTGAATATTGTGGATCTTGATAAGGAGTTTGTGGTTTGCATAGATGTGTGGAAGGAAGGACTTAGTGGAGTGTTGATGTAGGAAGGGCAAGTAGTTTTCTATGAATCAAGGAAGATGAGTAAACATGAGAATAATTAAGTGACTCATGATCTTGAGTTGGTAGCCATCATTCTGACATTGAAGAGGTTGAGACATTATATCCTTGGTAGGAGGTGTTGGACATTGGGTTCAACACTCCTTGTGTGTTTCATGACATGGACTAACTGCCTCTTGTAGATCCTAACTCTGGCGATTGTTGCGGAGACTAAAGCCTTCGGGTTTTGGTCTAACAGAAATTTTCATTCCAACAAGTGGTATCAGAGCGACGGGTCTCGAGTTCGAAGCTCACCCGGCTCGCGTTGGGGGGGGATTCTTGGACATTGGGTTCAATGCTCCTCGTGTGTTTCGCAACTTGGACTAACTACCTCTCGTGGATCCTAACTCTGGCGATTGTAGAAAAGACTAAAGCCTGTGGGTTTTGGTCTAACGGAAATCGTGATTCCAACAAGAGGTTCATTTTGATGAGTGATCATAGTGGACTGAGATATTTTTTTGACTGACGCAATATGAATGAAAGGAAAGCTATATGTTTGGCTACTCCTTGTGAGTTTTATTTTGAGATCAAGTACGTTAAATGTAATGAGAACCAAGTTTCATATTCTCTTAGTATAAGAGTACATGTGAATCATATTTTAGATGTGATATCTTATGGGACATATTTCAAAAAGTATATCTTGCGTGCAAGGAAGCATGATGAAAGGTACAAAAAATGAATAAAATATTAAAGTACCGGGGTGTGGGTAATCAGGATTAGGAGTATCACCTCACTATAGATGGCTTTCTTAGATTTAGGAGCAGGATATATGTGCCAAATAGGTGCGAGTTGAAGAAGATTATTTTGAAAGAGTATCATGTAAAGCTATGTTTAGGCCACTGAATATACCATAAGACTTTGACAACTATTAAGAAGGTCTAGTATTGGAGAAATTTGATGAAAGAGGTGGCTGTGTTTGTTGTAATGTGTTTGGACTTTCAAGAGGTGAAAGTTGAATGTAAGCATCCAACTGGTCTATTGTAGCCTATTCGAGTTCCAGAATGGAAGTCATAGGTCATTTACATGGACTTCATTATATGATTTCCTAGGACATTGAGGTAGCATGACTCCATCATGGTTATCGTTGATAGGTTGATCAAGGTAGCTCACTTTATTGCGATGAAGTCTACAAATTTAGCTACTGAAGTTTCTCAGATCTTCATCAGGGAGTTAGTGAGGTTGCATGGAGTTCCAAAGAAGATCATATTAGATAGAGATGCCAAGTTCATTTCTAAGTTTTTAAACGATTTATTTGCAAGTTTGGGGAAAATTTTAGATTTCAACACAACTTATAATTTGCAGACGAACAAGAAGATACAAAGGGTTAAAAATATCCTTAAGGATATTTTTAGGATGTATGTCATGCATGAAAAGAGGAATTGGAAGGAGTATATTCCATTAGTGTATTTTTCTTATAACAATGGGTATTAGGATTCCTTAAATATGAGTCCATTTGAGCCTCTCTATGAGAAAATTTGTAATACTCCTATCATTTGGAGTGATCCACTGAATAGGGTATTATTGGACCAGATATGTTGACAGAGATGGAGCAAGAAATGCAGGTCATTAAAATGAAATTAAATGAAGCACAAGATAGGTAGAAGAGTTATGAAAATAAACATAGAGGATTCAAGAGATTTCAGGTTGGATAGCATTTATACTTGTGCATCAATCCCAAGAAGAGCTCCTTGAGGATTGGATCACATTTCAAGTTGGCATCTCAATATTGAGGGAATTTTTAGATCCTCCAGAGGATTGCAACAATGGAATACATGCTTAATTTTCCTTCATTAGTGAAAGTCCATGATGTTTTCCATGTTTCATTGCTTAGAAGATAAGTGAAATATGTTAATCATTTGATTTTTTAGTCTATATTATAGGTAGAACTACAAGAAGAGTTCCAACTAGAGCCACAATGTATATTGTAGTAGAAACAATTCATGCTTCGGAACCTAGCAATAGAGCATTGTTAAAGTGCAGTGGAAGCACTTTGGGTCGGATGAAGATACACTGGAGATGGTTGATCAGATGCATGCATTATATCCTTATTTATTTTTTGGTTGAAGAAAATGTTTTTGGTATATATTTATATATGGATATGTATTTTGTAATTACTACAATGAGTTGTGTTATAATGCTCCAATAAGCAGTATGATGGTCATATTTTCAGTATGTTTTTCATTTTAAATACTACATCAAGTGTGTTACAAATATCCATAAGCAACATGTTTATCAGGTTCAATGGTTCGTTGCTCATAAGTTTCATAGAACACTAAGGACAGTGTTCCCCTAGGGGGAGGGGTTTGTAATAACCCTTAATTAAGTTTCCTTGTAATAAATGGGAATTATAAAGGAAAAAGTAAGACTAAGGTTATGGGACAAGTATTCCAAGCCAAATGGAGGGGAAAAACGTTATAGTGGGCATCAATCTTAGTTAATTATTGGATATTGAAATTGGCATTGGCATTGGAAAAAGGAAAAAGGAAATAAAAGACAATTAATTCAACAAATAAAGGAAAATAAGAGAAAAGGAAGATGGATAGATAATAATATGCATGCTAGGGAAATCAAATGAAAATGGAAGAAATTGAAGGAATAGAAAA
Organism: Pinus albicaulis; assembly: GCA_034641835.2. Lineage (NCBI taxonomy): Eukaryota > Viridiplantae > Streptophyta > Pinopsida > Pinales > Pinaceae > Pinus > Pinus albicaulis. The sequence continues at coordinate 221,898,220 of CM076571.1, read as the reverse complement.
TAAAAGTACAATGAGAACATTCTATGGCTCTCTTAACTACTCTTAGCTACTCTTCGTCACTCTCACTCTCTCTTGAACTTTTACACACTTCCACTCTTGGACATTCTATAATTCACATGGAAATTGAGGAATTGTCACTTGGACTTCGAGAGAAAGATCACCTAGATACAAGTAATCAAGAAAAGGAAAGAAAGGGAATGCAAGGGGAATGTTGTGAAAATTCCAAGATCTAACTAGATCTAATGAATTCTACGAAAACAACTGAGTGTACTTATCCTATTAATTAAATTACATCACATAATTAATTTAGATTTGAATTATTGAACCAAATACTGAAGAAACCTACACTAAAATGATTCAAAAACAAGGAAACTAGACAACAAAATCATTCACACATATCATGTCCTTGGAAAAAACCAATTTGTGAAAACCGGTGCAGCAGATCTGAGGGTTTTATTATTAAGCAGTAGCCATGTCTGAATACATCTCTGAATACCCTCAAAGGTTATTCAGTAACAGAGAGAAATACTGGAAGAAGAGTTTATGAGAAATACCTCACTCAATCACTGAGTTTCTGGTTGATCTGAATGAAGAATAACCTGCCATGTGGAAGCTTTGCGCAGTAGTGCTGCAACTTGCAGCCTCTGTGTCACCCCCTTTCGGGCTCAACGTTCAACCCCACGCAAGTCGTTTTTCCTGTGCGGATGTTGAGGAACAACCTCCCGATGCCACTTTACAGATCCGGACCTCTGAAACTAACCCACTAATAAAATCTGAAAACCCTTCCTTTTACCTCTGAGATGCCTCTATGTGAGCTTATGTAGTCACTGCATCATCCCCTTCCTTCTGCGTTGGCTAGGCTAGATCACCTCTGCCTCTGTCTGACTGATGCTCCACTAGACTAAGAAAATATTTTTCTCTGCGTGTTATCTCTGCCCCTCACTATTGAGATCTCTAGCTCAAATTTCTCAGCAAACCATGCCCCAGAAATTTCAAACTCTTAGACCAATTGAGTGTCTCTGTGTCTTTGTAAAATGACCCTCAAGCCTTTCTTTTATAATCATCTCGTTGATAAATCAATGACCCAAATTAGATGTCTAATCGATGTATACGACTAAAACATGACTTGATCTTCATTCTCTAGAAGATTCACACTTTGTTTTATTAATACCCTTTAATTATTTAATTTCCCTAAGTTTATACTTAGGGTCCACATTAAAATAATTAATTCTTTTAATAAAACACGAACTCAGTGGAATTTCCGCAAACAGTTTCTAGGTTGTTTGAAATACAATTTTCTAAACCTCCACACCAAATTTGAGACTAAGATGACTATCTGATGTGACAAAAATCAACACTCCCTCTTAGCGAGGAAAGTGCTCTAGAAATAATCTCTACTACATACTGCTCTGACCCTGAAGAATCCTATACACTATTGAAGTCCATTGGTCTCTGCATTGATGTTGCCACTGTATTGCTGCCTATGATACTGATACTATCAGTGCTACATATGTACTGGAACAACCTCTTAAATTTTGCATCTACTATGCTGCTAGCATTGCCACTGCTAACACTGCATATGAACTGCAACTTAGCTGTTGATAGAAACAACTGAAGAACTCACCAAAAATTGAAAAAGTGTTCATCGGATGCAACTCAGTGTTGAAGAATATTACTCCTGATAGCTACTGTGTTATCCATCGGATGTTATGTGTTGATTCTTCTCTACACTATGTAAGCATTCATCTACATTGTGTTGCACCATTGAGCATTGCACTGCTACTGCTACCTTTTCTCTGTGCTGCTCTAGAAATGAATGGTGCTACCCACTCCACTATCATCTCCATCACTCCTTTACTTGACCGAAACTCCTCCATCTCGCCACTACTTATCATGGGCTCCCCTAGCAAGGTATGATCCATGAGGTGGGCTCCTAAAGGATCTTTCCCAACTAAAGTTCAAAGAAATACAACTCAATATCACCCCACTTCCCACTAGGATAAGCATGGGAACTCATGGCCACCTCATCCTCCTCGACTCTCGTGGTTACAGCCTTTGGGTCATGCTTCTCATATTTGTCCCTTTTCTTTATATGATATTGAGATGCATAGTGGCTCATCTTTCCACATCAGAAGCGCTTAACCTTGAAGCATCAACCTTCAGATTTTGTTGTGTATAATTTACCTTTGATGCAAGGGATATGTTGTCATCTGCCTCCAAGGATTTCGATCCACTTCCACCCCTGCCATCAAGTTTTCACTTGATGAGGTATCTCCTCAGCTCTTCCTCCTGAAAAGATACCCAAAACTACTTGTAATTAGGTAATGTTTTCCGACTCGGCATGCTCTGGATAAACACCTACCACTCATTCGTGACACCGTTAATGGCCATCCATACCATGGTTGTAGTTGTAAGTGTAGCACCTACTTCCAATAGCTAGTCATGAACCTCCTGAACCACTTAAGGTATGAAGCCACATGCTCCCCTTTCTGCATCTGGATCATATGGAGCTTATGCTCCAAGTAAAACTTTCACTGCTCGGAAGATCCCTCATATAGGTCATGCAAAGCTACCCACATATCTCTGGAAGTATTCTTGCCAGCCCAATGTGAGAAAATGCGGTCCTTGACACCATCAAGGAGAAACCTCTTCGCCTTCACCATATTAGCCTTGTACTTTCTGAGTTGATCTAGATTTTTAGGTATAGCTACCATGTTCTCCATGAATGCCTTTGGACCATGTTCATCTAGAAGAAAAATATCCCTTCAGATCATATAGTTGGAGGAGCCCTCCAACAAATCTCGATCACGAAGGCTGTGAGATGTCATAACAACTGAAATATTATTGAATATGCTCCTTCTTTCTCCCCACTATGTAGTCCCTGGCAAGCTTACACACTCCCTGATGGAGTTGTAAGTACTGCAACTCCTGTACTACTCATCTACTAATAAATGTTGATTTTCTCGGTTAGGACGTCACTAAAGAATAAGTTCCCCACATATGTGCCCCTCTGATTCCTTTCGATGCATTATGCCCAACAATAGCTTCAAAAATTGTGTCCTACCTCTCTGATGACTCAATCAGAGAGAGACAACCTCAAAGCTTCAACCCTCCTAGCTAGATCTGCGTAATCCCGATGGGGATTCGTTTTGCTGCACAACAACAAAAACAACCTTCACTTCATAAAATCAGATCTATCCTTCCGTTTCACATCAATGCTTTGATACCATGTGAAAATTCGAAGATCTAATCAGATCTAATGAATCCTACCGAAAAAACTTAGTGTACTTCTCCTATTAAGTAAATTACATTACATAATTAATTCAAATCTGAATTATTGAAGAAAATACTGAAGAAACCTACAAAAAAATTGATTCAGAAACAAGGAAACTAGACAAGAAACTCATTCACACATATGACACAGTTATTTTTGGACTAATGACCCCAACAAAACCCAAAGCCGGAAAATCGATGCAATAGATATGAGGGTTTTATTGTTAAGAAGGAGAAATGTCTAAATACATCTCTGAATACCCTCAAGGGTTATTCAGTTACAGAAAGAAATATTGGTAGAAGAATATGTGAGAAATACCTCACTCAATCACTGAGTTTCTGACTGATCTGGATGAAAAATAACTTGCCTTGGGGAGGCTTTGCATAACCTCTGTACAGTCCTAGAACTGCAACTTGTAGCCTCTGCGTCACCCCCTTACAGGCTCAGTGCTCAACCCCATCCAAGTGATTTTTCCTCTGTGGATTTTTAGCAACAATATTCCAGTGCCACTTTCTAGATCCCAGCCTTCGAAATTGACCCACTAGAAAAATCTGAAAACCCTTCCTTCTGCCTCTGCGTTTCCTCTACATGAGCTTACGCAATCACTATGTCAACCCCTTCCTTCTACACTAGCTAGGCTAGATCACCTATGCCTTTCTCTGACTGATGTTCCACCAGACTCAAATAATATTTCTCTCTGGATGCTTCCTCTGCCCCTCATTACTCATATCTCTAGCTCAATTTCTCAGCAAACCATGACCCCAAAATTTCTAACTCTTAGAGCAGTTCAATCTCTGTGTCTTTTTCAAATGACCCTCAAGCCTTCCTCTTATAATCTTCTCAAAGAAAAATCAACGACCTAGGTTAGATGTATAATCGATGGCTATGAATAAAACATGACTTCATCTTCGTTCTCTAGAATATTCACACTTTGTTTTATTAATACCCTTTAATTATTTAATTTCCGTAAGTTTAGACTTAGGGTCTCCATTAAAATAAATAATTATTTTAATAAAAAATGAGCTGAGTGGAATTTATACAAATGGTTTCTAGGTTCTTTGAAATACAAGTGTCTAAGCCTCCACACAAAATTTGAGACTTATAACACTATATGATGCTACGAAAATAGGAAAAGGTTAGGAGAGAAACTACAATAGGAGGATTTTGTAGGTAACATGTTGCATGTGTGATTTCCTTACTGGGGTTTGAATGCATTGTCCACACATTTCGTTTACAGTATTATTTTGTTGTAATTGGCATGGGGTTTTCCTGGATTGGAAGTATACACCATTTCCTTTCCATTTCCTAGATAACCATGGTGTGTTGGTATTAATTTTCGTTAAGATTGGGATTGCTGAAAGATTTTCGAACCAGGTGTGAGGGTGGAGATGGTTTTCTTTGGGAAGCCCTTGACATGTGGGTCGAGACTGGAAAATTATTTTAGGTATGGTGAAGAAATTCTGAGGCATCCAAACCTGTGCTAGCTTGGTGATACCTGGATCAATTTAGGTGAGATCATGATGGATTGAAGGTCGGGGTGGTTTAACCTCTGGATTCCTTATTTGGTTGAGATCCCACATTCGTACTTGGAATATGACACAAGGGTGATTGGATTAAAAAAATATTTGGTTCATCACAATATATGGTCATGTGTTTCGTGGAAGACCCTGACTTGGTTGGATTTTTCATTGTTATTATGTGTTAATTGTTATTGAGATAAATGAGCACAAGTTTTGTTTTTGTGTATGATTTTATGACTGGTTTTTCATGGTGTTAATTTGGTTAAATGTTAGTTACATGCATGATATATTTCTCATTATATGATGTTCTCTTATTACGGTCCGTTCCATGGTTTGATAGGTTTATGGTTATATCATATGATTACATAAGTTAATATGTGCCGTTGTAGCTAGTAAAAGAGGGAAACAAGCCTTCTTGATGAAAAAATGATGAAACTAAGCATTTACACCCTACAAGTACCTTGTCCACAAAGTGTTTTTCTAAATTATTATTATACATTTCATAAATTTGAGCAGGAATTTAGTCAACAACAATGAATGAAGACTTCTACAAATGATTGAGGGGCCTTTGGAAAGCTATGGGAAGCTCGTGTGTAGCTAGCCCTAAAAATATAGAACAAAGTCCTTGGTCGCAGTCTCTTAACTAAGAAATTTCGATTGTTGTCGCGTTGAAGGCTCCTTGTGCCATGTGGTTGGAGCCTGATGTCTGCATGCACTAGCCTACATGTGTATGGCCAGGTTATTAAGTAAGGGAAAAATAAAGTTCCAAATTAGGGAGAGATCACCAAGGGTTGTTGTTTGACATCTGGGTGATTAGGTGTCCCTATGAGGTTACAGTAAGATCCTGGTTAGTAGACCCCACTTCAATAACTGGAACTTGGATTTTGGGTCATGCCATAGTTACTCTCAGCTCATGTTTACCTTGGAGATCTTGTCGAAGCGGGTGAACGTGGAGTGGGGTGTTACACATTGTTTCATGAAGGGTGTCAATATTTATCAATACATTTTTGACAATATTATGGGAAATAGGAGATATAGGTGAAGAGGTCTACAATATGCCATTGAAAAAAAATATGGTGAAACAAAATTAGTTAATTATAACTTCATACAACTTATGATGGGTTACAATCAGAAGCATCTAAAGACTTTGGATTTTTTTTTTAACTTATATAACGTTGTTACAATAGAGCAGTTCACACTTCTACTAGTAAGTCCCCATTTGTAACTGTTTTTGGATATTCTCCACCTTCACCCTTCCATAATGCATATGGACACCAAGGAGGAGCGAGGGAGGATATCATAAGGGATTCCTTAAGGGATTTTTTAAATATAAAACCATCTAGATCCATCTAAAAGTACACATTATATTATAGAGATAAGAAAAATACAAGGTTGGGCATGATCAACATAGAATAGAGGTTTTTCTGAAGATAGGAGATAAAGTATTGCAACAATTAAATAAGGAGAGGCTGTAGGGTCTTGTTAAGAAAACTAAGGCTCTGTAGTATGGTTCCTTTGAAATATTGGAGAATGTGGGAGAAAATGTTTATTTAATTATTATAGCCCCATTCATGTACATTTACTCAATGGATAATGTAGAGAATATGAAACATTATGGTAATTCCATGTTATTTTATGAAGAGGAAGAAGTTTTAACTTCTATACAATATTTTAGACCAGATGCTTAAGAAGAGTTGGAAAAGAATAACATATTATAGAATATTTCCAACTCTACAAGACAAGGGCATTGTGAAGTTTGGTAGATTGGGTTGAAAGGACAACTTCGGGGAAAAGAAAAATGGTACACTAAAGAGAAGGTGGAAATAAAATTTCCTCACCTCAGTTAGTAGAATATTTTGGGGACCAAAAGCATCCAAAAATGAGGAGGTATAATCTATATTGCATCATTATATTATCTTTAATTGATATTAATGTTTTTAGAATGAAGAAAGTAGAAAAAAAATCTCATGGGACCATTTTACCGATGGGTCCCAGTTTGGAAAATTGGGATTTGAAATCTTGTTGTTCAAGACAACAAATTCTACTTTTTGGGGGGTCAATTTTTTTCTTAAGCACCACACCCCTTAGCGGTTTTCTACACACATATACATTTCAAGTGTAGGAATTTCCTCAACTGGGGTCAATATGTAAAAGATATGCCACTTGGAAGTTGACCTTTCTACTTTTGCCCCCATAATTTGATAGGATGTCATGTCAACCCCATTATTCAGAAAATCAGCTAGCCATGTGGTAATGATGAATAAGAGAATCTATAATATTCAATATCGTAAATCTATTTAAGAGTTGAAAGAGTCAAACTTAACCTTTAGTATACTATTGGATGTCTTATAAGCAATCCAATAGGATGAAAATGAGTTTCATTCTTTTCGAGTGCATTTTCTTCTATACATTAGAAATGTATGTGAGAGTGCATAAGGAGAGAGAAAAAAACAAGATTTGTGTGGTGTATTAGCCCACATCCCAAAAAAATACTTTGTATTTGCATTAATTCCCATTCAAAGAAAGAGAGTAAAACTACCTCACCTTCTAGCTACTTTTTCTCTCGAAATGGTTCACTAGTCATATCTTCTATTGGCCTATGGTTGATGAGTTTTATTTTGTTGCTATTAATTTTTACATATTGTATATATTACATGAATAAGAATAACACATAAATTAATGAATCTAAAAGGGGATATTAACACTCATAGTATAGATTTTGGATTTTAAGTATAATTCCATCAAATCCATTATGATGAACTGTCTAGTGGAATGTCCTTGAGAGTTAATGGATAAAAAAAACTTGTTCATCTCTTTATCTTCCTAATGATAAAAGATACTCAAGTTCATCTCCTTCTATATTTAGGCATGAATAATTTTCTCATTCATGTCAAATCTTCTTTCTGCCTCATTACTCGAATTTGTGGCAATGAGACATTTTCTTCTTCATGCCTTTCTAAGATTTTTTGGGTTTATCTCTAGGTTCAATTTCTAGCACACCTCCTCTATGTGGTCGTCAATGTTGTAGTGATTTTTCCAATTAATGGGATCCTTGCACTAATATATCATGGGTATTGTATTTTGGTTCCCTCCCCATTTCCACATTCCCTTTCCCTCCTTCGAAGCTTCCTTGTGTTCGTTCTATATTCTGTTAGGATATTCCGACACATAGGATATAGTTAAGAATAACTTAGTCTAGTGTAGAGTTAGGTAAAGTGTTTTTCTTTACCATGTACATTTGTAACTTATAATCTGGCGATCACGATTTATAGTGATCCAACGGTTATCTTTCTCCTCGGTATTAATGACACTTGATCCATGGCTTAACACTTGATTGGTCCATGAAATCTATTTAAAGAGCATGGAGGTTCCTTTGTTGATTAACTGTTTATGAGAGAAACATATGTAACTTTTCTTTTTATATAAATAAATTGCCTAAAGTGGCCGTGTTGGCTTAGGCCCTGGACGTTTTCCCTCTTCGAGGGTTTTAACAATGTGATTATATTGGTGTAATTATATGTGATCTGTTTGTGAGTGGTGACCTTTGGTTCTTGATCTACGGAACTTACCTTGTAAATTCCTACATATTCAACCACTTGTCTTCCCTTTCGTCTAACCTATTCTTTCGAGGCACTACACAAAAGCCTTTTTCCATTATTCTAGGCTTGAAAACATCAATTGTTGTCATGGATAGTTGTGAGGACCCCTTAGATACTTGAGGAGTACATATGGATCCATTGTAGAAATACCCAACATTATTTGCATCTTCGAAAATTCTATAGTGTACACTTCTAGATTTTTGTTACTTCTACTTGAAGTAATTCCATTGGATCCATTATCCTCTAGATACTTAGTAGCATAGAGTTCGGACTTTTCAAAAGTTTTAAAATCCTTCGAGTTTTTTGTTAGAGGATCCCCTCTAAACTAATATTTTCTATGTGTCCTTTTGACCAGTTAGGGCATGCCCCTTTAACTTCAAATGAATAAATGAACTTTTCCTGGGCTCCTTTAGATCCTTCTAATCCCCCAATTTTCCTTCTAATATGAACTTTGAGTTGGAACCTACATAGTCTCTAATTCCAAGGATGTTTGTTATATCTTCCGTAAGGATTCAAACTTTGATAATAGCGCCTTTGTCATATCTCAAGGGTTATTATAAATATTTAATCAACGATAGATGGGGTTTTACAACTTCCTAGTTATAATGATTCCCAAATTGCTACAACTTCTCATAAAATTTCTCAAGATTCTTAGTATAATACCAATCATATTTGTAAACAAATATGGAAAACCCATTGAATATTTCATCATAACAAATCTATTAAAATAAACTAAATTTTGTACCATGACAGATTAATTCCTTTAGATCCATATTTGTTATTACCGATTTATTCCTTAAGCATAAAATAGATAAAATCCAGAAATTAGAGAAACTATAAGAATGTAAAAATGCACCAGTCACAATGAACACCATGATATGCCTCTACATAAAACCAAGTTGGAAAGTGATGCTTTCGTTTCAATGAGAAGGCACACTCTATGGAGTATTTAAGATCTATGGTTTATGGGATGCTACACAATACAAAGCCCCTTTATTTCCCATCTAAAACAAAAATGCACTTGAATAAATGCAGTAAAGTTTGACTCCTCCAATTCCTAACTAGAGTTTGAACTTTTACCCTTCTAAAATCTTCTTTAAAATGGACATGTATCTAGCCCCTTGTGATTACTTGTCATCTTAAACAATGGTAATAAAATAGAGAAGTCAATGACTTACTCATGTGATTTTTTTCACCATTAAAAAAATATTTTTCTAGGATTTGACATAAGCAAGAGATTTTAGATCCCAAAAGACCTATAAAATTCAAATATCAATTATACAAACTAATAAGCAAAATTGACCTTCAAACTTAATCACGAGATTTTTCCAAGCATTAAATAAATAACAAATATTATAATTATCTAATCCTATATAATTAAAAAATAGAATAAATAAACTTTATAAACCCCAAAAAAACAAACATAAATTTTATAACCAAAAGAATATTAAATGGAAAAACTTCTAACTTCTATATGGGAAAACATCGCAACTTTTAAAGCAATTATGTATTAAACAACATGAAAGTGATATTTTTGTACAACCCTTGCTACATCTCCCATGCGATTCAACGTATCAGCCATTAAAGCCATTTTATATAAAGATTCTCGCGAGGACACTACCCTGTTTCTTTCGTCTTTTTCACTCAGTGGAAGATATCCCTTGTCGTCTTCGCTAGTTTGTTTACAATTCATCCTTGCGGTCTGAACAATCTTCATGCCCTATTTTACAATTTTGTCGAGATGCACTCTGAGATGCCTTGCGGATATTCAAACATTTTTTATCGTCTCTGATAATAAAAATTTGGTCTCCTGCACTCTCATATGCGTCTTGATTCCGGTGCCATGTCCATAATGCATGTGTTGAATTTTGTACCTGCCAGATACATATCCAAAGTCATTTGCATTGCATAATATAATTCCTCAATGATCAACAAACTAGGAAAACCTAAAATTGAAGCTTCTGTATATATTTATATGGCCGTAGTCTTTCCAGACAACGTTTTGGTCTAGAATCCGGCAAAGATTTGATTAAAATCATGTTTACTGTTGTTAAACTTTGGTATTTTGAGTGCCCTAGAGGTTTTTGGTAGTGCTGAATCCATTTCCACTATCAAAAATGGATTCCAAACACTCCAACTACCTCATTTTTTGAATTTTAATTGCCTGGATTCGAGCAAAAAAAACTGCCATCCAAACTATTTCATTGCCAATTAGACAACTCCTATTTATATGTATATGATTAGAATTGGATTTTAGCATGTTATGTTAGATCTAACCTCAAGTATGCCATGACCAAAGCTGGATTCTCTGTAAGCACTCCATTCTGGCTGCCTATCCCAGCACAACTTGCCCTCGGCTGGACCAGAGGTATATTTGAAAGGGCAGACGCCTCCATATTCTGGCTTTATATCTGTGATATTGGGGCAGTATCCAGGGTCATCGGCATGATGAGTGACAATCCTTTCAATATTTCCTCCATCCCCTATAGTGATATATACAGGGCCACATGGATCCAACAAATACTGATAAACTCTGTTCGATCTCTCGTATGCATGAACCTACATTAGCAGAATTAAAATTCACAACCTTCAAAATAGATACATCAGAAAGAAACTATCCGCAGTCATATGAAATTCTGCTCTAGTCCATAAAGTATTAGATACATGTTTGTTTTAATGCCCTCTTACATGTCCATTGAAAGCAAGATCCACGCCATACTCGTACAGAAGATCTTCCATCTGTTGTCTCATGCATTCGAACTCCTGATAATGGCTGTCGTAACTATTGTACCAAGGGCTGTGCCACGATGCAATTAGCCATGGAGTCACAGTTCGATCCACTTGCTTGAGATCCCTCTCTAGCCACCTATACTGCTCGCCTGTTAATGGACGAGGTTTCTGTTTAGAATCGGCAAATGATGACATCAACATAGATTTAATTCAGTACAAAATATATAACTCACTGGTTCGGTTATAGTCAGTGTATGATGCTAGAATCACGAAGTGCACTCCTCCGGCGTTGAAAGAATAATAGAGATTGTTCTGCGATCCAGACTCCTTAGATGGGACTGCAAATCTGGCATTATAGGACGCAAATTGGACACGTCCATCTTGAGTTTCTATGTCATGATTTCCCCCCAATACCATCATAGGAACGCGTGATACCAGTGGCTCCATGAACCTTCAACCAAATTAGAACCCAAAATGAATAACGGAGCTTAGCTTTTGACCTACATGGTATTTCTTAATTAGGGTTTCAAGTGACCTACCTTCCCCATTCATCCCAGCGAGGCTGATATGATTCATAAAATGGAGCGTCCGGGAAAGCGCACTGAAAGCAGGCTGCGGATTTATCCCCAGTGGAAATATAATTCGATGCATAAGACATGTCTCCAACCATGAGAACCATGGAGGGGTCATTGTGCGCCAGATGATCAAATGTTGTGGAGGAATTATAAGTGAGACCCAGATCTCCAACCACTGCAATTCGAGAGAGATAATTGTCTGGCCCTGTAGAAGGCGCAGTCACAAACTCGTGCTCATCGCTTATTGCAGAAAAAGACTTGTCTCCGCACACGTAATAGTACCTGGTGCTGGGAACGAGATCTGTTCAATGATAAAAGTCTCTTCCATTAAAAATGAAATCGTATTCAACACATGAGCAGTAACTCGAGGAAAAAAAAATAAAAAATCATTCTGGACATTATTTATGCCTGTAATGAAGCTTTTCACCTGTGAGAAGCACGTGATGAATAATCCCGGAGGTGTAATTCAGAACGCGTTCGTCTGGATATGTTTGGCTATAGATCACAGATGTTCCTTCGGCTTTAAAGGAGTATACGCCTCTTTCAGTGCCGTAATACACTTCACTTTTCACTGAAGAAGGATCCAATGGGGTTACCTTTGGTCCGATCTGAGAATCACCTGCACAACATCATTAAGATCTCTTTTGACTTAAAGATAGCTCAATTAGTTAATTTTCTAGACACCTTGTTCCCTCTATTTTCACCGATCTCCAGAATCAGTGAACCATATAGAAAAAAAAAAAAAAAAAAAAAATCTGTCCATCTCTATATGAATAATGAAATAAGTGGGGAGAAACCTACTCACCTGTTACCCAAGACACCCACATAGATTGAGGGGTAGTTGAAAGTGCAAGCATTATCTGCTCTGGGAAGATTGAGGGAACTCTCTTAACCAGGCGAGGGTCATAGTGGGGGAGGTCGTTGCTTCCACTGCGCAAAGACGTATCGAGGGGAATAGTTACAGGCTTAAACGGGCCTTCCAAGGTTGTCGGGATGGAAAATATTCCTCTCACAAACAGCCCTGCAATAATGCCAAACAAAATTATCTGCAACCCCATCGTTTCCGGATCCCTTGCAACCTGTGACTATTTGCAATCATTACAATTTTCTTCACATGATGCGTGAGATATATACATATGAAATGAAGGTAGTGTTTGGATTCAAAACTCCCACACATAAATATTCTATTCAGCTTTTGGGAATCATTCGGACGATTCCCACGTCTTCCAACGTCCTGCGAACACGGCACTTGACAATAAATTATAAATATGTTCAAAAGTCTTCGGAAAACGTGCCTGAAACGTTTCCATTACCCTTTATCGAAGTTATATACTAGTCAAGCATATCGAGGATAGAGTCTTGGAACATTGGCTTACACTTTTTTCCTTTGGGGTTGCGAGAATAGGCAACTGGGTCCGGTTCGTACTGGGTAGTATCATATTTAGGTGAAACAATATCACCAAAAATGGTATAAATGGAACATCACCAAAAATAAATTAAATATACTTCAAGTTCCGTGAATGAGAAATTTAAATCGAGAACTTTGTTATTAATATCCAAGTCCAGATCTACCATAAGCTTCTCTGTGACAATTGATGGGCAAAGCCTACAAACAAAAGTTGGAAAGAAAGTAAATCATTTCTTACTACATGTCATCCATGTCATCCATGTCATAACAAGATACAACGGCAAAACTCATTTTCTTGTTTATTGGTCATTAAATGTTGTTGGACATATATTGCTTATTATTAAATTTAAATTGATTTAAATTCAACGGAGAGCAGTATATGTTCAGCAATATTTAATAGTAAATAGACCAGAAAATGTTCAGCAATATGTAATAGTAAATTGAAAAAAATAGTTGATTTCTTTGAGACATATATAAAAGATATAAACAATAATAAATTTAAATTAATTTTTATTATATAAAATAAAAATAATTTGTTTATAATGAATATGAAAATATTTTTATTTATACATATTTACTTTGAAGATTATATATTAACTTTACATTAAGTAATAAAGGTTAAAAATATATAGACAATGGTGATGAATATTTTGTTAAGACTTAGTGGCTACTCAAACAACTACTTAAATGCAAAAATTATTGAAAAAAACACACTACTTAGTAAAAACAACTAAATAAAAAACATTTTTTACGTCTTACTTAATAGGATTCTCAAAGGATTCTCAACTAAATAAAAAGCATTTCTTACCTCTTACCTAGTATGATTCGCATACTAATATGATATTGCTATTCTTTAAAAAAATTATATACCTTATTAGATTTTGTTTTAAAAAATGATTATGAATTTTTTTTTTTTTTTTTTTATTTTAAAATTATTTAAAATTGTTATTTATTTATTTTAATGTTAATTTAAATATTAAATATACTTAAATATATATTTCACAATAATAATGTTTATTAATACTTAATATTTATAAATTAAAAAAAAAATCCAATGACACGTTAGAATTTATATTATCTTTCCTCCCCAGATTTAGGATCAATTCATCATTTTGGTGGATTATGACAAAGAATGGCAGAGAAAGAATAATACATTGTCTTGTTGTCATTTTAGAAAAATCAATAATATTATTGTTAATGTTTTAATATTATATATATATATATATATGTTTTATTGTACATTTTTGGAATTTAGTGTAGCATTATATTATATATTTTACCTGTTTTTGAATTGAGTGTGAATATGTGTTTGGTTAAGGAGCTCTTTTCAAAAAATTTAGTGGTTTAAATTAGAAAGTTTAGTGGTTCAAATCCTCAGAGAGTTAATTAAAAAAATTGTGATATTGTTTTTAATGAGATTTTTTGAAAAAAAATTAAGTGGATTTTTTCTTTTAATCCGTATAAATTTAACAAGAAATTATTGAAATCACAAGTTCGATGAGTAAACATTGCACAATCAAATTTCCTTATAATTTTTCACGGTGTTGAATCCATATATAGAGTCGAAAAACTAGTTTAAATAACACAGATCAAAATTTCACCTCAGATTTTTTCACAAAATTCTGACCAAAAATATTCACAAAAAACTTTAAGAAATCACATAACATAATAGATAACTCTAATGTTAAAATAATATATCATTCAACAATAACCAATTTCTCATAATTTTTTACTTCAATATTATTTGAAATTAATTGTAAATTAAAATAAAATTTTGTAAATTTAACCCATTTAATAGAAACCCTAAATTTATCTTTTATTAAAATGGCAAGCCCTTTTGTTATATGTGGGTTTTTTCCATATCCAAAATGTTCACTGATTTTTTTTATATAATGAAATCTAAAATAAATGAATTTAAATGAAAAAACATAATGATGATGAGGGAATATAAAAAGGATTAGAAATAGAAATGTGACAATGAACAGTAACTTCGAGACCCAGCAAAAGGTTTAGTCATGCAAAAGATGATAACAGGAATATTCCATTTTTGTTCTCGCAAATGAATTTTGAATTTCTCAACTCTCACTGGAGTTATGGCAAGATGCAGAAAAGGTGGTGAATAATTCTGAGGAGGAAAGAAGAAGGGTGATCGATAATAAGTGGAATAGCCAATTGTTTCTTTTACAAATTAATTAGATATAGAGGCCTGTGACTTCCTTTAGAAGTGTAACGTTATTTAATTTTTTTTTTTGGCAAGAAAACTAACTAGTAATCAATAATTGAAGATATAATGTTAATGATAATAGTATATAAGCTAAAATATATTTATAGTAAATAAAAAA
This sequence comes from Pinus albicaulis, assembly GCA_034641835.2. Taxonomy (NCBI): domain Eukaryota; kingdom Viridiplantae; phylum Streptophyta; class Pinopsida; order Pinales; family Pinaceae; genus Pinus; species Pinus albicaulis. The sequence goes on along the minus strand of CM076571.1, from coordinate 221,882,772 downwards.
TCTATAAAAATTAAAAATAGTGTAAACATAATTGAGAAACTCTTGACCAATAGTGCAAATATAACTAGGAAACTCTTGACCTCCTACCAACTATTAGCGACCATGAGATAGTGGAACAAAAGATAAGTAAGAGTAAAAATTATGAAAAAAGAATAATCTACTAGTTGAAATGACCATGCTCAATATCATGAAGAGAGAAAAAAGCATGTGTATGGTCCACAAAAAAAAATTGTAAGAATATACATAAATTAGCTAATAATATCTTAATTAATATCTAAAGACAACTTATAATGTGAAATGATAACTTTTCATTCAAAGAAAATGCATTTATTTATAAAAGTGTTATGTGGCGATCAACCTTCTACATTGCAACTCTTAGCACGCTGTAAAGTTGTCTTTCATTATACTCAATGGCTCTTCACCTACTAAGGTTAACTCGTCAAAATTTTTGTCTGGTTCACACCTTGATTATTCAAAGTTCAAAGACAACTTGTCCAATTTGACTTGTCAGTTTCATAAAAACTTATCTTGATGGACATAGAACTACTCAGCGAAATAACAAAGCTAAGAAAATGTTTCTTTTCAGTTGCTCCTCCTTTAAAACAAGAGTTCAAAATGTTGGTTTAAGCTTCCCTAATTTAAGTTTAGATTCAAATATTTTCTTAACTATGTTGTCTATCACATTATTAAGAAATTGTTCTTCCTGCAAGGAATTTATGATATTCTTTATTTTTATTTTCTACAAAAACTAATGTGTGCTTATAAAAAAATTCTACTATACCTCACATTATCATGTTTTTTTGTGTAGTAAGTTATTTTCACGTCGGACTATCTAATTCCATTTACCTTCATCATGGTGAATCTATGTAATCGAAATTATTTCCTTACAAGTAACTAATAACATATACATAAATGAGAAGCTCTTAAACTATGAAGTTAAGTTAAAGGTTCATCTTCACCATTTGGAACCAATTAGACTTGTTCATTCATCCTATTAGATTATTAAAAGTTAAAACAACCAACAAAACACACCTTAGGAAATGTATTTATTAGGAAAAATATGACTAAATGATATCAAAAGAAAATTGAAATGCAATTCCTAAGGCCAAATGGACTGATAAACAATAGAAAAATTATGTCATAATAGAGGACTCAACATGATTTCCCCAATCAAAGTTAATTTCAATGTCGCTATTAATGACCATATCTTTCTATCCATTGGAAATTCTTGAATGTATAGTCTCATGAACCAAAAATTTGTTGTTTGTTATTTTTCTATTGGATAAATTATTTTAGGGAGGAAATTCTTGGGCCTATATTCTATAATTTTTTAGGGAATATTATGTAAATAATTTCATAAAGAAACAATCATAAATATTGATAAGGAAGAGGGGTTTGACTCCTTAGGGAATCGTTACCAAAAATATAGAATTAATCGATTTCTCTCTTATAATTTTGTTTTTCAACATACCTCACCATCTCAATTAGTTGAAATATAATCATGTTCTAAAACGATTTACTGAAATTTATGTTGCTCCTTAAATTATAGGTTCCTTGTTAGGCTTTAAGCTCCATATTGTTGCTAAATAAATTCCTTCATGGATTCTTCTAAGTGGATGAATATTTTCTTCATTCAATATCAAATCTGGAATATTATCTAGAATTTCATAAATTTCTAATGGCTTTGCTTCCACCTGGATAAAAAAATGTTTGCAAAATCTGTGAATACTTCAACTTTGATATCATTAAAGTTTTTGATATCTCTTCTACTGTTTGATTTGATGAATTTCACATTCTTTATCATGTTCCTATTTTTTTTTTTCTTGTGAAGGTACAAGGTATTTTTATCACCAACTACTAACCACATACTCCTAGAATTTAATCATAACTCTCATTCCTCTTTTCTTATTACTATTTAATAGTCACATAAATATTTCCTTTTATTTCCTTAAAAGATGTTTAGTGATTTGGATTGGATCATTATATTGTTTGACATCCATCTCGATTCTTTGATAATGGAAAAAGTGGAGTATTCAACTCATAGGACCGCTTTTATTAGTGGGACCTGGTTTTAAAAAAGAGGGTATGGAATCTTGTAAAAGTATTTTGAGGCATCAAATGATGTTTTTTGGGGGTAAAAATTTCCTCTTTATTTTAACATCTATTTTTCCTATTGTACACATAAATACCTTTTGAATGACACAAGAATCACGTTAATCATATTCCGTATGTGAAATTTATGCCACTCAGAAATTAACCTTCTTGTTTTCATCACCATAATTTGAGAGGACGTCACTTCAACCCCCATTATTCATGAAAAAGGGGTTAGCCATGTAATTATTATCTAGAAGACTCTATATTGCAACTCTGGTTAAGGGTTGAGGTTTTCAACCCTAACCACTAGTAGTCTAAAGGGTTGTATTATAACTCAGCCATCAGGAGGGATAGAGCTTCCATTCTTTCAAGTGAATTTGTTCCATAGCTAAGAAAAAAAGGATAAGAGGGATATGAGATATAACACCCATAGAGGATTTTTTCATTGTAGCAACCAATGGGCCACAAGCCATACTTATTTTTATTCATAATCATATTTCTATTCAGAGAAAGAGAGCATAATGACCTCACCATCTAGTTGGGTTTTTCTTTCAAAAGGGTGTCCTAGAGGATATCTTGTGACAAATGTGTGTGATATTTTATTTCATTATTATATACTTTCTACATAATTTTAAATTTGCATGCATTCACTATTAACAGTAAATATACATATCCATAAATCTAATAAAGTTGTAAAAGTGTCAAATTTCAGATTTTAAATATAATTTTGTCAGATCTAATATGACAAGTTGTCTAGTGGAATATCCATGATAGCTTATGGATAATATTAGTATTAGAGCATGTTTATTTTGGTATAATATGGAGATTTGAAAGATATCTATATTGGATGGGTCAAAAGTCATAAACATTTAATCATGGACTACAAATATATGAATAACCCTCATGATCTTGTAGAAAAGAGTTTTTTCACAGATGGAACAACAATTTGTTGATATAATTCATATTTTAAATCACCTCATGGCAGCCTTAAGCAATAATTTTGGGATATTTAGAGAATATGGGGGTTTAAATGTAGAGGAAAAATCAGAAGGAGGATTGAATATCAAGAAGAAATGAAGAACCAACTGAACAAAAGAAACTAGAAAAGATCAACCCAGTTTCAGTACCATGAATAAACCACAAGCCCTATTTAAAATGTATGTAAACGTTTATATCATGTCATACAATGGAGAGATCGATGCTATAAACTAGAGTCACCAGTTACAACAACTGGAAGTATATTTCAATGTCCATCAAATTGTGGAAGAATATAAGATTTCGTTTGCATGACTAAAATTATAGGGTCATGCTTGACTTGGTGGGAGAGCCATATAAAGACCCTAGGATTGGAGAGAGAGCCATTAAGTCACAGTTTTACCCTATTAGGTGCATAGAGGACTAGTGGATTTGGTGGCACTACTTCAAGAAAATGCGAGGGTAAAGCATGCAGGAGTACACAACAAAGTTTAGTAAGACAGACATAATTTTTGGTATCTCCCAATAACCCATATGTACTCTAGTATTTTGGGGTTATACACTATGATATATAGGATAAAGTGAAATTTTTCAAGCCCAAACTAGTGGATGAGGCTTGTGTACAAGAAAATTACTTGGAGAAAATAGACCTAAAGAAAGAACAATAAAGTGGATCAAAGTAGAAGGAGAAATAGTGTGATTCTAAGGAGGGGAAGAAGAAGAAAAAAGGTGGAAAATATCAAAAGACTAAAACCACAACACACAAGTGCAAATAAATTAGTAACCACTAAAACATTGACAACCATATAGAGAATAATTTATGGAAGTTGCATCTAGAGATAAACTCGAAGAGCAAGAAGAAATACAATAAGAAGAAGAATCTCACAGCCATAGATTCAAGGAACCAAGTTTAAAGCAGCTCGTACGTGGATGAGAAGATTGTTTGTACATTAGTGCAGAAGGAGGTGAACCTGTCTATCCTTCAACAACAAGAAGAGAAGAAATGAAAAAAAAATTCCATATAAATATACAAGTTAAGAATACAAAGAGTGATGCTCTATTTGACTCAGGATCATAGATGAATCTCATTGCATCAAAGTTAGTTAAGATATTGGGGCTACAATTTCATTCTCATCGAAACCCATATTCATTGGGCTGGGTAAATAAGGACACAGATTTGAAGGTAACAAAACAATGAAAATTAGATTTTCTATTAGTGTAGATTTTATTGATGAAGTATAACTTGATGTGGTTCCCGCTGATGTATGTGGAATCATGTTTGGGAGTCCTTACGTCTACATGCGATATGAAATATTAATGGAGAGAGCCAACCAATGTTGGCTTGTCAGGGATGTAAAATCGTTCATCATCAATGTGAACAAAGGCAAGTAAAAGTATTGTTGGTAAGTGCCAACCAAGCCAGGAAATTGATCAGTTATAGAAAGAAGTATGTTTTATTATTTTTAAGAGAAATTTTTTTTTCATAACAGTCATCAAGAGGCAAGGCCTCCCTAGAGGAGCGTACTAATAAAAAATAATAATTGGAAGAGTTGCTTCTATAGAAATTACTTGTAGATTCAAACTTCTAATTGTAATTTATTAAAAGAATAGACTTGAACCTACTCTACCGATTATGGAAACAATAAATGATCATGAAATCATGAAGCATACTAGAGAAAGAATTCAATAAACACATTACACATTGATTTACTAGGGAAAGCCACATCTAAAAACCCTGTTATTTTTATATTTCATTAGTCAAAAAATATGAGAATATTACAATTCTTTTCTGAAGCCTGAGAAACCTTTGCACTATATTTATCTCTCTCACTACCTCCTAGAAAATCCTGGGCCAATACTTAACCAATTTTTAGCTTTCCCATGTCCCTATTTCCTTGCACTATTACCTTGTGTAATTATCCCCTATTAATTAGGAAAATTCTCATCCATAAGTACACAATCCATCAAGGGCCTTCCTCTGACTGCATGCACCACCTGTAAAATTTGGATGATTATACAACTGATACTACACTACCCTTGAACTCCAATCTCAACTAGGTAACTCTCAGATCTGACATGCATGAGTTATTTATGGATCATTTATCAGTTAATTGATTGATCACTAAGTGTGGTTCAAGTTCAAGTTTCACACTTTGACCTCTCAATAGTTCTTCTTATAGTTGGAACTAGTTAAACCAACTTTAACTCAAATAAACTGAATTAATTAATTATAACTCAAAATAAACTCAACTATGGTTCCTATAAAGTAGGAACCACTCTACATGAATCAAGTTATACCCTCAACTTGAATTAACTTAGTTAACTTATACAAGTTGTCATGTGATGTGGAATTTAAATTTTCTTGTAATTTAATTCAAGGGAAAAATAAATTAGAATCTTTCTTGGTGCCATTTTCAACACTCCCTCTGAGCAAGAAAGGGATTATCAAATACCCTGATATTTCCACTATGGAACTAGAATTTACACTTTGATAGTGCCTTTGTCAAAAAAATTTCATCTTGTTCCTCTATATGAATGTACTCTAGTATCATGATCCACCTCTGCACACAATATCTAACACAGTCGCACCAGATTTCAATATGCTTGGACCTATCATGAAAAAATGGATTCACTGAGAGTTTGATACAACTGTGGTTGTCACAGTAACTCATTATAGGATCCATCTACTAGAAAAAAAACCCAACAAGGATCTTCCTCATCGTGATAACCTCACCAGATTCTTAACTAGCAACCATGTACTCTTCTACTACTGAACTAAGTGCAATCGATCTTTTCTTGTTGTACCAGGAAACTGGCTGACGCAATATTGAAGATGCACCCTCATGCGATCTTCCTCTCTAATGGAATCCTTGCCCAATATGAATTTATGAAGCCTTGAAGTTTGACTCCCTCTGTCTGTTTGTACCAAAGACCAAACTGAGTGGTTCCTCTGAGGTATCTCAACACATGTCTGACTTTGTTCCAATAGAGTTTGGTTGGCTTAATCATTGCTTGACTAAGTTGGTTAAATTAATAACAAATGTTTGATTGTTTTTTCACCAACTACATAAGTGAACTCATGAGCTTCATGTAAATGGTAGCCTCTACCACTTCGACTGAAGTAGCATCTTCCTTCCTCTAGGTATTGCTAGAGGAGTCTCCATGGGTTTTATTCTCTCCATGTGAAACTTATTTAGTATCGTGTTGGCATACTTTCCTTAAGAGACAAGTATTTCCCCATCTCCTTGGTAAATTTCCAAACCAAGGAAATGATGCATGAGCCTTATGTCTTTCATCTTGAATTCTCTTGTGAAATCCTCTTTGCAAGATTTTATCAACTTCTCATCACCTGTTAGAAATAAACAATCGGCATATAGTAGTATAATCAATAATTTACCTCAAACAAAAATATGGTAAAGGTTCACATCTGGTTCACTTTTTTAAAGGTTCTCATGTAAGTGTTGAATATTCTCTACACTTTCACTCATAAGAGCCATGTATCTAGTGCGCCTCTCTGGGGATCTCCTTTACTTGCGCTATGATGTGGGTGCTCCCACATTATCTATAGAATCATGCATCAATATCTCAACCTATGTGGTTCACTTCCTTCCATCTCTATATGTCTCTACATGAGTAGGTGCTTCCACTCTCTTCTCCTTTGTTTGTGGTTGTTCTACAAAATACTAAGGTTCTTCCTTTGGAGCTAAAAGCTCCAAATATCCATCCAACTGAATCTCCGTCTCAATGGAACATCTCATGGCATTCTATTCATCGAAATTCACATCTCTACGAACAACTGTCATCCTGTGAGATGGCAGGTACACCCGATAGTTGTGAGGTCTATCAATCTACCCCACCAATATGCACAACACAACTATTGTTGCTAGTTTTTTTTGTGCATCCTTAGTAACATGACAATAAACCAATGAACCAAAAATATTGAAGTGTGCCATATATTTCTTCTTACCTAAAAATTTGTCCTTTGGTGTATTCATCCCAAGAATCTAATGAAGACTCCTCTTTTGCACATATATCGTTGTGTTTCATGCTTCATTCCACAAGTGCAATGGTAGGATTTTATCATGCAACATCGATCGTGAAACTCCAAAAAAACCTACATTATTTATTTTTGCAACCCCATTATGTTGTTTGTTTTTATATGTTATCAGCTCTCGTCAAATTCCTTTAGATTCATGTTGGGTGAGTGTTATATTCTTTACACAACTATCCCCATATGAGATGTGGGGGATAAGAGAGGGGCACCTAGCCCCCCTTCGTTGTGTCGAGTGGGGAGCCATGAACATTTTTTTTCACCTTATAATAGGTGGGTGGACATACCTATGGTTTTGTGCATGGGTTTTGCACATGGTTTTGGGCATGATGGTTTTCTATCCATGGTATTTTGTAGATCCGATTAATGGAACTATAGTTATGTTCTAATACAGGGTTAATGGATTTGGGTCTATGAATTCTTTGACATGTATATATATATGTGTTGTAACATTTAAAGGAATACAATGAAAAAAAAATTTGGTAGTCCCAGTTTTGGGATTGAGGGGAAAATCTGTGTATATCTATTTTATGTTTTATTCTCTTGATATTGTTTAATTTTATGTTTTAAGAATTATTTTGTAGATAATTAATGCATAAGGTTGAAACCTACATTTCGTATCATATTTGTTTCGACTTCAAGGGGATGCATTTATTGCTGAGGGGTTTTGCTCAAGCTTGTGGTAAATGATTTTTAGTGGAAGATCTACGGGATTGATTCTTGTAGTGAAAGAAGATGGCGAGCAGTTGAAAGATAAAGATTGAGAAATTTAATGGTCAACTTTTTGAGTTATGGAAGCTCAATATGGAGGATATGTCAGTGGATAAAGATCAGTGGATCATGGTAGATCTGGGTACTAAACCAACGAAAATCTCAGATGAAGACTAAGCGAAGTTGGATCAGAAAGTAAAAAGCATAATATGGTTGTGTATGTTAGATTCAGTATTATTGAATGTATATGGGGAAGCTACATCGAAGGCTTTGTAGGAAAAGTTAGGGACTTTGTATCTATATAAGTCTTTGATGAAAAATTTGTTCCTGTGGAAAAAGCTGTATAACCTGAGGATGAAGGATGGAGACTCACTGACAAAGCATCTAAACATATTCAATATTGTGGTATGTTAGTTTTTTTCTATTGATATTAAAATCTCATATGAAGATAAGTGAATCAATTTTATATGTCCTTTGCCTGATTCATGGGATAATCTGGTTGTTGGATTAGGTAGCAATACAACTAGTTTGAAGTTTGATGAAATAGTCTCATCCTTGTTGTTAGAGAAGATGATACAGAAAAATATGGAGGGCGAGAATGGAGATTCCTTATTTGTACGAGGATGGTCCCAAAGAATAAATAAAAATAATTCATGACCTAGGAGATCTAAATCTAGAGAGAGATCTAAATATCAAGGAAATTATGTAAAGGTTTGCTAGAAATGCGGAAAGGAAGGGAACTTGAAAAATGATTGTAGATTTAAATATCTAGAGAAAGCGAAGTGATCTGATGATTCTCCTTCCACGGAGGTGAAAATCATCTCAGATGAAGGTCGGGATGAATACTTGGCTTCCTCTTCAACTACACATTTAGATCACGAGGCATGTTTGATTGAATTAGGTGCATCCTTTCACTTCATTCCAATAGGGAATGGTTTTGCGAGTACGAGAAGTATGATGGTGGTGATGTATTCCTAGGGGATGATAGGAAGGCCGGAACCATTGGACGTTGAAAATTTAAGTTGAAGTTGCAAGGTGGAAGGATTACAACACTTCCTGGTGTTCTGCATATTCTTGGATTGGCCAAAAATATGATCTCTATAAGCAAGATGGATGATGTTGGTGTAAAATGGTGTTTGAGAAAGATACATACAAGATCGTTCAGTGAGAATTGGTATTGATGTAGGGAGTTTTGATTGGAAATCTATACTAGCTTATGGGTAGCATTGTTATTGATGGGTGCAACAATTCTATGTTTCTTGAAATTGGTGCAAAAATCCTAGTGGTCTCTATAGAAAATACCATGCTATGGCATCAAAGGCTTGGACATATTGGAGAGAAGGGCCTTCGAATACTACATGGTAATGGTATGGTAGAACGTATGTCTAATTTCTCTCTCGATTTCGATTTCTCTAAACATTTTTTATATGGGAAGAAAAATCAGGTGAGTTTACCTTCTGGTGATAAGAGCGAGAACAAGATATTAGAGCTTGTGAACAATTATGTGTTTGGACCTGTGTCAGTTCCATCACTAGGTAAGTCTGTATCGTCTTTCATTTATAGATGATGTCTCGAGGAATACATGGATATATTTCCCTAGGAAGAAATATGAAGTTTTTGACAAGTTTAAAGAATTTAAGGCTCTGGTGGAAAACCAGAGAGAGAAGAAGATAAAGGTGTTGAGGACAAATAATTGTGGAGATTTTTGCAAAGCATAGTAAAATAATAATGTATACATACCTCAAAAAAGAGGAGTTGTGGAAAGAATTATCAGGACGTTGATGGAAAAGGAAAGAAACATGCTCAGTGGTGCCAGGTTAGGACATAAATTATGGGTAGAGGCAGTGGAGACTCATTAACATGTTACCTGGTTAACATATCACCCTCATTAGTGTTGGAGGGCAAGGCTCCACATGAGGTATGTAATGGTAAGAAACACTCTATTTCACACCCGAGGGTATTTCGGTGAGATGCATATCTACATGTTCCAAATGAGAAAATACAAATTTGGATAGTAAATATGAAAGGTACATCTTTATTGGATATATGGATGGTTTAAAAGGTTATAAGATTTCGAACCCATAAACAAGGAAGGTTGTGTACAAACTAGGAGTGGTGTTTAGAGAGGTAAAATATGTTGCTAAACATGAATTCCTACCAAAGGAACCTAAGAAGATAGAGTTTGAGCTAAAGGAGGAAGTACCAGACTCTACAAAAAAACAATATTTAGTAGAGGAATAACCAAAAAAACTCTAGTTTTGAGAAGATTAGTTTGAGAAAGAAGGAAACCAGAAAAATATAGTCCATTTTATTTATATTCAAAATTTTCTTTATCTATCACTAATGATGATCCCCAAACTTTTAGGGAGGCAGTGGATTCATAGGATGGAGAACTCTGGTAGGAGACCATGGTTGATGAAATGGCATCCTGGTACAAAAATGAGGCATGGGATCCGGTGGAGTTGTCAACAAGAAGGAAACCCATTGGCCAAAAATGGGTGTTTAAGAATAAGATGAATGGAAAATGAAAGGTGGAGAAATATAGAGCTTTTTTTATAGAAAAATTTTATTCCGAGGTGTTGGGAATTGATTTTGGTGATTGTTAGTATGAATCTTTCATCGTAAAAGACAATTTTAGCTACGCATAAAAAATAGCCCTAACATCGATTATGGCTGCCAAATATCTTTAAATCTCCAATTAGGTGATCCAAATAATGTTACACAAATCTAGATCTAAGCATAAAAGACATTAAGAAGATAAAGTAAAACGTGGCTCCATGCATCCAATAGACAAGACAAGAACAATGTATTTGAAAAAAAATTTATATTATATTAAAAAGGGGCACCTGAGAGGAAAACAAGAAAGGTGTTTTCCAATTCTCCTCAATGGGATGGGTTATTGAAAGTCCTTAGCGTTTCAGATCTAAAATTTCTCTCTCTTGTTGGTGTAGAAAACCCAGACAAACATAGAACTCAAAGGGAGCTCACAAGGAAAAAATTGAGAATGTGACCAAGCATAGATCCAGAGTGATCTAATGCAATGGAAGGTGACTAATGAATGGGGAAACCCTTCTATTTATAACAAAATATTAGGGCGGTCTAGAACTTGGTGCATGAATAAAATATTATTAACCAAATTCTAGAACCGCTCTTTAGGAATATTTTATTATATTTGTTGGAGGGAAAAAGATTTTTGACTTGGGTCAATTCCTTTATTTATAAATAATAAATAAATAAATGATTTATTTATTATTTTAGGGAAATGGTGGGAATATAATTAAATAAATAATAGTTTATTTAATTATTTATAAATGATTTAGTCAAATTTAACTAAGAATATTATTTAAATAATGATTTAAATAACTTATTCTTAGGAAATAATTAAATAAATAAGGATTTATTTAATTAATTTCCTTGTTTTGGGTTAAATATGACAGGGAAATATAATAGTCTGGATTTTTCTATTATTTCCAACACTGGAGTTTTACCATTTAGACCATAAACAACTTCAGCAAAAATTGTTTTCACTAAGTTATTCCACTACTTGAGAAATCAATCTTATAGTAGTAGCAGGTTTATCTATATGATAGAGGTTGATGACCAAAAATGGTATAATAGTTGCCCCTGGCAATAGAATGTGGGAGAAAATGCATTGTAGTGAAGTACACCATTAGAATAATCACTGGAGACATCTGAAGGAAATTGAGAGAAATGTAAGGTAGTCTAATGTGCTAAAGGACTAGACCCTGAGGAGACGAGACTTACAGGTGCAACAAGTCTCTATTTTATGAAGTGGTACCTGTGCTAAAAGCGGCGGGGGAGGCATACCTATGCCCGTCGAGACAAAGTACAAAAGAATAAGATGTCCAGTAAACAAGGAACCGAACCATAAAGTACATGCTGGCATAAATACGTGCCAGAAAAAGAGAATGATGAATCCCACATACATGTTGTGCCTAGAATAACAGTCAGGACTTATACAATAATATTTTAGTACATGAGATACAAATACAACCCAAATTCCCCCTACACACGGGGAAGGGCTCGCAAAATCTAATGGATACATGCAAATCGAAGAGGCGCTACAAGCAGCTGAGGCCGATATCATCAAATAGAAGGAGCTACATCAAGGGATGAAATGAAGAAGTCATCCGGGCATGTGGGGGGCTACCTGCAGGGCCACCCCCTCATGAGGGTTGAGACATCTCACACACACCCGGAAATCACCAAAAGTAGCTGCTGCATCACTGGACCATCAAGTATACAAATCACGATCATGCTGAAAGGAGCTCGAACCAAGGTACACCACCCTCTAGACCTGGCTTCTATAGTAAATTAGCTGATGTTGACAGAAGGAGGTCTGCCATAGGCGAGGCAATAAGGGATCCCCAACTAAGGCCTGAGAGAAAATAGTAAAGCGACTAATAGACGGACACTAATGATGATGATGAAATGAGGGATATTGAGTAGCGGATGGACGACTTACCTTGTTAGAGCATAAGGGGCATGAATGGCTTGGCAGCAAGTGACACAATATCAAGGAGGATAGGTGACAATGGTACTGAAGGCCATAATGTGCAACACGAGAGAGGGACCAAGCGATGAAGGATGGAGGACTAAAGAGGGATACAAAGGGACTCGAGATAGACTCCATGATGGATGATGACTCAACTCGGATGCTCTAAACAAGGGCAACTCGATGGTGCTGCCACACAGTAAAGGTCCAATGGGGGACCATAAAAACATGATTACAATAGGGTGTCTCATGATGAAAACCACCACGAACAAAGACAAGTAAAGGGGGTAAAGTGGTGCCCCAAGTACAAGTGTTGTAAGTGAAGAATTTCGATTGGAAGGAGAGATGAAGAGACCCTTCGTGGACAAAATGTGTCCTGGTGAAGTATGAAGACATGAAAACCTAAAAGATAGCCATTTGAGTGCTCGGTGAGAGCTTTCCAACGATGCAGATGGTGTGTCAAATGGGGCTACGGTTTCGTCGCAGCAGGCAAAAGAAAAAACAGGGGTTTTTCTTCTAATAAGGCATTTTCCCTCCAAAATCATTCATTTGCTTATGTAGCTGTGGTGAATGTGGAGAGGAGAGAAGGCCCTAAATCTTGCGGCAATCGTAGCGGACAAACCGACCATTGGAGTCGCGATCTGTCAGTTGCAGGTAAGAGGCCTAATCCTACTCTTTGTTTTTGATGGATTCAAATTTCAGATGAGGGTCTTAAATCTCAATAACTGCTCCTACTTCATCATTATGGACGAGTCGCACTTTTTTGGGGCAAAAACTGCGACCTGGGACGCAGGTTTGGGCCTGAAAAGTGTGACCTGGCCTAGGATTTGGCCAAAAAGTGCGACTTGTTAGATGGAGGTGGTTTCAGTGCTGTTATGGGATAAGATTCATTTTTGGTGTGATTGAATGCAGTTTTTCTTATCTGTAGACTAAAAAAGATGATCGTTTTGTGCAGATATGGCAGATATATGGATCAAGAGGAGAGAGAGAGACCTTGGTATGTTACAGATGGAAATCCAAGCAGATCAGGGTGCCCGTCGTGCATTGGCTAGGTTTCGAGTTCTGAAATTTGTGGAGAACCCATTGATGAGGGCTGGGGAGCCCTTGTTGGCCCAGATTGTTAGTTATTGGGATCCAGATCATGAGGTGTTTATAGTGCAAGGGCACAGGATTCAACTGACAGTCCAAGATTTGTATTTCCTGACTGGTCTCCGACCATTAGGGATGGTGGGAAATACATAGCCAGTGTTACTGTGGGGGCGTAAAATTATGGAGTTCGTAGAGTGACATTGTCGACCAGGTGTCCAAGTCAAAGGGACTCGGATATTGATTGGGGATCTAGAGAGGTTGGAGATCCAGGCAGTGGCGGCAGTAGTGTTGCGGATCTTGGGTAGCCAGGCGCTCCATCACATCATTGGAGGGCAGATGATGATTTTAGAAAGTGTGTTGAGTGGGACCTACTATGGGTGGGCCTAGATGATGTTGGTGTCGTTGAAACGATAGCTGTCGTTATGGAAGCGGCAAGTGAACCATGATTGTGCATATGGGACTGTATTGTGCTCCTTATTTTTTGAGAAGATCCTGACCTTACGACCTCATGTACAGCTACCTGATGGGGGTTCGAGAGAACCCAGGATGCGTTGGTGGGGCTGACTACTGTGTAGATGAGGGGGAGGGGCAGTCGGACGGGTGTTTCGACCAGAGTTCTTTGCCCATTGGGATCAGATGCCATTATATATAGACGATTATCCCTATAGTGGGATGAGTTATTGGGGAGATCTGGACTTGCCGCTTCCTCTTGGTCGAGTATGGGGGCTTGATGGTAAGTGAAAAGTAACTAATCTATTATGTGCATGTTAAAGTTTGTGAATAGTATTGATGGTACTGATCTTTATACTTTTTGGTATGCAGATATAGCTCTGGTGAAACCGGCTGGATATATGGGACGACCTGCGGTAGGCGGGACTACAGGTGCTAGTGGATCGAGAACGACACAGAATGAGGAGATGACTGATCTTTTGGAGGACATTCGTCATAGATGTGAGGGGCTACTGACCAGTGTGTCTGAGCGGGGTTGGCAGGATTTAGATGACCAATACATAGAGCTATGTATTGGGCTACCCTCGGAATGGCAAGGTATCATGCGGCGCATGGCGATGGCTGGTCAGGCTGTGCGTGATATATGAGCTGTGGGAGCAGAGCCATTGGCTCAGGATCCTCCAGAGAGTGATTAGATGTAGCGCAGGTGGTGCCCCCCAGTGTGTATGTAGGGGCAAGTGGTGCCCCCAGTTTCTTGAGTTTTGTTTTTTGTAACATGCTATGGGCATGTCATATGTTTTAGAGTAGATGGGCTCTAAAAACATGTTATATGATATATATTATGTATATGCAATGTGTTGATGGTTTGAAATGTTATTGTCTTGTGTGTGATAAATGCCAGTCTAGAACATGATTTGTAATTTGATCTACGTAGTGATTTTCACTTCTAGGTATATGGTTGAAAGTAATGAATCTAAATTCACGTATCAAAAGTTTCACTCGTAAATATTATCTAAACAGGATAGGGTTATGCATACGATAGACACCATTAAGTTGTAAGACAAGAAGCAGGGAATCTAAACGAACGTGCAGATGGAGGATGTGATGAGAGAGGGCATCGGCTAAGAGACCACGTACTGCATCATATTCAACCTGATTATTGGTGGCATTACCAATGCAGACCCCATTTGAAAGAACGAGGGTATGCAAGGGGGTAAAGATGGCCCATGCGGTCGAGGCGACATTCCGGGAATAGCGACTTGCCCCATCGGCATAGCCAATATAATGTGTGGACAAGAGGGCCGGTGGAATAGTGTCACAATACAAGGAATGGGAGGAAGGAGAATAATGATGGCAGCGTGAGTATAGGTTAGACATCCAACAACAACTATGGGAGGGAGTAGTCTGGGTAGGAAGGCTAGGACTCATAGATCGACTAGAGGGAGATGAATGAGGACCAAGGGAGGAAAAGCAGGAACTCATGCTGTGAAGGACATCATAGATATGGATGGTATTATCCTGGTTATGGGAGGAAAGGGAAAGGTCGAGGAAACCACACGACGCTGCAAAGTTACCAGAATCATCAGCTGGGGAAGAAAGGTGCACATACGTATCATCACAGGAGATGACAGAAGAACAAGTAAAAAGATGGTCAGAGCATGTAGAGTCCAAGGATGTTGCTGAAGGAGAATCAAGAAAAACATATGGAGTGGCTTCAGAGGGAATGTACTCCGAGGGTCGTGCGGATGATGAAAGGTAGAGAAGGGGGGCAATAGGTTCTGACATCTTAACATCAGGGGGAGGAATGTCAATGGTAGCAGGGGGAGAAAAGTGGCAGTCGAGGTAGGTCCTGTAGTGGTTCTGCTAGAAACGGACCCAGAAGTAGAACTACGGTTGCCGCTAGCGCCAGGCCCTAAACTAGACATGGTGAAGGTAACAGGGGGAGAACCACAAGTAGGGGGAGAACTCGAACAATCAGAAGAAGAGTCAGAGTGTGGACTCGGGGGAGGACTAACTCGATGACGATGGGCAGGAGGAAGTTGGCCAACCGGAAACTGAGGGTGAAGGCCAAGAAGTCGTCGGGACAAATGCCTTGGGGGTGCAATGATGACGGGAAGAAGCAAAACTGACCAAAATCAACTAAGCTGTCTAGATACATTGAGCCTTCTTGGACAACGCAGTTTTAGTGGAGGATCCACTTGCATGAGTTAGGTGGCAAGTGTGGATGGGACCTATGGTGAGAGGAGTTCATTTTCTTTATAAGGAGGAGATGGCAGCCCATTTTCATTATGCATTAGCTTATCATTTTCATTGGGTCTATAAAGACTTGCATACCCGGGTTGTCTATCAGGGTTGTAGTGTTCTTGAACCCAAGGGTGTTCCTGGTCGGGAATCCATTCTTCATCCTCAAGGAAGGAGAGGGTTTGAGCTCCATTTCCTCATTCCGACATTTGGCCAAGCTTACTCCTTCAGCTACAACGTTATTCTGTTAGGCAGAAAACGTTGAGTTGCTGGGTGTAGCAATAGAGGAACTCATAGAGTCTTTCTTTGGCTTGTTCTTCGGTGGAGATCTTGCATATTCTTTGGAGGAGAAGCAGAGGAGACTCCCAGGAATTATTTTAGATATTTGGCACCAGGACAATCATTCACCATCTCTCACAGCATAGTCTAGGGCTAGAACTACGTTATTTTATGCAGGCAGTTGCTGGGAGGGTCATTTGAGCTTATCAAGAGAAGTGTTTTTGAGTAAGAGGGATCAGCCCTTTGATTGAGAAAATTATCAGAGGAGGGCATGAGTAATTCAGATCTGCCATAGCCTCATTCTTATTTTGATTCAGTTGCAGTGACAAGTTATTTGTCACATTGTACATTTTCCGGCATTTCTAGCAATCTCTCCTAGATTGGCTAGAAATCTTGTATTCGAGCCCATTCTTCTCTTCTTGGGAATTTATTTGTATATTTCAGCCATATCTCATGTATGCACATCTATAGAAGCAACTACACTCCTAGAGACAGCGCAGTCACTGCGTTCCAGAATTTTGTGCAGTTCCTGCATCTCTTGTATTACATGTGTTAATCTTTGGAGATTGCTTCCAATTGCATGAGGGGTTTATTCCTCATGATATTTCTGTATATTGTTGCTGATATATTAATTAAAATGACAGCTATATTATATTTCATCTTATGACATATTCAGAATTGCAGAGTTTAATGATTGTGTTCGTGTATTTTTGTAAGCTCTCTCTTTGAGCATTCTTCAAGGGACCTAGTTTGGGGAGACCTGAATAACCTCTCTAGAGTCATTTATTTGGTCTCAACCTCTGGAAAGTGCTTGATGAGTTAAAAAGGGGATCCAAGCCCCCTTTCAACTTATTTTTACATTTCCTTCCTTATATAGTGTCCCCTTGGACCATTTTGTAGAAATTCCTGAAAAAAGAACATTACAGTGGTATTAGAGCATCAATCTTGGCTCAGTCTGTGCAGCCCAAGATAATATGCCATTTGAAGGAGAAGCTCCTCACTTAGAAGAGGAGATGTAAAAAGGAAACAAGAAAAGGGGAATGACGGAGGAGGAGGTCTCCCTTCTTCTTTTCCAAACCATGGAGGGTATCATTGAAGATTTTGAGGAGATAGAAAGGGAAAACTGGAAAGATTTTCTGAGAGGGTTTGTAGATGAAGCAAGCCCTAGTTGTGACCACGTTGGGTGTGAGAATTTAGCCACAGATGTAGATCCATAGTGCAGTTCATTTCCCAATTGCACTGCAGGAAGAATGGAGGAAGAAGATGAGGCCATTAGAGTAGCAGCGCTGCAACTCAAAGATATGGCTCATGATTGTTGGTTTGAAAATTATGTTTCATATTGTTATGCAAATTTAGAATCATATGATGGATTCACTAAAGGTTTGGTGAGAAAATTTGATGAGAATCACTGTGAATCTCTATGTATCAAAACATCAAACACTTTTCATGCATTGGAGGGAACCATGAAACAAACTCCATTCCATATTTCTGAAGGGAATGTAAACATGTATGATGGCTTGCTAAGGGCAAGATCCCCATTGTGTGAAGGGCCCTCTTCCATTTGTGAAGTCATGGAGGTACTTCCTTCAAGAGATGACCAAGAACTAGGGTCTCTCCTTGATGATGAGGTAATCTCAATTATTGATGGGGAGGATGAGCATAAGAGATCTAACAGCGTTGTCCCATTGGGAGGAGATCCATCACCACATGGAGGTAAAAGGGGAGCCATTGTTCCTATTAGAGGATCCCTTGTATCTTTGCGAGGAGTTCCAAATGTTTCAACATGTGGAAGCCAAGGCACAATTCTAGAGCCATATGTAACAATTTTTGGGTATTGTGAGATGGAGGAGGAAGAGAAGGATAAACATCAAGGGTTGATACAACCTTATCTATTACGAAAGGTCTTTGCACAAGAGAATGAGACTGTGCAGCACAGTGAAGAGAGGGACAAATCAGTCCTCTTATACATACAATCCACTTTTGAACTTGATGTCTCACTATATGGAGGCATTCCATCTGGAAGGCCACCTGATCTAGAGTTGATGAGGGGCATCTTGTCATTTGGTTCACCACTCTTGGATTCCAGAGAGGTGAATACATTGGAGGAGTCCAACACAGTGCAGAGAGTTTGGGATAGACTCAAGGAGGAGGGAGACACTCTCTCATTTTCAGTATCACCCACTCTCATCAGTTATACTGTGCTGACATAGTTTGTTGCAGGGATGGAGGATGGCATCTTCATGATGCAGGATGACTGCTCCACAAATTTGGAAAGGAAGAGGATACTTCCTTTTAGGAAGGACTCTTTCACACATGGGAGTGGATGGAGGCCACTCATGCTTACTTTGACCCAGCTTGGGAGATTCCTTGTGGATGATAGCTTCTCATGGGAGGCAAAATTCCAAATGACACCATCACTATTTGAGCATGAGCAGCTGCATGATGGGCATGGCAGCATTTTGGAGGATGAATTTGGCATGGGAGATGTCAAAGTAGCAGGCAGCAGTGTGAGGGGAGCTTCACAGGCTAGATCACCAGCGTTTTCTATGAGGAGGATTGATCCATATTGGAGGTCTTAGATTTTGGTACAGTACTCCAAGGATCTTGGTGCATGGATGGTTCTTGATGACCCAGAGGGAGATTTTAGATACATGGTGGATGATATGGTCATCTATTGTTATGGGAGAATATTCTTGACTCGGGCATCTAGTCTCAAGGAGAAATTATTACATGCAGCACATGAGGACTTCCTAGCTATGCACCTTGATGCATATCTTGTTTTGTTAGAGAAGTTCACTTGGGAGGGCATCCAGAAGGACACACATCAGCATATGGAGATATGCATAGCCCAGATGGTGATAGAGAGGATGCCACAACCACCTTCCTACTCATTTGGAGTGACAGAGCTTTTTCAGTTGAGCCATTTCAGCTCAAGGTCTTAAGTACATGGTAGAGAAGGTATAATTTCACATTATGTTTTGTACTTATCTACTTTATATGAGCATCATATTGTATCAAGAAGGATCATCCTTTCTTGCATCTTGTATAATGTACTTGCAGCTACTTGTAGCATTGATTTTGGCTACCTTAATGGTGGTTTGTGGGGGAAGCCACATGACTCTTGGTGTGAACCATTAACACCCCATTGTAAATTCGTGTTCACACCTTATGAGATGACTATGGCAGCAAAAATGTGGCTATTAAAGCACTTGTTATCTTTTTTTTTGAGGTAGGCAGAGAATACACTACACTAGTTCCTCGTGTGGAACTATAATTCACTCTCCGGTTGCCATGTGGCAGCTTGTTTTCATTTTATTTTGCTTCCATATGTTGCCGATGTTTGTATACTCATGGGAGGCTTTGTTTGGAGGGTGGGCTTAGAGTTGAATATGCCCATTGGGAGTATGATTCTCCCCTTTTCACATGTTGTATGTTTTCATGGGCACACCATGATTGCCATGTCACTACTTTTCTCTTCATATAGGAGGGGCTATTGGGAGAAAATGCGTTGTTGGAGGAGCCACTTCATGGTTGATTCATTTTGTGGGGAGGCTTGGGCCAATTATGGAGGCCATGACATCTCATCCCAATATCAGCAACCCCCTCATACTTATCATAAATGGAGGGAGAAACTTCTTGGATGGGAAAAGCTAAACTCTCCATTCAGCCCCAACATGTTGCATAGATCCGGGGTTGAGGACTGCTTTGTTCAGCTACCTAGGATGGCTCATTTCATTTGGATGATTGCATGGGTGAAGGAGTCACTCATTGGGAATAAGACTTCCCATGTTTTTCAACACTCCTACCTTGAGGAGGCCATTGAAAAACAAGGAGATTTCCACTTGTATCTTTTATTTTCTCATGATGTACACTTTGGTTTTACACACTTGGAGGATACATGGAGGAAATATTTATTGCATACTTTGATGAACTATGGTGGGGTCTATTTATGAGAAGGCCATAAGAAGAGGAGGAGGAATTTTTCTCTACCTTGCAGTTGCTTGAGGACAAGCAACATTTTGAAGGGGGAGGACTGTAATGTTCCCAATTTTTAGCCTTAAGCTAAAAGGAGCATTATAGTTAGCAGTATTTTATTTAGTTAAATAAAATGGGTAAGGAGGCCCCATAATATTTGAGAACGAATAATAAACAATCCTCATGTGAAAGGAGGAAGAATAAAGCAGCTGATTTTAGCACCATGTGGTGTGAACAGGATTGGATCATGCTTGATCTAGTCATTTTGACCAAAGTCAACTAAGCTGTCTAGATACATTGAACCTTCTTGGATACTGCAGTTTTAGTGGAGGCTCCACTTGCATGAGCTAGGTGGAAAGTGTGGATGGGACCCATGGTGAGAGGAGTTCATTTTATTTATAAGGAGGAGATGGCAGCCTATTTTGATTATGCATTAGCTTATCATTTTCGTTGGGTTTGCAAAGACTTGCATACTTAGGTTGTTTAGCAAGGTTGTAGTGTTCTTGAACCCAAGGGTGTCCCTGGTTGGGAATCCATTCCTCATCCCTAAGGAAGGAGAGGGTTTGAGCTCCATTTCCTCATTTTGGCATTTGGCCAAGCTTACTCCTTCAGCTACAGCGTTATTCTGTTGGGCAGAAAATGTTGAGTTGCTGGGTGCAGCAATAGAGGAACTCATAGAGTCATTCTTTGGCTCGTTCTTCGGTGGAGATCTTGCATATTCTTTGGAGGAGCAATAAAGGAGACTCCCAGTAATTATTTCAGATCTTTGGCACCAGGCTAATCATTCACCATCTCTCACAGCGCGGTCTAGGGCTTGAACTACGTTATTTTATGCAGATAGTTGCTGGGAGGGTCATTTGAGCTTATCAGGAGGAGTGTTTTTGAGTAAGAGGGATCAGGCCTTTGCTTGAGAACATTATCAGAGGATGGCATGAGTAATTCAGATCTGCCATAGCCTCATTCTTATTTTTATTTAGTTGTAGTGACAATTTATTTTTCACATTGTACCTTTTCCGGCATTTCTAGCAATCTCTCCTAGATTGGCTAGAAATCTTGTATTGGAGCCCATTCTTCTCTTCTTGGGAATTTATTTGTATATTTCAGCCATATCTCATGTATGAAAATCTATAGCAGCAGCTACACTCCTAGAGACAGCGCAGTCACTACCTTCCGACATTTTGTGCAGTTGCTGCATCTCTTGTATTTCATGGGTTAATCTTTGGAGATTGATTCCCACTGCATGAGGGGTTTATTCCTCATGAAATTTATGTATATTGTTGCTGATATATTAATGAACATGATGTCTATATTATATTTCATCTTATGAATTATTCAAAATTGCAGAGTTTAATAATTGTGTTCATGTATTGCTCTAAGCTCTCTCTTTGAGCATTCTCTAAGGGACCTAGTTTGGGGAAACCTGAATAACCCCTCTAGAGTCATTTATTTGGGCTCAACCTCTGGAAGAGAAGTGTTTTATGAGTTAAATAGGGGATCCAAGCCCCCTTTTAGCTTTTTTTCACCTTTCCTTCCTTATACAATGTCCCCTTGGACCATTTTGCAGAAATTCCTGAAAAAGGAACATTACAAGATATACATGAAGCAACTTGAAGTAGTTGTAGTGAAGGGTAAGAAATAAATGGTATGTAGATTAAAAAAGTCTCTTTATGGGTTAAAACAGTCACCAAGGATGTGGTATCAGAAATTTGATACATATATATGGGGACTTGGCTTCACCAGAAGCAAACCGGATCACTGTGTGTATTTTAAATTGATCGGTGACCATGTTATTTATTTGGTCTTGTATGTGGATTATATGTTTTTGATTGGAAATGACAAAGAGATTATCCAAGATTTGAAGACCCAATTGTCCTGCAAATTTTACATGAAGGATCTTGGTGCTGCAAAATATATTTTGGGCATGGAAATTAAAAAAGATCGGGAAAAGAGGAAGCTCTTGTTAAACCAGAGGAAGTATGTCTAGACAATATTGCATAGGTTTAATATACTTGATAGTAAACAAGTGAAGGTTCTTATTCCTATGCATGTAAAGATATCTGCTCAATAGTGTCCCAAGACTCAAGAAGAGGAAGAGGAGATGTTCCATGTTCCATATGCAAGTGCATTTGGTCACTTGATGTATGAAATGGTTTGTACTAGACAATGCATTGCACATGTAGTGGGAGTATTGAGTAGGTTTATGTCATAACCAAGGAAGGAGCATTGGATAATAATGAAGCGGGTTTTTATATGTTTTTTTGGCACTAGGGACTATGTTCTGTGCTACTAAGGAATACCATGATTGGACAAAGTTTTGGACATCCATGGCTTTGTTGATGTATACTAGGCTAGAGATCTAGATCAAATAAGATCTACAAGTGGCTATATGTTTAACCTATTTGAAGGAGCAGTCGGTTGGATGAGAAAAATAAAGTTTTTATTCTCTTTCAACTACAGAGGAATAATACATGGAAGCCACTAATGCAAGCAACGGAGTAGTTTGGTTGCAGATATTGTGTACAGGTATGAGGTTGGTGCAGCGAGATATAAGGATAGAATGCGACAGCCAAAGTTCAATTTTATTAGCTAAGAACCCCAATTATCATTCAAAGACGAAACAAATTAATGTTAAGTATCACTTTGTGAGAGATATGGTTGAGGATAAAAAGTTGTTGTTTGTGAAGGTGGAAACAATTGAGAAGCTATCTTGCTGTATAGAAACAATGGGCGTTGCAAGGTTGGACCAATGACTAATATATCCCGTGGAAAGAAAACAACAAGTGGGAGAATGTTCAGTGTGTGTTACATTCTTTACATGACTAGCCCCACACAGAATGCAGGGGGTAAGAGGGGGATGACCAGCCCCCTTTTGTTGCACCGGGTGCAGCAGGGGGCAGTAGCCCCCTTGTACGGGGCTCGAGGCAATGAGCCAATTTTTTTTTTTAGATCCTATATTAGGTGGTCGGACCTACCTATGGTTTTTTGCATTGGTTTTCCACATGGTTTTGGGCATGATGGTTTTATTTCCATGGTATTTTATAGATCCGGTCAAGGGAACTACGATTATGTTATAATTGAGGGTTAATGGATTAGGGTTTATGAATTATTCTACATGTATATATATGTGTTGTAACATTGAAAGGAATATAATGAAAAATGAATCTAGTAGTCCCGGTTTTGGAATCCAGGGGCAAATCTCTGTGAATATCTTTTTATGTTTTATGCTCTCGCTATTGTTTATTTTTATGTTTTAAGAATTTGTTTGCGGATAATTTATGTACAGGGTTCAAACATACAATGCACAAAAGTTCTTAAATTCATTCGACACCTATTCTCCACCTTCATCACTCCTGATAGCCTTCACTTTCTTTCCTCTGTATTTATCAACAAGTGCTTTGAACTCACAAAATTTTGAGAACATCTGGTCTTTATTTTGCATGAAGAATATCCAACATTTACGTGAGAAATAATTTACAAAAATCACCTAATACCCATGCTTGACCATGGAGGGCATCAATAATGGTCCACACACATCTGAGTGAACCCTTTCAAGGATCGCTTGTGATGTACTTTCCTTATAATGAAAGTTGGCTTTGGTGTACTTCCCCAATGTGCACCCTTTGCATGTATCACGCTGCTCAAGTGCACCCTTGGAAAGTCATGTAAAAATATGTTCCATAATATTCAAAGCTCCATGGTGCAAATGGCCATATCGCCTATGCCATAACTCACTGATGTCTTGGCTCTACACTTCTACTTTCATGCTCAAAACATCATAGTCTTCTACATCCAATTTGTAGAGGTTCTTCACCTAAATTGTGATCCACTTCACTTGTCCCACGGTTATGTGTTAAAGGAATGCCTTTCCTTTTCTAAATGTCACATCATAGCCATGGTATTCCAACATACCTACTGAAACTAAATTCTTATTCAAACCATGAACATACATGACATATTTTAATGTGAGAGGAGAACAAGACTCCCTCTGAAAAGTGATAGTAAGGATTCCATTTGTGCTATACCTACCATAATATCCTATATTTATGTGCATCTAGAGGTCCTTCCCCTCATGATTCCCCTTCTTGTACGAAGAATCATTTGTTGTCGGTGATATGGAATAAGGCTCTAGTATCCAGGTACCACAAATAACCCATCACCGATGTCAACATGCAAGCAATGAGTGTGAAATCCAACTCAAATTTTGAATCAATAGCTTCAATTGTCACTCCTCTTGAGGGATTATTTCCATCATTCTTGTGTGGACACTTCATGCCATAGTGTCCGAACTCATGGCAATGAAAACATTTAATATTCAACAAGTCCCTCTTCTTTCTCGCCTAACTCGAATAACCTTTGGATTGGGACTTCTTCCCTT
Organism: Pinus albicaulis; assembly: GCA_034641835.2. Taxonomy (NCBI): domain Eukaryota; kingdom Viridiplantae; phylum Streptophyta; class Pinopsida; order Pinales; family Pinaceae; genus Pinus; species Pinus albicaulis. Next base: position 221,858,016 of record CM076571.1, on the reverse strand, counting down.
TCCCTTTCTTTGCCATTTCAGCGAAGGAAAAATTCTCGTCATTATCATGCTTGGATGAGGTTCCATCCCTGGTAATCTGCCTAATGTCTTCTTGCACCAAGTGTGATCTGTATATGTAAACTTGAGAGTTTATGGTGTAAATTGCAAGTGAAATTTTTAGAGTTTTTAGACAATTATGTAAATTAAATTAGCACATAAACAAGATTTTAAACTCTATTTTGTAGAAAATAAAGAATACATCAGTACCATAACAACATACACAAGACAAAAAATGATGGAGGAGTTCACCCCTCGTAGGTTACATCTCCTAGTCCAGCTTCCAATGTTGAGCCTCTTTCATTATTATAAGAAATATATGTTTACATCATGTTACATTGCTCAAAATGATAAAAAAAAATTCTCCATTGGCTCAATAACAGTAAAAATCCCCAGCTAGTTGGGCTCTTTATGTACACAAAAGGGTCGAAACTTGACTAATTTATGCTTGTGAGAAGTTTTTCTGCTAACTGTCCTCCAAATCGGACCCACCTGCAAACTGTTCAACAAATTCCGCCTTTTGCAGCCACATGGAGCGACAAATTTTCCCCATGCTGGTTATATTCCCACCGATTACGATGCAATTTATTGAACCTTTAAATGCGCTATGTCACCCATGAAATGAATAAAAAGATGCAAGTGGCACGACCATATGACTTAGATCTGGGAGTGGTTGGTCCTGCTTCCCTCCAATGATTAATTTGTGGTTTTGACCAGGGTTGTTGTTTGGTTGGGTTAACAACCACCTTACTCATGTTTCAATTTGGGCACGCCATTATACATGACAAAACTCGCACATATAACTATGGTTACCAAGGTCGTTCCTTTGGTGGTTAGACCCCGTGGTAACGTTAAGCTCAACCTATTTCTGCCATAACTGTTCACATGAACTATGACCTCCATTGGTAGAACAACTGTTGAACCCCCCTGACATAAAAATTCATCGCGCTATGAACTATTCACATGTGTAGTGACCTTAACCGCCAAGTTAAAAAATCTCCGAACTATACCATAAACATATTAATTTGAGACTTTGGATTATGTTGATATCATATAATTTAGGGTTTTGACATATGTGGTTGTGATTATAACATGGTTCAACTTTGGATAAATGTGTTAATACATAGTTTTGGGGTTGGGTTTAATCCAGGCCATGTCTTCCCACCATGTAGCATGGTTGCGTGGACCGAGGATCAAGGTTAACCCCCATCTTGAACCCCCAAATGCAAACCAACAACACTTTAAATATAAATCATGAGCCATATTTTAACAAGTAGAAAGTTAGGTTGGCTAGTTGAGGGCTTTGTTGCCAGACTATTGTTCATGTGTTTGAACTTGGTGAAGGAATTTCAGCCTCCCACCAAAATTTTACACATCCAAGAGGAGGCCACATGGAAGCTACTCATTGGCCCACGAGGCCCTCCCTAATTGGGCCACTTAATAAACCTATGAGCTAATAAAATTGAGCCATTCACAACAAATAAGAATGAGATAAGTGTCATCCAATGACGGACCCACCAAATTACAGTCACATGCCCATTCATATTCCTAGTAAATTTATGGACTCCTAACTGGGTGTACCTACAACCCAAAAAACACAAATTTGAGTTGTTTTTCCATTTCTTCAGAATGCAATATCGAGAGAATACGATATCAATTTTGAGTGAAACAAATTTCATTGGATTCAAGGCCATGATATCTTCGCTTTGGCAGTGGTTTCCAGCCATTTAGAGCACTTTTAATTTTCAATATTATACTAATCCACTAGATCATTCCTCCCCACTAGAAAATTTTGGAGCCCCATAAGCTCATTTTCAATCAAAAAATAGATGAGGGTACAATTCACTCACCTTTTCAGTCCCAATCTACTTAAATTTCCTTGGATTCATTCCTTTGAGATTTTCATGAAAGTACATCACTTTCCCTGATTTTGGAATCCTTATCTTGCAATCAAGAATGACATCTTTCCACAATTTTCCAAGATATGTAGAACATAAAACTACCATTGAACTAATATTCACATCCCCTCCTTGGTCTTCAACCAATGGAAACTTATGAAATTTCAAATTCACTTCGCCTTCAATACTGTCATTACGATGCTTACCATGTCTAGCCTTGGACTTGGCTTGACTCTTTACCAAATGTGATCACCATCTCCATGCAACATATTTATTCAAAGCTAAAACATTATGAAACACACAAGAAGAAGTGTTGGAACCAATTTCCTCTTTTTCAAATATATTTTTCATTTTATTTTTGACCCCTACATGTTTTCACACTGGAATCTTTTTTACACCAATGTTCAATAATGATGCATCCTATTGCAAATTCACTTCATTTTTCTTACCTCTTATAGGAGGCAACATGTTAGACTCCTAAAACATCTTATCACATGGATTAGAAACCTCAATGAAATCAAATTTAAAACTTGATTAATATCCTTGAAAGACTTTATGTTCCTCAACATCTTTATGCTTGAACATTAGCAATGCAAAATTCTCACTGGAATTAACAATCCTCTTAATTTTTCTAGCACTGACAAGAGACATACTCAATTTCTTTTTATGTTTTGTAACAATGTAGTCGCTCCCATTCTTGAATAAGTGATATTTATTCTCATGGTGTCAAAAAATGGCTCTCCTATCATATATATATGGTCTTCCCAAAACAATACCACATATATGACACAAAAATACATCAAGTTCAACCTCATCAGGAATGTTTGGAGTAATTGAAAATCTACATATGAATTTCCTTGTCACCTCTAATTTTTCATTCTCACATACCCAACCTAAATAATAATATTTACGATGAGTAATGGTCTTTAAATTCAACTTCTTGAAAATTTCTTCTAAGATAAGGTTTTCTTGTCAACCACTATCAAAAAATGTATCTTTGTTGGCATGTTTAAAATAACTCTAATGTGGAAAAGCTATATTCTTGTTTTTTCATTTGGCGTATCATTAAGAAAAATTGAAGAAATAGTACTCGCAATGTACTTACCTTTAAATCCCATAGTTGTGATCTTTGTCTCATCCCTGGAATCATAACCTAAATCATGTTGTGTTGTTGCAGCTGTATTTTCTTTCTCCTTGTTCTTAAACATTTTGGGTCTCATCTCAGGATGAAGTTTCCAACAATGATTTTCATCATGACCCTCTTGGAATTGTATTTTCATATGAGTTTTTCATTCCCCATCTTGATGGTAGAATTATTATTTCCTTTTCCTTTGAAATTGTCCTTTCCTTTGTCTCCGGACTCAAGGGAACTATCACTTTTCTCATAAGAAAAAATATTCCCTCTTGCTTCTAGATGTGTGGCTTGTACACAAACTTCATCTAAATTTGTAGGGTTAAAAATGAGAATAGTTTTTCTCAATTAGCTATGTAAACCTCCAATGTATTTGAGTAAAGTGCTTTGAGATGATAATCTACACCCAAAATCAATTCTCTCCTTCTAAACTCTTGGGTATAACTTTGCACACTTTGACCCTTTAATTGCCTAAAATTTTTCCAATCCATGATAGCTTTTTTCCGGTATGCTAAAGGATAAAATTTTCTTCTTAATGAAAAAAAAAATTTCCAAGAGGATAAAACCTTACCATGTTTGTTCATTTACTCTTGAGTTTTGGCTTTGCACCAAATGAGTGCTTCACTTTATAACCTTAATGAAGCAAGCTGAATCTTGGTCTCATCATCCTTAATCCTTTGTATCCTACAATACAATTCAATCTGAAGAACCGAATCATCTAATCTCTCAAAATTTACCTCTCCATTATACATAGGAAATCCAAGCTTTATTTCAAGTTTCAACAATGGAGTTTTACCATGTCCCATTAGAGAATGTGGAGGTGTTTGTGAAGGTGTTTATTTAGAAGATGATGATGGTGAAGATGGTGGTGTGGATGTAGATTAAGAGAAAGGTGGAGTTAAAGTTGGTTTTTCACCATTCCCTCCATTCCCTTTTGGAGGCTTTTCCCCATCTCCTCCATCTCCTTTTGGAGGTTTATCTCCATTTGTCTTTGGAGGATTGGAGCTCTCACCTTGCAGCCTTGTCATTAGGGGAGTTTTGAGGTCCAAAATGGGACTCCTAAGGAAATTATAAAATAATAGTGGAAATAATAAAATAAGATTTGATTAAATCATTAAATTTTAGATGAAAAAAAGGAAAAAAATACATTTTCAACTTATCTCCTTATGGGTTTACTCAAATTTCATGCAGGAACACTTGTTGGATGCAAAATTTAATTCCTCATCCAAGGTGTACCCATGTTTCATATGTTTAATGGACCCTACTACATGAAAAATTAGAAATACATGAAAAGTGTGATTGCAATCTGTTTTTCATGTATTGCAATCACGTTTTTCATGTATTTCTCATTTTTCGTGTGTCAAGGTCAATAGAAAGTATGCAACATGGGTACTCTTTGGATGAGGAATTAAACTTTTCATCCAACGAGTACTTAGACTCGAAATTTGAGTAAAAGTTTATGGAGATAAGTTCAAAATACAAGTTGAAAAAATAGTTTATTATTTTATTATATTTTAATCTTTTTACCTTTTTACCTTAAAAATGGTGAATCGTCCTCCATGGTTTACATAATCGTCTACAATCCTATTAGTTCTTATAAATTTTATTTTATTTGTACATTTTTCTCAAGAGGTCCATTTTAGACCTCAAAAGTCCTCTAATGATTCCTCTCTTCATAGACTACTTTCAAAATTTGTGTCATGTCTAAGAATGTTTTTATGAAAGCCTTCTCATATTCAGACATATTGTGAGGCTCTCCTTCATGTGCCATGACTAATGAGGCTTTTGATGAAACTTGAGGGGAAATGTGTGGTGGAGATTAAGGTGAATGTGCTTTCCTTGAACTTGACCTAACTTGAGGAATTTCTACCATAAGCTTTCCTTCTCCTATTTTTAGCTTCAACCTTGTACACATCAGGAACCCTTGAAACAAAATGAAACCCTAAAAACAACCAAATAACCAAAGCTCTAATAGCAAATGAATATGTATATGAAAACTTGAGAGTTTATGTTGAAAATTCCAAGTGAAATGTTTAGGGTTTTTATACAATTATTTCAGTTACATTAACAGATAACCATGATTTTAAACTTAGTTATGCAAAAAATAAAGAAGACATAAGTAACATATCAACATACAAAAAAAAAATGATGAAGGATTTCACCCCTCCTGGGCTACATCTCCTGGTCCAACTTCTAATGTTGGGCCTCTTTCATTATGATATAAAATATGTGCTTACATAAGGCTACATTGCTCAAAAGGTTTAAAAAATGTCTCTAATGGCTCTAGAACAGCAAAAAACCCGTAAAGGGGTTCTTTTTGTACTAAAAAGGGTCGAAAATTGACTAAGTGATGCTTGAGAGAAGTTTTTCTGCTATTTGTCCTCCAAATCACACCCACCTACAGTTTGTTCCACAAATTCTAACTTTTGTGGCCATGTGGAGCAACAACTTTTCCCTGATCTAGCAAGGTTCCCGGCAATTCGGGTGAAATTTTTAGAACCTTTAAATGCACTATGTCACCCATGAACTGAATAAAAAAGTGCCAAGTGGCGTGGCCATAGAAATCGGATCTAAGAGTGGTTAGACCCGATTCCCGCTAATTATTAACTCATGCTTCTGACCAGACTTGTTTTTTTGTTGGGTTAATACCCACCATAGTCTTATTTGAATTTGGACGGACCATTATACATAACCAAACCACACATATAACTGTGGTTTCCAAGGTGATTCCGTCGATGACTAGTCCCTGTGGTCACATTAAACTCAACTCGTTTCCACCATAACTGTTCACATGAACCATGACCTCCATTGGTAGAATAACCATTGAATCCAACTAGCATAAAACTTCACCACACTATGAATTGTTCACATTTCAAGTGACCTTAATCTTTGGGTTAATAAATCTCTGAACTATACCATAAAAATATTAATATGAAACTTTGGATTATGTTGATATCATATGATTTGGGGTTTCCATATATGTGGTTGCAATATAACATGGTTCATCTTTGGTTAAGTGTGTTAATACATGTTGTTAGGGTCGGAGTTAACCCTAAAAGCTGTCTTCCCGCTATGCAGCATGGTTCGATGGATCAGGGTCTAGGGTTAACCCTGGTCCCCACCCCCCAAATAAAAACCAACATCACTTTAAATATATATCATGTGCCATAGTTTAACAAGGAGAAAGTAAGGTGGGTCGGTGGAAGGATTTTCTGCCAAAATGTTCGTCACGCGTTCGAATCTTATGGAGGAAATTCAACCTCCCACCAAAATTTTACACGAAAAAGAGTAGGCCATGAGGCAGCTACTCATTGGCCCATGTGGTTCTCCTTAATTTGGTCACCACACAAACCCATGAGCCAATAAAATTTTTCCATTCACCATAAATAAGAATGAGACAAGTTTCCTCCAAAAACTAGCCCATGAAAGTATAGTCACATTCCCAGTCACATGTTGAGTCAGTGTACGGACTACTGACAAGGTGTACGTGCAACCCAAAACCCAAAAGAATTAGTCGTTTTCCAATTCAGTCAAAACGTGATATTAAGAGCATACGATAGTGATTTTTAGTGAAACGGATTGCATTGGATCCAGGGTGACGAGATCTTCTTTTTGGCGTTAGTTTCAAGCCGTTTAGAGAACTTTGAATTTTGAGCATTATACTAATCCTCTGTATCAAAGTCAGACCATAATTTATCCCACTCTATTATATTCTTCCTTTCATTTACCAAATCCTGCTAGCTTTTCTAGCTCTTGGTAATGCCTATAAGTGATAAGATGACCAAATCATCTTTGTAAACTATAACACCAACACTTCGAAGATCATCCCGACATTAGGTGAACCTAGTCAAGTACTGTGGCATTCTGTCACCCTTCTCCATATTTATTTTCCTGAGCTTGTCCTTCAGTGCCAACTTCCTATACTGGTCACTATTGTTTTGAAACAAGTCTATCAAAACTTTCCACATTTCATGTGGAGCATCCTTACCATGAAGGTTTGAGATAATATGATCTCTAGCTCCTTCTAGTAAGATAAATATTCCTTTTTCTACGCATTTCTTCGACTCTGCTAGATCCTATGCATCAGTTGGAGTTGGTTTTAGGATGTCCTTATAAATGAACTTCTTCAATCCATTGTCCTCAAAGAATTCTTCCATTGAGTCTCTCCAATCAATGTAATTAAACCTACTGTTAAGGGCATACTCGAGCCTGATACCATAGATCATCATAATGATCCTGCTACTAGCTCTAGAGAAAAGATCTGCAAAACTTGTTCCTACTGTAGGTAAAAACTGATATTCTTCTCTTATATTTTGATTTCATCTATGATTCTGTGTAGAAATTCCTTGTATATTCAAACTTCTAATAGTAATTTACAAAAATAGAAGATTTGAATCTATTCTACCAATTGCAGAAATAAGAGATGATGGCGAAATCACGAAGTATACAAGAGAAAGAATTAAATTGACACATTACACAATTATTTAATGAGGAGAGCCACAACTAAAACCCCACTATCTATATATTTCATTATTTAGAAAATATGAGAAGATTACAATGCTTTTATCAAGCCCAAGAAACCTCTCCATTATCTCTATCTGTCTCACTCGTTCCTAGACAAGCCAATGCCAAAATTTAACCAATTTTATGCTTTCCCAGTCCCTCTTTCCTTGTGTTTTTTCCTTGGGTAATTATCCCCTAATAATTAGGGAAATCCCCATCCATAAGTATGCAATCCATCATGGGAATTCGTATTACTACATGTACCATTTGTACAATCTGGATGATTATACAAGCGATAGTACACTGCCCTTGAACTCCAATATCAACTAGGTAACTCTCAGATCTGACATGCATGAGTTATTTTTGGCGATTCTATGAGTTAATTGATTGATCACTAAGTGTGGTTCAATTTTAAGTTCCACACTTGACTTCCCACTGGTTCCTCCAACAGTTGGAACTAGTTAAACTAACTTTAACTCAGATAAAGCGAATTGATTAATTACAACTCAAAGTAAACTCAATCGGTGCTCCTATAAAGTAGGAAACACTATACATGAATCAAAATAGACCCAAAACTTGAATTAAATGAACCAACTAAGTAAAAGTAACTCAGTTAACTAGTACAATTTTTCTTGTGATCTGTGATTACAATTTTCTTCTAATTTAATTCAAGGGAAAATTAAATTAGAATATTTCTTGGTGCCATTTTTAATAGCTAAAGACACATAAGGATGTGTTCTAAGAGCCTAAAGGGTTACCACATAAGAGGGAAGTGGAGCACAATATCAGTTATTTCCAAACTTCTTGTTGACAAACATTGGTTTGTATAGGAAATATTTCATAGAAGAAGTGATGTTACGAAACAGTTGTAGCAAATATTGGAATAATGTGGCATTCGAATGAGTACATCACAATGTGGGTCACCCATCATCATTGTGCTAAAAAAGGATAGGACTTGGTAGAGGGCGTTGAACAAAATCACACTCAAGAATAGGCACCATGTGCTCAAGATAGATGGTTTATTGAATAAATTTTAGAAAGAAAAATATTTCACCAAACTAGAATTAAAGTATGGATATCACTAGCTTCGAGTCAAAGAATAATATACTTGGAAGAATACCTTCAATACAATTCAAGTTTTTTAGGAGTAGTTAGTCATGCCATTTGGCCTATGTAATGCACCCACTATTTTTATGAGATTAATGAATGAAGTATTACACCATTTTATAGATTTATTTGTTATTATCTATTTGGATGAGATACTAACATATAATGCTACTTGGGAGGAACACATCTCTCATTTCATGCAAGTTCTAGAGACATTCAATAAGAACCACCTACTAGGAAGTATCAAGAAGTGTGAGTTTGGGAAATATTTTTTGGTGTATCTAGGATATGTGATAGGTGGAGGAGAGTTGAACACAGATCCTGGAAAAATGGAGGCAATAATGAAATGGTTGATTCTTAATAATGTTATTGAGGTTAGCAATTTGATTGGGGTAACATAGTACATGAGGAAATTCATAGCCTCATTTTCAATATTAGGAGCATTGCTCCATGCCATAATAGTAGCTGGTAAGAGTTTCCAGTGGTGAAAGCGTCAATAGAGGGATTTTAAGGAGCTAAAGACGAATATTTATCAAGAACCAATTCTAGCATTAGCAAACTTGCAACAACCATTTAAAGTGGAAACAAATGTGAGTGGGTATGTTATGGGATCGATCTTGATGTAAGGAGGAGGGCCTGTATGCTACCATCTTGAAGGATTTCATGGGGAAGTTCTTAACTACCTTACATATGACAAGGAGTTTTATACCCTGGTGCAACTTGTGAATAAGTGGAAGCATTATCTAATAGGAAAGGAGACAATAATCCACACAAACTTCCCACCACTATAGTACTTTCACAATTAACGTAAGCTATAGTAGACCAGGAATTACAATTGTATGGGGTTTCTACAACATTTTCATTTTGTGATCAAGTATAATAAGGGAAACACAAATAAGTTTATTGACATTCTTTCAAGGCCACCCACATCAAACATACCTACATAAAACATTACATATCTATGAGCTCTTATTCAGATGGACCCATTCACTGATGATGCATACAGAGAGGCATATTTAAAGGATGAGGACTTCAGGGAGGTTGTCCAGTAGTTGCAATGTTAGATTCATGTGCACAATGGAAGCAACGCATTGACTATCATCTCTAGTATGGGTTACTCTACATGCTAGATAAGCATGGTATTCCTATAGGTGAGTGATTGCAGTTGATCATAAAGGCTCACAAATACAAGGTTGCGAGGCACTTTGGTGTAGGGAAGACTGTGGCTAACTTGCAGAGGTATGCATATTGGCCCAATATCCATGAGCATGTATCCAAATTCATAATAGGATGCATGCTTTGTTATACCAACAAGCCTAGCAATAGTAAACAGGGTCTATATCATCCTGTACCTGTATCTACTTGCTATTGGGAAATCATCTCCATGGAATTTGTGAGAGGTTTACCAACAACCAAGAAGGGACATGACTACCTTTTTCATGGTAGTTTACATGTCTAGCAATATGTTTGTTTTGATGCCTTATAAAAAGACCATCGGTGTGCAATAAGAAACAAAATTTTTTTTTGGGCAAGTGTGGGTGCAGTTTGGAATACTAACTAGCATCATTTCATATAGGGATACAAGATTTATTAGTGCATTTTGACTACATTGTGGGAGAATATGGACATAAAGTTGAATATATCCTCAACATTCCATCCACAAACAGTTGGGTGAAGAGAAGTAGTCAAAATGACTTTGGTACAACTTCTGAGTGGATACAACTAGAAGCATCTGAAGATCTAGGATGAAAATCTAGTAATACAACATTCCTACAACAAGGAAATTCACACTTCTATTGGAAAGTCCCTATTTTAAACCGGTTTAAGATATTTTCCGCCTTCACCTTTGGACATTTCATATGGGAAACAAGGAAGAGTGTGGAAGGATCTTAGAAGAGATGCCTTGAGGGCTAAAAATTTTATAGAGAAGGTCAGGAAGATCCATCTATAGGTATAAGAGACATTGAAAAAGTCACATGTGAAATATAAGGCTAGGCTTGATCAACATAGAAAAAAGAAATTATTCGAGGTGGGAGACAAAGTATGGCTATATTTAAACAAGGAGAGGCTACATGGGCATGGTATGCAATTAAATGCTCTGAGGTATGGTCCCTTTGAGATATTAGAAAAGGTGGGTGATAATTCCTATCAACTTATTTTACCACCATATATGTGCATTTACTGAATTGTGAATGTATACTCCTCATAGATAATAGAGTCCATATTTAGCTCATAAAACTATTTTTCCTTGTCATCATAGTACATCTTCGATAGATAGTGCTTCCTGAATAGTCTCTCGAATTCACTCCAAGTCAACTCCTCATAAATATCTCTAATGTTCATTACATCTTCACACCAAATATCTACTTTACCTTTAAGAATGAATGTAGATATCCTGGCCTTCATGTTCTCTAAGTAATCGTGCAGTATGAGAATTTATTCATTCCAATCAACCATGCTTTTGCATCATGTGATTTATTCATTTCCCCGTCGAATGTAGGTGGCTTTTCTTTCTTGAAGTCTTCCGGAAAATATCCCTTATCACTCCTCCTTTAAGGATTAGAACGATGATGACCATGATACCTTTCAGAACCAGAACAAGAATAGTACCTGTGTCCATCACCCCTCCTTTCTGGAGTATCCAAGAACCTGACATCCTTGATCGTGTCATCTCTATCTGACATGTGCCCACTATGGGGTCTACTTCCACATGCCCCATTAGTCATATCCTCCTATCCATAGTTGATCCGAAGTGGTCCCTATCTCTACAATTCTCACAAAATCTGAAGAATTATTGCATTGAATTTTGCTTATTTCTCCTATGCCTGCATGATTTTGTCATTATCTACTTTGCAAATCCTTATTTCTCCTTCAAACTCCTCAATTTGTTTGCTAAGTCAGAAGTGTTCCCAACACCACGCTACTCATCTGATTCATAGGGAGAATATTTGTAGTCTACCATCTTGTTAGTCATCTTTGATCTCTTCTTCCTGCAAGGTATATTATGTTAGTTAAATCAAATCATAAGCAAACTAGTGTACCTTAGTATAGCTCGAAGAGGATATCTCATATGCAAGGCTAACCATATTAGCGCAATACACACACACGCGCACACACGCATACACACACACATAAACATAATCATATCAACATATAAACATATTTTCAACCATTATCCATTTATCAATGCATGATTATGCTGACCATATACCATGACTTCATGAACAACGACCATCACCTAGTCAAAGTATGCATAACAACATATAAACACTGATACACATAATCAATGCATGATTGACATAAACACAACAAATACATTCAGCAATGACACGATCAACTTTCACATGACGACACCACTACAATCATGACCAATACCATGCATAAACAACATGCACATAGATCACAAGTACAAGGGCCTATATGCAACCTACATGTAAATACGAAAACACATTCATCCAAGTGGAACGGAAACTAGACATCACCCAATGAGAATGGAGCCATACTATGATACTACTCTATAACACCCTCCTCCCACATCTACCCAAGTTACCGGCTAACCGAGGCAAACATGTGACGAAAAGATACTATGATATGATTCAACTCCCAATATATCAGTTAAGGAAGTGAAATCGACGTAACACAACCAACCTAACCTTCTTCACTTGCAACAAAACCACTAGGAGCCATCCAACCCATCTAGGTGACCGGAGCCATCCAACCCATCCAAGTGACTAACCCTTGAGACAAAATGAATTTTTTTTGCATCAAAGCCTTAACCTCTCCCTTGAAATGGACATGCGTGGGACTTAGAACCTCCAGTCGCTCCCACAACAAGGAATGCTCACGACTAGGGACATTTCCAGGTAGTTCTGTGCCAACGACTCTGAATTAGTAGAAAGTTCTTTTCCAATAAAAAAATTAAATACTAAAATTTTATCTAAAAAATAATTAAATTATTGTTATTTATCTCTTTGATATATTTGTTCAATAGTGAAAAGAAAAACGAGATGTGACTATAAGACATATGCAAGAATCAAAATTTTAATTTTTCATTTTGAAAAAAAAAAATGAAGGTTTAAAATGCATATATGGAAAACAATTGAGAAAATATTAATTTTTTTTTATCGTTATATTGTATTTAATTTTTTTCAAAGTTATATCAAAGTTTTAGTTGAAGTAAATAAAAAATGTTAACATATTTAAAAAAATAAACAAATTTAGTTCATGGAATGTAACTCATTTGAAAATCACCTTGTTATGATGTATTATGTAAAAACATGAGATTCAAACTTAAATCATTTTGAGTGGCTAACCAAAAAATAATATTTTTTTAATCTATTTATTTATTATATTTTTAGAATGTGGTTTAATGGAAAAAGAAAAATCTAATATAAAAAAAATAAAATTGACATGATTACATTCATGTGGTTTGAATATATATATATATATATATATATATATATATATATATATATATGTATATATATTCAAAAATTAAAAATATAATTATCCACTATCTACTCATAGAATTTCAGTGCAAACTTCCACAATTCTAATGATTTTGTCTTAATTGTTAACTGTTTTAAATGGGTTTTGTCTTAATTGCCTTTGTCTTAAATATAAAGTTTTATATTAAAATATTTTTGTCTCAAAGTGCTTTTGTCTTAAATATAAAGTTTTGTATTAAAATAGTTTTGTCTCAAACTCCTTTTTTCTTAATGTCTTAAACTATTTTTCTCTCAAACTGATTTTGTCTAAAATATAAAGTTGTCTTAAAATATTTTTGTCTTAAATTGTTTTGTCTTAAAATAATTTTCTTTCCAAATTGCTTTTGTCTTAAATATAAATATCGTCTCAAACTATTTTGTCTTGATATTAAATTTTAATATAAAATAAGTAAAATAAAAAATAACTTTTCAAGAAAAAAATTCTTTTACTCCTAAAATAGCCTTGGTGTAGTAGTGATATGATTCATAAAATGGAGCGTCCGGGAAAGCGCACTTAAAGCAGGCTGCGGATTTATCCCCAGTGGAAATATAATTCGATGCATAAGACATGTCTCCAACCATGAGAACCATGGAGGGGTCATTGTGCACCAGATGATCAAATGTTGTGGAGGAATTATAAGTGAGACCCAGATCTCCAACCACTGCAATTCGAGAGAGATAATTGTCTAGCCCTGTAGAAGGCGCAGTCACAAACTCGTGCTCATCGCTTATTGCAGAAAAAGATTTGTCTCCGCATACGTAATAGTATCTGGTGCTGGGAACGAGATCTGTTCAATAATAAAAGTCTCTTCCATTAAAACTGAAATTGTATGCAACGCGTCCTGAGTAACTCAAGTTAAAAAAAAAAAAAAAAAATTTCATTGCAGAAGGATTATTTACAGTATTATAGAATTTTTTTTTTGAGTTTTGAATCTCAAGATTTTGTTTTAAGATGGATTCAAGTTAGAATTAAAAACATCCACTAAATTTCTATAATACTATGAATAATCTGAATAACTCTTCTACAAATAATCACAAAAGTTTGAAAACCAATAAACAATTTTCAATTTTCATTCTATTTATGCTTGTAATGAAGCCTCTCACCTGTGAGAAGCACGTGATGAATAATCCCGGAGGTGTAATTCAGAACGCGTTTGTCTGCATATGTTTGGCTATAGATCACAGATGTTCCTTCGGCTTTAGAGCAGTATACGCCTCTTTCAGTGCCGTAATACACTTCACTTTTCACTGAAGAAGGATCCAATGGGGTTACCTTTGGTCCGATCTGAGAATCACCCGCACAACATCATTAAGATCTCTTTTGACTTAAACATAGCTCAATTAGTTAATTTTCTAGACACCTTATTCCCTCTATTTTCACTGATCTCCAGGATCAGTGAACCAAATAGAAAGAAAGAAAGAAAAAATTTAATTTAATCTGTCCATTTCTATATGAATAATGAAATAAGTGGGGAGAAACCTACCCACCTGTTACCCAAGACACCCACACAGATTGAGGGGTAGTTGAAAGTGCAAGCATTATCAGCTCTGGGAAGATTGAGGGAACCCTCTTAACCAGGCGAGGGTCATAGTGGGGGAGGTCGTTGCTTCCACTGCGTAGAGACGTATCGAGGGGAATAGTTACAGGCTTAAACGGGCCTTCTAAGGTTGTCGGGATGGAAAATATTCATGGAACAAACAGCCCTGCAATAATCCCAAACAAAATTATCTCCAACCCCATCGTTTCCGGATCCCTTGCAACCTGTGACTATTTCCAATCATTAAAATTTCAATTTTCTTCACATGGTGGGTGCGATATATACATATGAGATGAAGGTAGTGTTTGGATTCATAACTCCCACATATAAATATTCTATTCAGATTTCGGGAATCATTCGGACGATTCCCACGTCTTCTAATGTCCTGCGAACACGGCACTTTTGAAGAAATTATAAATATGTTCAAAAGTCTTCGAAAAACGTGCCTGAAACGTTTCCATTACCCTTTAACGAAGTTATATACTAGTCAAGCATATCGAGGATAGAGTCTTGGAATATTGGTTTACTCTTTTTTCTTTGGGGGTACGAGAATGGGCAACTGGGTCCGGTTCGTACTGGGTAGTATCATATTTAGGTGAATCCATATCACCAAAAATGTGGGTATAAATAACATCACCAAAAATAAATTAAATATACTTCAAGTTCCCCAAGTTCCTTGAATGAGAAATTTAAATCGAGAACTTTGTTATTAATATTTAGAGTTCAGACCTACCTTAAGCTTCTCTGTGATAATTGATGGCCAAGCATACACGAACAAAGTGGGAAAGAAGATAGTAAATCAATTCTTACTCCACAATGTCATAACAAGATACAACGGCAAAACTCATTTTCTTGGGTCTATTGGTCATTAAATGTTGTTGGACATATATTGCTCACCATTAAATTTAAATTGATATAGACCAGCAAATAAGGTTAGCCACATTCTTTTGTTGAAAAGAGAAAATTACCTTTTCTACATTTTGAGTAAACATCCATTTTAAGATATTTAGTGAACCATTAACAAATAGGATAATTTATTGGATACCGATGCCGAGCCCATTAAGAAGAGGCTCCTCAGAATACAATGTCAGAACTGTTTTATTTTTTGTGTGATACAAAGAGGTAAATCTTGTTTTCTCTCTTCATAGTGATCCAATGGCCCTGAACTTGATTGATGGTTGGCTGACACCTTTCAACAAATTGATTTCTCAACCACTACCCTACTTTTCTTTTCCATGTTCTCTTTTATCTATCCTGTCATCTAAGCATAAAGAGTTAGGACTTCGAAAAAAAATAGAGAAATGGTTAAGTTAGTTATAACATTTTATCTAAATAAATTTATCTACTCACAACAACCTAATATTCACAACAATCTATTAATTATTTACATAAAATTCACAACATAACAATCTAATGATTATTAATTTAAATGTTAATATTTTAAATTCTTGTTTACTTATCTAAAAGGAAGTTCTTAAATTTTTTGTTCATAGTAAAATAGGTTTAAAAGAAGAAAATAAATGTTATGTGAAATATAAGAGTTTAGAGTGAATGTATTAATTTATATAATTTTTGTTAATATTACTTTGGCAAATGATACTCGAGGGATGATTTCGATTTGATATATGGAAGTTAATTTTAATTTTAATTTGTTGATTTAATATTTAAAATATTTCAATAAATTTATACATTATCAATTTATAATATTATATTAATAATTTTTTTTATATAAATAAAATATTAAAAATAAAATATAGAATATACTTTATGATCCTTTTGATGAAGATGATTAGTACTATTTCTTTCGATACGATTAAATAAAAAAATATTAACGTACTTTTCAAAAATTACATCACAACTTGCATATGAACATGATCCATTAATAATACTTTTCTTCTATTTATATGGTGCAGTTTATATATTTGATTTGATAACCAAAACCACTGTATATACATAGGTGTTAGATAAAAAATTGGATATGTGATATTTAAGGAGTTGTTTTTAGTGAGACTTTTTGAAGTTTCAGGTGCCGGAATCCGGTGAAAATTTTTGAGGTAAAATCTTGGTTTTTGTTATTCAAACTGGTTTTTTGACTCTATATATGGATTCAGCACCCTCAAAAACTTCTACACTACAACATAAAGGGGGGTTTTAAGACAATTTTTGGGTAAATCGTCTTAATTTGAGACAAAAGAAAACTTGTGTATTGTCTTAAATATTGTCTTTAAGTAGGTGTCTCAAATTAAATCGTCTTAAAATATTGTCTCTATAAAGACAATATATAACAGAATCATTTTTGTCTCTCTAGAGACAATTTCATTTTTGTCTCTCCAGAGACGGTAGTTGCACTACAACACAAAGGGGGTTTTAAGACAATTTCTGGGTAAATTGTCTTAATTTGAGACAATTTCATTTTTGTCTCTCCAAAGACAATAGTTGGAATTAAAGACATATTGTCTTTATGGAGACAATGTCTTTAATCTTATCTATTGTCTCTGTAGAGACAATATAAAACAATGAATCCAGAAAAATATCTCACCATTAAAATAAATCAATATAAAAAATTTAATTAAAAAAATCAACAATATCATTGAATAATTCATGTTAGGGTACAGTGGAATCGAACCACCAACCTCCTGCATGGCAGGTGCTCTTCCAATGAGCTAGCACCCTTTAAAGAATTAAGTGAGGAGTTATAAGTCATGACAAGTATAGGACCAAGAGGCAAAGAATTTGCCGTCAATAAGAGCTCCAACATCTTTACACCCACATAAGATTTCCCTGTTTATTCCATGGCCAGGATCACATATGTAGAAAAAAATAGGTCTAGAAAACTCAATAGAGATTGTCAATTTCTGTAGTTGTTATGCACCAATTAGGCAATTTCAATATGGGTATAATAGAATAGTGATCATAAGAGAAAAATAAAATTCTGCTAGGAGAACTGATGACTCTTGGAGCAGCATGCACAGAGCACAGAAAATTAGAAATACTTCAAAATGACAACCTAACATCAAGATTGGATAACCAAGGCACCCTAAACTAGTAGAACTAAAGATAAAACATGTCAGCAAATAATAGTTAGGCATATAAAATTAGAAATTAAAAAGGCGAAACCAAGAAACACATAAATGAAGAGTTGATATGCAAGTGACCGTTAAAGTGACAAACTTACTCCTGCTTAAATGAATACACATCCAGATCTTATCATGGTTTATCTTTGAATTTTAATAGTTTGCATATGGACAAGCAGAAAAAGGTTGATACCACCTTCCATAAAATAAGTTCAACTTTTTCTAGGGCCTAAAAGATTAGGGCCGATGTGCAGATCGATTATACCACTTAAAAATGAACTTCCGAGGAAATTAACAGTTTTCTGCATCTATCAAATATATCTCCAATTGTAAATCAAAACTGATAGGTTTCTCAATTTTGAGCTCAACATTTTATTAGAAGGAAATGCAGGAACGCCTTACACTTGCCATAAGCTAAGCGCACAAGTTTGACAAAGAAAAATACCTAAGCATTCAAGTACTGAAATGGAAGGAATAAAGGAAGCTCAGTGATCTGTAAATGTTTCAAAATCATAACCACAAAAGAAGCATCAACCTGTATATTGCATTTCCGCTCCAACCATTGCCCATCCCAAATAAAAAATGTGAGATGTCATCTATTACTTTTATCATAATTTTGTCAAACCACATCAAAAGAGCAGGCCAACAGATTGGAGGATAACATTGTATTTTTCTTGTAATCAAGAAACATAACAAGTCAGCTCACTTTACTCCCCAACAATAATACCACACCGTGTGCAGTATGTCTGGTTGAAAGATTATCTCAATAAATTACAAATGCATGATATCAGTAGTTAGGCATAACAATAGGTCATGCTGCAGAGTCATGTTAATGGGAAAAGGGATATATGTAGAGAGAGAGAGATGTGGGGCCATTTCTCATACTGTTCATTGATTTTGTGAATAATTAGGTCATGCTGCAGAGTCATGTTAATGGGAAAAGAGATACATATATATAGAGAGAGAGAGAGATGTGGGGCCATTTCTCATATTGTTCATTGATTTTCTGAATAATTTGACCCTTTGGTTCCATTGAATAGTGATTTTGAACCAAGATAAAAAGAAAATATATGAAATATTTTTTTTCTTGATAAACGCCTCAATGGATCAAACTAGAAAATTAAAGCAGAATGTCCAATAGATGCAGCCAAAAAGCCTTAATTAATGTATACACTTCTAGGAGTTGAAACTAGCATACGATGTATAGGATATAGCCTGTCAACCAATTCTATTAATTTTACCAAACCAGGTATATGCATCATCTAAAATCAACTTACCATATCAAACTAAAACGTTGATATTTGTGTCATCCACAAGGTCAATATCAGGTATCACTCGTATCAGTAAATGGAACATCAGTCAGGAGTTGATCTCATAAGAAAAATAAGAGAAAAAAAAATATTTTGGAAGTTGCCCTGAAATACATGCAATGAAGACATTCTTCATATCCAGATCCAATGGTTGGACTAAAGGGTATCTATTTCACAAAATCACCCAGATCCAATGGTAATACTAAAGGCTATCTATTTGGCAAAATCACCCAAAGACTTGCACCCATCTCGTCCCTTTTTTGCCATCACATTCAGGTGAGGCAAACAAGGCAAACTATAGAGGGAATGGAAACCTGATGGATGACATCACATTCTGTTGACCTCACTTCTGAACCAAAGCCCCAGTGGTGAATTAGTGAGAAATTGTAGTATATAAGAGATTATTGTAGTTCTCACACAAATAAATTAACATTATTGGGAGATATTTTCCTAATTCATAGAGTAACTCTTCATCACTCTTATCTATCGTACAAGTTAGGTTCTAATATAGTTTTAAAGAAAGGTAAAAAATAGTAAGTTCACATAAATTGCAAATAACTTTTGATTGACTGAACATAATTCTGTGATATCTGATGCGTTAAATAACACACTTGAGGCTACCAAAAGATAAAATTTCACAGTATTTGGTATGAAATTCTTAAAGCTACAATCCATACAAGTTTGACTTCGAAGAATGGTCAGTAATTATAGGTCTCTATAGTTTCTTTTATCCAAATTAAGTGTGATTAGGAAGACATTTTAGAGTGTTACTGGTGGAAATTTTGTAGGAATTGACATAGAAATTGGAGATTTACTATTAGTACAATGCCGGCTACTTATCTAGAAATGTTATAAACAATACATCAGCTTAAATTAGCTATAGTTTTGATTGGAATATCCAAATTAAGTGATTCAAAGAATATTTTGACTGAATATTCTCATGTGTGTCAGCTGCTTGTCCAGTCATTGAAGAGTTGTAAGCAATACGTCATCTTAAATTATGTCTACATTTTGAATGGGATTATCCAAATCAAATTATTTAAATTATGTTTGGAATAGGACACACATGAGAATATTCAGTCAAAAACTTGGACCATTTTGTATGGAAATTACAACGATAATTAGGGGAACCTATTACAAAATGTGACAACCTAACATCAATACCAGACCATGGTTTTTATAAGTCATGACAAGTATAGGACTAGGAGGCAAAGAATCTGTCGTCAATAACAGCTTAAACATCTTTACACCCACATAAGATTTCCCTGTTTATTCCATGGCCAGGCATACATATGCAGAAAAAAAATAGGTCTAGAAAACTCAATATGGATTGTCAATTTCTGCAGTTGTTATGCACCCAATTAGGCAATTTCAATATGGGTATAATGGAATAGTGCTCATAAGAGAAAAATAAAATTCTGCTAGGAGAACTTATGACTCTTGGAGCAGCATGCACAGAGCACAGAAAATCAGAAATACTTCAAAATAGTAAAGGATGAAGACAATGAAGATATCCCATGGAGGTTATGTCGGCAAGTATAGAGTATTTCATGGATGTATTCTGTTATGTCGGAAATAGTAAAGGATGAAGACAATGAAGATATCCCAGGTGAACCATTGTCCTCTGAAAATGAACCAATACACTGTTCGATGATTTCCTCAGGTTATAGTCCAGGTGTCCTTTGGAATATTTTCTTATCAGGCTGAGAGCTCTTGTGACTTGCATGAATATAAATACAATTTTATTTTGGACATTCCTTTGACTATCACTATTTTTTCCTTTTCAAGTTTTTCAATCTCTTCTAACATTAGATCCAAACAAGAAGCTACACATGTAGTCCAAAATAAGAGTTGTGTATTTGTGACAAGACCTTGGCAAGATAAGGTTCAATCCAATTTTTACAGTAAACATATGAGTGGGAGAATAAACCCTTTGATGTAGCACCTCACAAAAATCCTTTTCCATGACATAAAACCCTACAAAAATGTATCTACAGAGATAATTGCCAATCTAGAGGCCATCAAAGCTACAAAAATAAGAAACAAAAATTAATGGCTAAAATCAATCAAGTCCCTCTTGTGCTATTGATAGCACAAGTACCCCTACTAATATTAATGTGTCCCAACCCAGCTACACAAACCATTTAACCTGCTAGTGCTTCAGGAACCCTTTGGACTCTTGTACTTTACCTGGTTCTCAACCCAGCTTGGACAACACTAAATGAATGAAGACTTTGAAAACAGGCTGATAAAGCTAGGCAACTTTTAGTTATATCAAGGCTTAGCTTTCAATGTTGGCAAATCCCCTTATTGACAAGCCATGGTTGATCCTACTGCTATATGAGGCCAGGGGTTTCACACCCCTTCTTCTGAGACTCTTCTGAGACTCTTCAGAGTCAGAGCAAGCATATGAACAAAATTCTTAGCAAGCACTGTGCTTTCTAGGCAAAGACAGGTTCAAGAATCATGTATAATGATTGGAATAAGCAAAAATATAGCCATTTCAATTTATTTTTTTCTTGCCCTAGAGTTGTGTTATTTCTTAAATCTGTACATTCGTTTCCACCAAGTTAAGAATTTTTCATCGTTGTGTGACCCCGTTTAGTCCAGTGTGTAGGAGGTAGAGATGAGGCATGTTGTTCAAATTGTGACCAACACTGCTCCTAAATATATGGTTGTCAGCAAACTCCTGATGCACAAATACACAACTCTTATTTTGGACTCCATGTGCAGCTTCTTGTTTGGATCTAATGTTAGAAGAGATTGAAAAACTTGAAAATGAAAGATTAGTGATAGTCAAAGGAATGTCCAAAAGAAAATTGTATTTATATTCATGCAAGTCACAAGAGCTCTCAGCCTGATAAGAAAATATTCCAAAGGACACCTAGACTCTAACATGAGGAAATCATCGAACAGTGTATTGGTTCCTTTTCAGAGGAAAATGGTTCACCTGGGATATCTTCATTGTCTTAATCCTTTACTATTTCCGACATAACATAATACCTCCATGAAATACTCTGTATTGGCCGACATAATAGAATACCTCCATGAATTCCCATGCCCATCGAATGGACCACTGACCAGATGCCACGATTCTTTACTTAGCGACACAAGATAGCTTATATTGGCCACTGAGCTAAGGTCCACTGTATATATGAATATGTGTGGTCACAACACCACCAATTTACATTACAGTAAGAAAAGACTCCAATAGGTTTTATCTTTCTCATTTTTGCATTGATCTCATTAAGCATCCAAATCTGGAGAGCATATTTACTCGCATGCAGTACTCACCTGATCTCATATGGCTCTGCTGGAATAAAATTCCCCACTCCGTCCTCCCTCACTGGATTCCAATAAAGAAGTTAAGGGTTTTGCAAGTGACAGGGGAACAACCATTACAAAGTGAAAGTGAGGTACATCTGCATTTTAAAGCAAAGTTTTGTGTTTATTTCTCAATGTTCCAAATTAAATTATCTGCTTGTACCAGCAAGCACACAATTAGTGGGGAGGTAGCCAGGTTTTCTGAATGAAAATAATCATATATGAGAGTTAAGATTAATACCCACTCCATCCTCCCTCACTGGCTTCCAATAAATAAGTTAAGGGTTTTGCAAGTGATAGGGGAACAACCATTACAAACATTTTGGCAAAGTGAAACTGAGGCACATCTGCATTTTAATGCAAAGTTTTGTGTTTATTTTTCAATGTTCCAAATTAAATTCTCTGCTTGTACCAGCAAGCACAAAATTAGTGGGGAGATAGCCAGGTTTTCTAAATGAAAATAATCATATCTGAGAGTTAAGATTAATATCCTTGTAGGCACCAACGCAGTTGAGGGAGTTGATTGTTAATGTTCCCATTTCAAAGTTTCCCAAGTCTATGTGACAGTTGCAGCACCTAGAAAATATTGAACTGAGAGATCAAAGAAACATGATATTTCTGCCAGACTCGTTTGGAAATCTTACAAACCTCCAATATATTGACTTGTCTGGGAGCTACAGTTTGCAAAAGCTGCCACATTCATTTGGGAATTTAATTAGACTTGAGCATCTCTTTCTGGAAAATTGCTCCAAGTTGCAAAAGCTGCCACATTCATTTGGAAATTTAATTATACTTAAGCATCTGTCTGGAAGATTGCTCCAAATTGCAAGAGCTTCCACATTCACTTGGGAATTTTATTCGACTTGAGCATCTCTGTTTGGAAAGCTCCTCTCAGTTGAGCATCCCTCAAGGAACGCTTGGAAATATCACCACACTTGTATCATTAGACCTTTCATTTTGTCTGAAAATGAAGGTATTTCCTCCCCAAGTAGCAATCCAATGATCCTTAGAAGACCTAAATTTGTTGGGCACAAGCTTAGAAGAGCTACCAAGAGATCATATCAGAGAGCTAGGCCATTTGAAAACATTAAAATTAGGAAGCTCTTTTTTGAAAGAGCTACTGCCTTCACTCCGTGATCTAACGACATTAAAGGAACTCACTCCCCTTGACCACAGGAGTTTGGAATGTTTGCCCTATTCAGTTGAACAGTTGAAACAGAGAAAAAATATGGAGATTCTTAATTTAGAAACAGGAATAGAGATATCAACAGAGTCTTTCATTAACAACTGCATGGTTTGGCTTGAAAACTTACAGCTGTACGAAACTCAGGTATTAGAGCTATCAATTGTTGAAGGTATTTGCCTCAATATTCAACACCTGAAGATTGAGTATTGTAATTATCTGGTGGAGATTGGAGCATTTCCAGCATCAGTAATAATGCTACAGATGCAGTTCTATGGTGTATTGAGAAAAATAGGAGGGCCTTTTGGTCTTGTAAAGATTCAACAATTGGACATAAGTGGCTGTCAGCCACTAGAGTAGCTGCCAAGCCTGGAGACATTGACATCTTTGGAGGAGTTGTATGCACGTGAATGTAAACAGCTCAGGAACATACGAGGGTTGGTGCAGCTGGTGAAGCTTCGGGTATTAGATGTTCAGGAGTGCTCTGAGATGGAAGAATTGGCGGGTATCGAAAATTTGAGGTTGGCGCTGAAGGAGTTTCATTACTCAGGCTGTCCAAAATTGCAAGCATGTGGAAAAATACTAGACCTACCACGCGTAGGCGTAGCACAGGAGAAAGCCCCAAATAAATTGTAGGCATGTGGAAAAATACAAGAGCTGCCACACATAGGCGTAGCAGAGGAGAAAGCCCCACTACTTGAGGATCCCAATAATTGTGGGTTTTCATCTGATGCTACCAAGGATCACCTTATCAAATTGGAATCTGACTGCCTCAAAATCCTCAAATTCATGGAAGAAACTTGGAGACTCAAAGGCCGGGTTAAAACTAGGGGATGAAAATACTAAAGTATTTAAGCAATATGCCAGAGGTAGAAGGTCCATCAATGCCATTTGGGAACTTGAAAATGTGGATGGTACTTCAGCTACATCCTTTGAATAGCTGGCCAACTTGGGCACTTCACACTTCAGGAACCTCTTTAAAGCCCCTCAAGGAGCCACGCTCGCAGAAACCATCAAGGTATACTTCCCTAGGTTTGTGGACTGGGACTCTGCAGAGGAACTTTTCAATCCAGTCACGATGGGAGAACTTGAGGAAGTTCTCAAATGGTTCAAGAAAGACAAAAGCCCTAGCCCTTATGGATGGTCAGTGGAATTTTACCTACCTTTCTTTGATCTTTTGGGACAAGAGCTACTGGAGGTGGTGGAAGAAACCAAGATTACAGGTCACCTATATGATGCATTTAACTCTACTTTCATTGCCCTCATCCCTAAGTCTAACCATCCCTCCTCCTTTAAGGACTTTCGCCCTATTTCCCTCTGTAACTGCATTTACAAGATCATGGCCAAAATTATTGCTAGCAGACTCAAGCCCATTCTATATTAACATATCTCCCCTCAACAATTTCCATTTCTGGAAAACAGACAAATTCATGAGGCTATCAAGGTTGCACAAGAGGGAATTCACTCTATGCACACTAAGAAGATCAAAGGCATGATTCTTAAGATTCACCTTGCAAAATCCTTTGACCAGACCAGTTGGCTCTATATTAGAATGCTCCTCACTCACCTTGGCTTCCCCGTATCGGTTATCAACTGGATCATGTATTGCATCACCTCTGTCTCCTGTAGTGTTCTCATTAATGGAGCAGCAACCAAATTCTTCCATGCAGAGAGGAGCCTCAGAAAGGGATGCCCACTCTCCCCTCTACTATTTCTACTTGTTATGGAAGGCCTGAGCAGGTGTCTAATTGATGAAAGTGATGCAGGGGCATTAGGCTCAAGACAATACTTTGTATATAAATAGACATAAGGGGGTCTCATGTTTTTCTTTCTTATGAAATTGTTAATATTTGAGTGGTTTTTAAATGAATTTAGTGAGAAATTGTAAATGTTCCCAAATCACTAGAGAACATGAGGGGAAGTCGATTAGCTAGGAATATGAAGAGATAGTCATTTTCAGTTTATCTGGGGATTAGGCTAAATTTAGGACTTTGGGAAATCCAAGAGTTTTGTTGAGTCATTGAGGAATCTGAATCGATCCATTAGTAATTTTGTATAAAAATAAGCCTCAAAGGCATTAATAGAGAGACCAACATAGACTTGCATAGGGCTGCATAGAGCTGGAGACCCGGAGAGATCTGCAGAGCTGTGTAGGGTAGTGAGGATAGAAGGCCATTTGACTTTGAAAATCTAGCCAAAGATGAGAATTCTGTTGTGTTTGATTTCATATGAATGAAGGAAATTGGTTCTGAGATATATATATTCTTTGATTGAATTTTGTGTGATGAATGTTTGAATTTCTGTGAATGGCTTTAAATTTCAACAAGCAATTGGGTTTTAAGAAACTTACAGTACATTTGGGTAGATGAACAATAATTTGATTCGAACAATGAGTTCGAACCAGTTCCAGATTAGAGGCAGATGGAATGGTTATTTAACTATAAATAGAGGTGCAATTTTATGTTCATCATAATTGGATTGGTATATTGATAAAGAGCCAAGCGCAGCCTTTGAATGAGAATTGACAATGAATCTCAATGAAATTGGGTTAGTGAAGTGGTGGTTCTGCACACCATTGATAGATAAATGAAGTTCGATTCGATTTTAAACTGTGCTATTAAGTTGCACAAAGAGGAGGAAGGATCGATTTGAGTAAATCGATATCAATCTTGTGTCACCCAGAACACATGGGAAGTAATGGAATAGAGAGAACCAGTCAGGCATTGTCTGCGTGCTGAAAGGGGTCAAATCATAGATTATTAATAGAGGCAAGATTTACAAGGAATGGCGCCATAAAAAACGTGAATTGAAGGCGTAGAAGGTGAAGGATTGAAACGAAAATTAATGTGATTGTGTGGACTGGAACCGGAACAACGAAACCCTGAGGAACAACATAGAAACCGTGAAGCGGTTTTGAGGAACAAACTAGCGGTCTCGCAAAGTTTCAAACTGGTAAGTAGAATTGCTGGAAAAAATGCGATATTGGTCTTTGAATGACGCGTGGCGGAAGTGGAATTATAAAACAACGAATTTCGCAAAATTTTGAAGTGATAACCTTCAGGCGTGGAAAAAATGTGATATTTGTTCGATAATACTCGTCGTCAGATCGACGGCATTCGCATCAAGAGATGCGCGGTGGTTAAATCAGGGTATGTTTGCATTCTGTTGTGGGACCATGAACATTAGCATTGGCATTTTGGTCATATTCAAAGGTTGCTAAAGGCAGGTCCCAAGAGTTATTGCAATTAAGTATGCGTTGATCTATGTTTAACCTAAGTGTGTGTCTCGAATAGATATTAATGTCCAGGATTGATGGACGGAAGAAATGCAAACACATTTAGAAAAGGTTATACAATAAGGTTGGCGTTTGGTCTTATTCCAAAGTTTTGAAAACTTTTAACATTTGTTGATACACATTGATTATTCAACTTGAATAATAAAGTTGTGGGCCATCTCATTTAGTTTAAACACAAAAGCCTTTGTATGGATGATTGTGGGGTGAAGTGCATAAGAATTGGGGAGTCATTAATTAAATGAACATGAACTAAGGTTTACAAGAGATGGTGAAGAGTGAGTGGGCCGTCATATTGAAGCTTAGTGCAAAGGCAATTCTTGCATAATTGAATGAAGGGTGTGTATATATATATATGATGGTGTTGGACCGTATGGTTACTTTTAACCATTGAACCTATCGAGGAAGCTTCCAGGCATGTTTGTGATATGGGGTTTATAACCATAAGAATGTTAATTTTATAACCCAAACAAATCGCAAGTTTTTCTGATATTTGAAAAAATCACAATTTCAAAAAAAACACTGGAGTATTTAATTAGTGACAATAAATATTTCATGGATTTCCCTGCTTGGGTAGATGTCAAGTATGAGCAGGAGTCGCTGGCAGTAGAGGATGTCCTTAACCAGCCACTACAGGATGGACAAAGTCCTGTACTAGACTCAGTACCCACCACTATGTTTGACTCCAACCATAGAACCTTCCACTACTAAAGGATGACCCAATATATATGCCCACTAAAGGAGCAGAGGCATTGATAGTAGATACTAGATCATTTGGCATCTTACGCCTTTTATATATGTATCTTATTTTCATATGGTATGGAAATATGATTATATATTATTGCTAGTTTATACATAATTTTAAATGAAAAAATGAAATATTTTTCATTTTTTAATGCTTAGCCGTTTTTTGCCAAGTCATTTCCATTGTTTTCCCAAGTTGCTGGATTTTAAAGTTTTTGACCCCCACAAGTTTATTCCCAAGTCCAATTTTTCCATATTACTTAACCATACAACCCTTGACATTAAGGTACATCTCCTTACATATAGTAACAGAATCTTGCATTCTACTTCTTCATCCATGAGTTGGGTTCTCAACTATAAAATTAAGGATCTAAACATATCGACTTATTTTTCATCTCCTTCCACATGACCCTTGAGGAACTCAGCATTTTGTATGAAAAAAGAAGACACGTATTCTTTCAACATTAAAAAAATTGCTCATTTTCTGATCCTTCTTGTGAGCTCTAGAGCTCTTTTTAAAAATCAATAAAGAAGCAATTTGGATATCAACACTTCAACATGGAACAGACCCCTCCCCCTCTTTCTTATAATATCAATCCAATAGTTATACAACTTTCCACTTAAGTTAAATGTGTACATGTAAACACGTAACAGCCTACATGTAAACACCTAGTAATAGCCTACATCTAAACACGTCATGGGTTTAGGAATTTTGAAATAGGCAATAAAAGCGTTCTATATTTATCTATAAATATACAATCTAAAAATATTGTTACATCCAAACCACATCAGTAGTAGCAAATTACAAGATACATAGATATAGAAAATCCATACCCCTTGCAAATACTAAGCACCATAGCCTAACTTCTAGCTTTTTGCGTCTAACTTTTATAGTGGTAGTAGGAAACTACAGGATATATATATAGAGAGAGAGAGAAAAGCATTTCACCACAGCATATATTCTTGCTTACAAGTTACAAGGTATCACAAACCGTAGGCGCAAAGGACAACACGTTCCTCCCGTTGTCATAAAGTATTTGGTAGTTTTGTTGTTGAATGTTACCAAATATTGACATCCCATTGCTGGGTAACATTGCAAGGCATGCTATGCCACTACCTGCATCAGTATATATGTAGTTCTCTTTTGGAAAATTGAAATCTATTAATCTGCTCCTTCAAAGAAGGATTGCTGTAATTTCTTGTAACGATTGAACTAGTTACAAGAATGATTGCCACTTCTTTACCAAGTCCTTCAAATATGAGGCTACTGATTCTTATCCTAAGGGGAAAGACACTTCTGCAACAAATGTTCGCAGATGTGCAGAGCTCACTGTTGATGTCACACTGAAAACTCAAAACTATGTGAAGAAAACTAGGGAGCTTATACACTTAGGAATACAGGAAAGACAAATGAATATCAGATGTGTACACTTCAAGATTTAATTCAACATCAGAATATGATTCTTCAACAAAAATTGAAGAGGCTACCATGATGACAAGGAGGTTGAAGGAGTTATTGGAAGCTCAAAAAACTCCATCCTATGATGTGGGGAGTGCAGGTGGCTGTAGATTTGTTCCTAGTAGGGAGAGAGTTTTGCAACATCTCGAGAAAGGACTAGTAGTAAGATGTGCATATGCATGAAGCTCATTGTCATGTAGAAGACAGTACTCCCATTGTCATAAAGTATTTGGTAGTTCTGCTGTTGAATGTTACCGAATATTGACTACAATTAAATATTGCAGCAGAAGTATTTCACATATTTCTGTATATGGTTCAACAGAGGGAACTCCTACTTTATGGCATGACTGAATAGATAGATCTCATGTTGAATAGGTTTCCTGGTGAGCACTTAGCTAAGAAAAGCATAGGAAAACACAAAACAGCGAGGTGAGGAGGACATAAGAGTTATTTGTTTGGGTTATTCCTTCTCAAAATTGGACAACAAATTATTTTGGCAGCCATCTGTGGTAATAAAGACCTCTGACCTACAGTAATCTCTTCAGATTTGTGTGGCTCGGAATTGCAGAACCGTGGAGGATTGTTTAAGGGCCAAGAGGCCTTATATAAGGCCCTCTCTTCTAGCCGCAAAGGCAACATTATGTGAAGCAGTTTGAAGTTTGAACTGTGTAGAATCTTGAATTACAGTCACCTTGAAGGATACCCTCGGACCTATGGTAGCTCTTGTGTGAAGTTTTAGAGGCTTGGACCATGCACCTAAAATCTGTTAGACACTTTCTTCAAGGTACCTCTATTTTCATGCTCATAAGGATTGTTACAAGGAACTGAGCAGGCAGTATGGAGAACAAATAGAAAAAGCTATGATGGATGTTCAGGATCAAGTTTTACAGTAAAAAAATGCTACATTGGTGTAGTAGAAACACAACAAAATGTTTTAAGAAAATGAAGATTGTCCACTCAGTAAACCTGAACTCGAAGCAAGTGAGGTGCCAAATATGCTGACTATGGAATCTGAAACAGTCTACTGGGAATGGTATTTGTAATGGAGATAACCATGCAACAGGCAATGTCCACACGTACATAACTGGTACCAAGAAACAAGGGAAAGAAAGCAATCTCATATGTTACATTAAGATGTGGTGTAGAAATTTTACTTCTGATTCAGTACATTAGGGTGTTTCAAGTAGAAATTATTGGAGATAAACTGAATGCATTAGAAAACATGATTGAGGATTGTAGATCAATGTTATACAATACACTCAAGGATCAATAGGTGTGTACTGCTGGACAATAGACAAGGGTGGTTACAACTATCATCTCCATCATTAAGACTGTTAAAATCTCTCTATTGTTCCCAGCTTAACAGCAAGCATCTTGGATCAAACTGTTAAAAGCATTCCCTTTAATCAAAGCAAATCAAGCTCTATGGATGTGAAGCCATTCAATGATATCTAATAAACATTTCATGAATTTTTCTTTTCAAATCTGCCTCATTTAATCCAATTCGAAACCTGGTTAGATAGATGGGCCGATTCAAAAACCCAGTTCTGGTTTTTAAAACTATGGGTGCAACATATCATCCAATAGGATGCAACAACCTCATCATAGGGGTGCCGCAGCACTTTGACATTCTCCAATGACACAGAATTTTAAATAAAATCAAAGGGCAATACATAGATAAATCTCATTATAGAAAACCAACAAAAGTATTGACTTCATCTAGCCCAATTAACTTGGAAGCACCAAAATCACCTAGCTCATTTACATGTTCATCTTGTTGCTCATGTAGGACCTGAAAAAAGAGAAGAAAATCTAAATGAAAGAAATACCTGTCCGTCATAATAGGAGATGGTCCAACTTTGCTGGTGCCTATCCACAATCCATCTTGATTTCAGAACATCAAGAACAATACAATTGTTGTTCTCCTCATTAATTGTTTCCAGACCTAATATATTCATGATGTCCAAATTTGTGGCCTCTTTATTCTCAGGAGAACTTCTTCTTACAATGCCACTTGGACTGACTGGAGAACCAAACAATCTGCTTCTCAAGGATGTGATTGTCCTCTTAGCATGAGAATTTCCAACAAACAGTGCTAAATGAAATGAATGTCTTGGAATATGTCGTGAAACCAAACCACAAACATAATTCAATGACTTAACAAGAGCTCCTGATGCAAATGCTGCAGATGTTGAGGTTGGAGAAGATGAATTGATAGATGCAGTCGATGCTACATGCTGAATGTTTGCAGACTGCACCCATGGAGAAGCCTTCTTGTTGGTAACGGCATTGCACTCAGCAATTAGATTCACACAAAACAAATCAATCTGCTCTAGAGTCTCTATCTTAGGTATATACCTTCATCAACCTTCAAATATTTGGGGAAAAGAATCAAATGTGTGAAATAGCTAGAGGAAATTTTGAAAATGCAATTGGGTCTATATTAACTGTTGAAAATGACACACATAAAAACAATCTTTTGTTTTATAACTATTTTGGCAATGTATGTTCAGAAGAATCAAATTTTGAAAAAGCAAGAGGAAATTTTGCAAATATATTTGGCTCAGTATCCCCAATTGAAAATGACAGAGGATAACGATCCTTTATTTTATATTATTTTGGCAACGTATGTTTAGAAGAAATTAAAAAATGGACACAAACCCACACACAAAGCATACCTGCAATATTTGCACATGTGACAACCATGTGACAACAAACCGTATATACATCTTGAATATCTATATTTAATATATGTATCATCAAAACTGAAGTGTTTGATAACACAATAAAGACAACTGTCTATCATTTCATATTTTTTACAAGTCAAAAAATCTGTTAATGGTATCTACCTGAAGCAATAGAATATTTTCATATAAACTTGAGCCGTAATGTAAAAAGAAAAAGGAACCAATTATTGCATATCTCTACTATAGAACAAGAACTATACGAAACACTACTACAATAAACTCACCTAAATAGATATCGTTTGAGAAGTGCTACGCACTTTGCAACAAATGGAGGGCTGTTTAGTCCAAATAAATAAAATGTATTAGCATTTTCGTAGGAAATGAAAAAAATAGACAACTTTTATATTAAAGACTACGAAAAACAAACCAATATAGAAGATGAGATGCATCTGTACCGGCAATCCATTAATCAATACACAAGACTTCTAATGAAGATATCAACAATAGGAAATACTATAGATCAAGGTACAATACTCCCAATCATATTTTTAAAACTTGGAACTGGTCTTTGAACTGGACACCTATCAAACCAGACTCAATGGACCCACTTTTAAAAAAACACATAAAATAGTTAAAATTTTAATGAAAAAAATACTTTTAAGATTCCAATCAAATAGAGACAAAATCTGCAAAGTTTGTTCATCTTTATACCATGTCAGGGTGAATATGTCAAAATAGCACTAATTACAATACATACCAGCAACATAATACATAAAAGATATGTCTCTGAATGGCCTTTAGAGTCCAAAAACCAAGCTGCAAGCTACTGGGCCACTCATCAAACTTGTCCCAATCTCTACCAACAACTTGTGGTCGAGTATCTTTACCTAGGACAATAGCAACCAATCACCTGTACTCAAATATTCTCAACATATGTTGCTTCCATGTATTGTAGTTCTTACCAAGAAATCTTTGGGTAAATTACAACGTGATGATAAGTCAATATGTGATCATTACACAAAAGAATATAAAACAAAGAACAAATCTGTAAGAACCCTCTATCAATTTTTATTTTTATTTTTATTTTTATTTTTGGTATTCTATCGGTAGGGAATCAGAGATGTACATGTATGCAGAAGCAAGACAATCTCAGGTCTTGGTAATTTGAGAGATACTAGAGGAGCCATAAAAGATAGGCTCTTTGGCATCCATTTTAAATAATGTTTGGATAAGACAATAAAGAGTCTTAGTATATGCTAGTAGAGCTTTGAGAGGAGTTCTTAGGGTCTCATATTAGAAGCCATCTATCCCTAAGTCAACTTTCAACCTACTGAAGGCTTGAAACTGACAGCCAGCAGGACATTCATAACAAAGGACTATGTGCCTTAAGAAAGGAAATAGGGCAAGGCAGCACTTTTTATAGTATTTCATTTTCTGAAAACACTGAAGTCTCTGATTGGTTGCCAACGATTATAGTTGGGTGCTCTTATATTTTTAATTTGGATTCAAGGGTACTTGAGCGTGGCCCACAGTTGCTTTCTTACTCTAAGGCTTAAAAGGTAGGCTATATGATTTTCCATCATGATTCACTGATATAAGTTCCAAGGTCATGAG
The DNA here is from genome assembly GCA_034641835.2 of Pinus albicaulis. NCBI lineage: Eukaryota > Viridiplantae > Streptophyta > Pinopsida > Pinales > Pinaceae > Pinus > Pinus albicaulis. The sequence goes on along the minus strand of CM076571.1, from coordinate 221,824,628 downwards.
TCACCTATATGTGACAATCATTTTTCCCAGCTCAAAGGTGTAAGGCAGCCAACCAGGTTTTCTGTGTAGCATTTATAAAGAATAACAACCTTCTTCATCGGTAAGGCATAACAAGGTTGTCTTTAATTGACATTATTAAGCACCTGGTGGCATTTAGTACTTTTGTAACTCACCCAGCAGCATAGCCCTATGAAATGTAATTGATTAATTACAAATATTCTTGCTACTGGATACCATAATTTAGGATGCACAGTACCACATAGAAAATCATCAATGCTATCTGATAACATGATCCCAAGAGTTTCCAAACCATTTTCTAGTGTACAACTTGCACTCCTGTTTTGGCATTACAAATTCTCAATGTGTTTTTTTCAATAGTTTAGATTTAAGAGTTTCCAAATTAATTTTTTCTTTATAACCTTTACTCTTGGTTTGGCATTACAAATTCTCATAGTTTTTCAATAGTCTAGATTTAATAATTTGAAAATATTTTGCAATACATATTATATCGATCATGTTATAAAAGAGAGTTTTTTCAAAAATCCTTTTTTTTTGTCCATAACCTTCACTCCTGCCATGGCCTTACAAGTTGTGTTCATAACCTTCACTCCTGCCATGGCTTTACAAATTGTGTACTTTATATATGGCAGATAAATATTTTGATAGCTATCCGCATTTATCAGCAATTTCATTTATATCACTGAGTTGGTTTATTTATGTCTGTGGTACTTGCAGATGGTCTGCAATAGCCTCATAGTTACTAGGGAGAACATACAACGAGATCAAGAATTTTTGGAATGCCCATTGGAAGAAGAATTTGTTGAAGGTGGGTCTTGATCCCTCAACCCATGCACCTAAATCAGAAGTCATTCCCAGTGCTCCACAGGAGTACGATGCCTTAGCTTTGACGAGGCACAAATCACAGTGGAAAAATGCAAGACTTGAAGCATAAGCTCATCTTTCCAGAGAATAATTGATCATGTCCTCTAATTATTCTGTTGGATATCACACCAGTAACACAGTGGATATGATGACAATGCCTAGCAATAACTCGCCCACTGATTTTTTCTTAAAGATATGGAATTCAGAAGCAGGGAAGGCTTTCAAGAAGGAATCTAGCACTAGGATAATCAATAAGAGTTGTGACAATCTATATCATGTGTTTGATAAAAATCATCCAAATGTACTAGGATACAATCAGGTTCTATCCTCTGAAATTCCAAAGACACCCAGATCCTCTGCCTCAGTTTCTTCCTCAAGCTATTCTTCTAATCTAAATAGTTTTGATGAGTCCCTGAACCCAAATGATAAATATAAGGATAATGGCCCCCAACAGTGCAATTCTGCATCAGCTGATCATCAAATTCAACTTTTTCCCTATCTATAAATTTGTCTATTGCATCACAAGGGCTAGGTTAGATGGTAAAGCGGGCGTATTTTATAACCCTGACAACATTTAAATCCTCCTCGAAGCCTCATCACCACCATTTTTTTTCACTGTTTTAGGAACCTCAGAATGAGGCTTCAGAATTTGGTCTTGCTTGGGCACAGGGAATGATCAATCCATAGATGTCTGGAGTGTGAGGGTTGTCTGAGAAAAATGCCTCTGGAAACTTTTAGGTAATAGTGAGGACGTCATAGAGAGTTTGAATTTTCCTTGATGATTGTCAGGCAGAGTAGAAGTAGCACCTCTTGCTGGGGAAAGGCTGTTACATATCAAAGGAGGAAGTGGGGAGGAGACTAGATAAGTTAGCTGACATTTTCTATTGAATGGCTCTGTAGGATTGCCTCTGGAACATCATCTCCTTGTATTGCAATGAATTCATACAATGTACATACAAAGTTAAAACCCGTGCTATTCAAAGGTTTGACCAAAAAAATATAGAACCCCGAAAAAATAATTCATGATAGCAACAGTAGACTTGCCTTGGGATAAGCCTTGAAAAATGCAACTAAGCGACTATGAATGCTTTTCGAAAACCCAATGTGTTGTTGCCTTCGGAGGTCTTGTCCTTGCCACTTAGCACTGCATCATGCAAGAGAGTGATTTTCAAGTCTGGCTTCATGCACAACATCTTCTTGTCAGGTGCCATGGTCTTCTCCAACAGCAATCCTTTAGGGAAAATGTGCTTCATTTGTGCCAGATGATACATAAATCTCCTGCAAATTAGTTTAGGGTTTACTATTAGTTGATGATACAATAGAATTGAAGCACGCATTCAAAGAAATCGGTCTTTTCAGTTAGAAAGAACCCTAAATCTCGTTACTGGCCTATCGACCCTGCAGTGATTAGTACCATACCTATTACGGTCTTCTAGTTATAGGAATTGTAGGTACGAGAGGAGAAAAAGAAACAGTCTGCGGGTTAAACCGAGACAGATGTTACGGAAGCTACTAATTGTCTTGTGGAGCCGAAGCAATCTGATGGTAGCTTCCATGGAATCAAAAAACTCTTCCAGCATTGCATACCTGTGAAACTCTACCAGCATTGCATACCTATAAAACTCAGAAAACTCTGCCAACATTACATACCTAGAGACTGGATTCGGCAAAATGTAGAAAATCATGTATAATCAACTCCTGTGAGTATTATCATTTGACTGGTTTTTCCCGCCAATCCTCCTTGGCCATACACGCAAGGTGGAAAATGAAATTGAATGAAAATCCCAAAAATTTTACGATTATCATAATTATTATGAAAAAAATATTATTTGATTAATAATAAATGTTTTAATTTTTGTTAAAGTTATTAAAGGTTAGATCTTAGACTTTTTAATATTATTAAAGGTTATAAATGGTCTAATGTTTTCTTGATGGGATCCATTAGTTTTAGAGATAACGCATTGAGGAATTTAAAGGAATGGAGAGGCACGGTACTCCTATATGGTTTATATGTGGCCCTAGTGTTAGTACTAGGATGTGACATGTCATGTAACATGGTGGAGTAGGGGGTATTTGTGTTGCACATGAGTTGCATTGAAAACATGGGAAATAAATCAATCAAGTGTGAAAACATTTGGGTCTTGAACCCAATGATGAATGAAAAAGGGTTTTAGTCAGGTTTTGGAAGTTTACCTCCAAAATTTTGGAGTTTACCTGTTGAGTAGTTCATTCAGAGAATCATTACCCCTAGCCTATGAAAAACACCAATGAGAAATGGTGATGGATAAGCATGATACCATATTGATGGGAATGATGATGTTAATTTATGATGCTAGTAGAGGATGCATGGAAGAAGCAGAAAACAAAACATGGACCCAAAATAGGGGTCATGCAATGACATAGTAGTGCCATATGAAAAAGAAGATAATGAACATGTGGAAAGGGGGTTTTCTGAGGAGTAAAAAATTCATTTAAGTGTTAGGAGGCCTTTATTTTAGACCCAATGTAGTATTTAAAATTTATTTTTGGTAGGGGGTTAAAGTATAGAAAGGCATCAAAGAAGTTCCATAAAAACTTCCCTTCGAGGAATATTTTTCCTCCCTCCATCGACAAGTGCTAATAGTTGGACCTAATGGGATGGTGACATCAACCAGGAGGAAAGGTCAATTAAAAGAGTCAATAGTTAGTTACATCAACATGATGTCATACAACTGAAAAATTCAATCAAGTGGAAGTGAATATAGTCATATCCCCCTCAAGGAATATTTTCTCTTAGGTGTTTTACAAACCAACCATAGAAACCAGTGGATGATTTTGATGGGCATGACATTAAGGTGATGTTAGCCCAATAAGAATCATATGGAGGGAAAGGATATGGATAATATTTTTGGCCTTAATATTAAATCCAAACAGTGGTATTTGAAGGAGCGACTGAGGAAATACAAGGGCAGCATTATGATCATCCAGGAAACTAAGATCCATGAAGCTAAGCTCAAAGGGATAGTTCTAAGTTTCAAGCTACCATATGAAGTGATTGCACTCGAATCTAGAGGAAGTGTGGGAGGAATAACCATTTTGTGGAACCCGGCAGAAGTCGTCTTTGAGGATTGAGTAAGTAGTCCTTGAATGCTTACAGGGCGCTTTAGACAAATAGGATCCAATGATTGGCATGAAAAGATTTGAGCCATTGCTTGATTTTTTCTAATCTTGTCAAGAGATTCCAGCTTGTGGACACTTTGGAAGCAGGGGTTCCCAGTTGGAGACAAGTGGTGGCATCGATGAGAATCTGTGAGTCTCCTTCTACTTCCAGGTGGGAAGAAATTGTTTTCCTCTACAATAAGGAGACCCTGCCATAAACCTTCTAATTCAGCTGAATTGTTGGAGTCCCGTCCAATCGCGCCATAATAGATTTTGAGTGAATTACCTACTGCATCCCGAAATATACCTCCAAAACCTGCGGCACCCAGGTTGCCTTTGGAGGCTTCATCAAAGTTCATCTTTATAATGTTGTTGATAGGAGGGATCCAAGAACAGGGAGAGTCAGGATGGGTGGAAGGGGCAGGGGAGTGGAGGGGGAGAATGGGAATGGTAAGATGCCAGTTTTCTCATATGATGCTTTCGGGAGGAGTAGTGGGAATGTCAGATTCCTACCAGGGCTGGAGAGCAATACTTTCTTGAAGGTTGCTGCAGAGGCTAGTCCAAAGGATGTCAGGGGGATTACTTTCATCTTTTAAGATTCATTTATTCCTTTCTTTCCCGACAGTCCAGAGAATAAAGCCGGGGAGGAGAGACCAAAGAGTGTTGATCAGGTTACTATTGAAAGGTTCAATGGGCCAATGTCGTATGGTATTAATGACATCTCCCTTGATCCACCCAGTTCTTCTGCAGCAGATGTCTATTTTTTCCCACAAGAAGTTAGCTATGATGCAGTTGTCCAAGAGATGTGGAATGTCTTCTGCATGCTTGGAATGAGAATCCCCTTTTGAGGAGATTGTCCTAGGTGAGAATTTGCTTCTTGCTTAGGAGCCAGAGGAAGGTAGAAATTTTGGGCTAGATACCTAGATGCCATATTTGAGTCCATACATTGTCCTTGTGTGCATGTGCAGAAGGAAAGAGCAGTCGATAGGCCTCTTTGGTGGTGAAGTATCCTCAAGGAGTGTAACCCCGCCGTAACCTATCTTCTTGGGTTGAAAATCAAATTTTCCTGTGGTTGAGCTCTTGGTCAATTTCTGCATAAGTTTCATCCTGCCAATTCACTTTCCATTGTGTTGCCTGAATCCATTGACGATAGCCTAGACTAGGGTGATGTTGCCAGAAGCAGTTGACTTGATTGTTCTCTGTTCGTTGAAGTAAAACTTGCCATTTCGGTTTTTGGAAGAGATTCGCCAACTTTGGTAGTTACTACCAAGAATCTTCCCAAAGTCGGGCATATTTTCCAAATTTGATCTCCCGGAAGCTATGGACTTGAATAAAGGCACTGTGTTGTTTGGCAGAATTCCAAATTAGAGAGCCAAAGATATTTGAGGAGAGTCTCATGAGATATGTTGGTGGTCTGTCGTTGGCGTATTTGGCAACCGAAAGTCGAGCCCAAGGGGTATGAGTTTTGGAGAGCCACTGCCACCATATTTGCGCTCCCATTGTGGCGTTGTTGTGCTGGGGATCTCTTATTTCTAATCCAGCTTCAGATTTTGATACACAAACATCTATCCATTTCACGAGAGCCCATTTTCTGTTAAGCCCTGTAAAACCCCAAAGGAAATTGCGCTGAATATTTATGATCTGCTTTAGAACCCATTTGGGGGTGGCAAGAACAAAAAATAGATACAAAGGCACAGATTGGAGGATGCCTTTGATTAGAACTAGTCCGCTAGCAATGTTGAGCGATCTATAAGTCCAAGAGGAGAGTCGGGCCTCAAGTTTATCAAGGAGCTCTTTCTAGGAGGAGTGTTTGATTGCAGATTCAATGAGCAGAGCTCCGAGGTATTTGGAAGGAAGAGCAGCTATGGAGAACCCCAGGAGTCGGGCTATGTTGCATTGAGTTAGGGCAGGCGTGTTGAAGAAGAATATTTGGGATTTGCTAGCGTTAATGGTAGTGCCAGAGGCTTCAGAGAAGGTGTCCAGCAAAGATTTGAGCGAGCTTGCCTTGAACTGAGGGATGACCAAAAAGCATGTTGTCATCAACAAATTGTTCATGAGTTATGGTCTGATTATCATGAAGGGAGAGACCCCTGAGAGTGTTGATGGAGGCGACATGATGAATGAGACGACCAAGCCCTTCTTCCATGAGTAGAAATATGAAAGGGGAGAGGGGATCCCCTTGACGAATGCCTCGAGTGGAAGAGAAGGGAGTGGAGGGGTTACCATTGAGCATGATGGAGAACCTAGGGGTGGTGATGAGATGCATGATCCATCTGGTCCAAGTAGGACAGAATCCAAAAGCAAGAAGCATTTGATTGATGTATTCCCAGCTTAATTTATCAAATGATTTAGAAAGATCCAGTTTTAAAAGCATACCTGCCTTATTGAGGTGCTTCAATGAATGGATCACTTCATGAGTGAGAATGATACCATCCAAAATTTGGAGACCTTCAACATAGCCAGTCTGTTATGGAGAGATCAGCAGTGGGAGCAAAGGTTTGATTCTGTTGGTGATGACTTTGGAGATTAGTTTGTATATGACGTTGCATAATGCAATGGGCCTATACTTGTCCGGAGCACTTGAATTCTCCTCCTTGGGAATGAGGGAAAGGAAGGTTGTATTAAGAGACAGAAGAATCCAGTGCAGAGTCCTTGACTCTTCAACTAAATCCCAAACTTCCAATTTGATCTTCTCCCAGAAGAAGTGAAAAAAGTTTGTTGTGAATCCATCGGGACCTGGGGCTTTTCTGTGTTTGAGTTGAGCCATTGCCTACTCAACTTCCTGAAGAGAAATAGGTTTAAGTAACACAGAGTTGTGTTACTCGATGATTAGCCTTGGGATGTGCTGAGTTATCCTGTTTATGGCTTGCCTCCGATTCCCAGCTGGCTCCTAAAGAATGTGTTGGTAATAGCCGGGGAGTTCCCTTTCTATGTCCTCATGTTCCTCAAGTCATTCCCCCTCACTATTGTTGAGGAAAGTGATGTTATTATGCATGCATCTTTGAATGGTGGGTCGATGAAAGAATCTGGTGTTTTTCTCCCCCTCTTTAAGCCAGCAGGTCCGAGACTTTTAGCGCCAAAGGATTTCCTCTTGTTGACGTCGCTCCTCTAGTTTTGTAAGGAGACTCCTTTCCAAGGCTGCGTAGGCATTCGTTCTACCTTCTTTGATGATGCATTGTTGTAACTCACACATTTGTTGTTCGAGTTCCTTCTGATGAGAAAAGATGTTCCCAAAGCTGGTTTGATTCCATTTTTTGAGTTTGAATTTAAGGTGTTTGAGCTTCTGCTAAAACTGGAACATTTTGGATCCCTCAAGAGGGCAGAAGCTATTCCAGGATGTGGTTACCATCTCTTTCAAATATGGGTGGGCAAGCTAGAAGGATTCAAAACGGAATGTTCTTTTGTTGGCTATTCCAAGACGAGACCATTGCAGGAGGATTGGCCAATGATCAGATCCAGCCAAGGGCAAAATTGAGGAGTGAAAGTCCCCCCCCAAGTGGATAGCATTGTCTGAGATGAGGAAGCGATCCAATCTGGAGGTGATCTGTTGTGAGCCGCCTCTCCTGTTGGTCCAATTATGTATACCATTGGAGAAGGAAAGATCAATCAGCCAATTGACTTGTATAAAATATTTGAAGCAAGTGTTGTCCATCTCAAGCCTAATTATGCCTCCCACTTTTTCCTCCAATTTGGTGATCATATTGAAGTCTCCACCACAGATCTAGAGAGGATGGCGTCTAGAGGAGTTGAGGACGATGATTGTCGAAAGCAGGGAAATGTTTTTTTTAGGGTCTTGGGGGAAGTAGACATTAGTGAGGTGCCCATGAGAATTGGAGCCAACCAAATGGAAGGTGGCTTGGATGAAATTGTGGGAAGCATGAAAGTCAGACAGAGAAATAATTTGGGGGTTCCAAACTATGGCTAACCCTCCTAAGGCTCCAGAGGCATTAACAACCATTGATCTACAACCCAACCATGACTTGGTGAGTATGGAATCCAGAGCATTGTTGTTACATTTGGTCTCCTGAAGGAAGACTATTGTTGGCTTGTATTGTTGAATCATATTTTTAATCATTTGGTGTTTGGAGGGGCTGTTTAGCCCTCTTAAATTCCAAGAGATTAGCTTCATTGGGAACTATGGGAGATTTGCTGATAGAACTTAGTCATCTTGGGATACCTCCCAAATTCAACAAGCATTTCTCCTACTATGACTGTTCTTTACAGATCTGACTTGCGCCCTCTCTTCTTTGAATCTTTGATTATCTTTTTTCCATCCCAGTGGCTGCCCACTTGAATGCCTAATGAGTTGCTTTGTTGTGCATGAAAGAGTGTGACTTCAAGGCTGTCGATTTTCCCGAGGGGAATCTTGTCGTAAGCCTTTTGATGGCAAGCAAGCTCCAGGGCCAGGATGTCCACATCACCTAGATCAATTCTCTCTGGTTCCTCTTCCATATGAGTAGGCACATTCTTGTCTTCTTTGGTTTCATCTGTCTGAGAGGCTGAGGGGAGATTGTTGTCTATCTCCATCTGAGAACTTCTGATAACGATAGCTTTGTCCTTTTTAGTCAAGGGGGCGGATGTGTGGGGTATAGAAGGAGAGAGAGACATGGGTGTCTTTTGAGGCTTGACTTTGGGGTCAAGAATATCAAAGATGGGGCTATCTGAAGAGGGTTGTGAGGGGTCGCTTTCTGAGGTTGGATGGGTGGCTAGGATTTCAAAGCTGTTGCTAGTGGAAGGAATGTTAGGTGCTTGGGGAGTTGCAGAGGACTTTTTGGTGTGATTTTTCCAGCTGGGGACTTTGATGTAGCCTTTTGCATCTGTGCTTTTTGAAGCAGGGGTGGTTCTGGGAGGGGTATTCAAAGGGAAATCTCTGAAAAGATGGCCATGTTCATGGCACTTTTTGCATCAAAAGGGAACATGTTCATAATCTACAGTTTGAATCCATTCAAATTCGTCATGGAAGAGGCTTACCGAGTCAGTGAGGGCTTTGGCGAGATGCATGTAGACACAGATCCTTACATATGAGGTATATCGTTTGAGCTTGGTTTCTTCTACGATCTTGATAAACTCCCCTAATCCATTGCCAATATCTTTTAAGGTTTCCTGATCCTAGTATTCCAAGGGTAAAGAATACATGCGGATCTAGACTAGTGCCAAGTTAAAGTTTTCCTTGTCCAGGTTGAATCTTTCAATCCAGTCTCTGAGATATAGGCCTGCTGAATTGAAAAATTACGGGCCTCCGTCAAAAATACGGTTTCTGTCCTCCAGACAGTTGAAGATGGCTGTGAAGAATCCTTTTGGGCCCAAATGCAGGGTAACATGTCCTTTGGGCTTCCATTTTGAAGCAATCCATCCCTGAAGCCTTTTTCGATCAGCCAGAGGCCTATAAACTTGCCGATGAGGGCGTGATCTTTCATGTACTGGATATGCCCATTGATTTGATGCCTTGGAAGATCTATTTTGATGCGGTATGTTGCTATCGGAATGCATGTAGCAGAGGAGACTTTCGACTGCGCATCTAATGTAGTATGTGAGTCCTTTGTGTCGTTTTGTGCATTATTGGAGTTTACCTGCACTCTTGCTGTGTTAGGGGTTGGTATTTGAATAGAAGTGGTTAGACTGGTTGAGTTAGAAGGGGGATTTTAGGAGGGAGGGAGGATCCCGCCCCTCCCAAAGGAGTTACCATGTGAAGAAGTCAGAGTCAGACTTTGAAGGGGTGCAACTGAGTTAGATCAAGGCTGCCGGGAGAGCAGAGAGGAGCTCTAGCGACTCCGTTGCAGGGTTGCGGAAACCCTAAGGATCCGTGGGGGAGGCCTCTTCATAAAATAAATAATTATGTATTATGGTTTTGTGTATTTATTTTCTCATGAGAATAATATAAAAATTAAATAATTGAAATAAAATATTTAGAAAATAATTACTTTGAATTTTTTGTATTTATGGTGCAAAATGAGAATAATATAAAAAGTAAATAATTGAAATAAAATATTTAGAAAACAATTCCTTTGAATTTGTTGTATTTATGGTGCAAAATGAGAATAATATAAAAAGTAAATAATTGAAATATAATATTTAGAAAACAATTACTTTGAATTTTAGTTTTACTTGTAATCATGACAAACAAATAAATATTATAAAATAAATATTTGTGAGTTTAGTTCAAATTTATATATTCATAATATAAATATTTGTAATTTTTTTTATAGTTATGGTGGCAATTCACATTAATAAATCCACTTGTACATGCTAACATGACATACACAAAGTTAACTACCCTGCTTTATAGAACTTGACAACATAGCATACACCACTTCTTTAAATCTATGGTGATATACTCCACTTCCAATAAGATCAATAAAAAATTATTTCACTTTAACACCACATAGTAAGAATGGTGCTAACTTGTCCGTCAAATATGGTGAGTATATACTTCATTTTTAATATGATACATAAACATTTACACCACATAACGTAAGTGGTGCTAACTTATGGTGATATAATTCATTTTTAATATAATACATAAACATTTACACCACATAACTTAAGTGGTGCTAACTTATGGTGATATACTCAATTTTTAATATAATACATAAACATTTACACCACATAACTTAAGTGGTGCTAACTTATGGTGATATACTCCATTTTTAATATGATACATAAACATTTACACCACATTAACACCACATAACGTAAGTGGTGCTAATTTATGGTGCTAAAAGAGAGTTTTTCTTGTTGTGAGCTAACAACAACCCCTACTCATGATGCTGACAACTTGTCTCCCTCAAGGACCACTGCATTCTCCTTCATCAGGCAATACTTCCTCAGCAACTCACTCAACTGCATCATTTCTATTACCCCAACAATCTATTTATGTTATTGTGCCCATAACATTTTTTGAATAATCTGATGTTTCATAGGTGAATGTCAAATGCCAATTTACTATTTGAAAACCAAATTTTCATCCCTTGTATCTAATGAGCCTTCTTCATTGAATATTTTTTTGAATGGTGTTTTGTTTACTAATTTTTATCATTCAATGATTTCTTATATGTTAAGATTTTTCTCTATTTCATGCCTTACAGTGTTTCCGTTGCAACATCTGGTGCAATTGCTAGTTTAAATTTTTGCACATATTTAAAAAAATAAACAATTTTTGTTCATGGATTAATGTAACTCAATTGACAATCACTTTGTTGAGAAGTTATATTATGTTAAAACATGAGATTCAAAGTTCAAATCCCCTTGAGTGGCCAACCAAAAAGTAATATTTTTTTATTATATTTTTAGAATGTGGTTTAATGAAAAAAGAAAAATATAATATAAAAGAAATAAATATCATGACATGATCAAATTTCATGTGGTTTGAATATCTATTTTTAAAAATAAAAAATATAATTATCCACCATCCACTCATGGATATTTCAATGCAAACTTCCGAATGCTAATGATTTTGTCTTAATTGTTAACTATCTTAAATGGGTTTCGGCTTAATTCTCATTGTCTTAAATCGCCATTGTCTTAAATATAAGTTTTGTCTTAAATATTTTTGTCTCAAAGTGTTTTTGTCTTAAATAAAAATTTTTGTCTTAAATATTTTTGTCTCAAATTTCTTGTCTTAAATTTTTTTTTTTTTTTGTCTGAAAGTGCTTTTCTCTTAACTATAAAGTTTTGTCTTAAAATGTTTTTGTCTCAAACTGTTTTTGTCTTAAATATAAAGTTTCATCTTAAAATATTTTGTCTTAATTTTTTTTGTCTCGAATTGTTTTTGTCTAAAATATTTTTGTCTCAAATCTTTTTTGTCTTAAATATAAAGTTTTGTCTCAAACTATTTTTGTCTTACACTATTTTTGTCTTAAATTTTATCTTTAAGACAATTCAATTGATATTAAATTTTAATATAAAATAACTAAAATTAAAAGTAACTTTTTAAGACAAAATATTTCTTTTGTTTTAAAAAAATGTCTTAAAACGCCCCACATGTAGTAGTGCTAGAGCACTTCGATTGTGCAAAGTTAGCAATCAAACTTCTCTTTTCAATAAATTCCTGCCGGAATTTAGAGAAATTACACCATAAAAGATCAGCGTAAAAGTCTACTCGAATATTTAATGAACCACAGACAAGTCCATCAACAATAAATATGAAAAAGAAGCAATATCACATAGCATAGTCAAATATTTTTTTATATTAAAAAATACAAATTTACACGTTACCCGAATATGTATACTTTTCTCTTGAAAGTAAAATAAAATTAAGAAAGACACATTGAGTTGTAAGGTGTTGATTTTCCAAAAATTTGGTGTCCGTCAACTTAGTTTTTTACTTGATTCCATGTTTTTAGAATATTACAGGCTTTAGTTTTTTACTCGATTTCATGTTTTAGAATATTACAGGTTGCAAAAGTGAAATTTATTTAAAGGATTGATATTGTTTATTTCAGTTTTGGATTTTTTTATTTAAATGTGTAATTTTGTTTTTAGGTGATGTGATTTAATTTTTAAATAATTCTTTTTTAATTTTTAATTTACATAAAATTGAAAAAATAGTTGTCTTTTTGAGATATATATAAAAAATATAAATGATAATAAATTTAAATTAATGTTTTTATATAAAATAAAAATAATTTGTTTATATTTTTATTTATACATATTTACTTTGAAGATTATATATTAACTTTGTACATTAAGTAATAAAAAATTAAAGATATATAGAAGATGGTGATGAATATTTAGTTAATATATTTTGTTAAGACTTAGTGGCTACTCAAACAACTACTTAAGTGCAAGAATCGTTAAAATAAATCACAATACTTAGTTAAAAAACTAAATAAAAACCATCTCTTACCTCTTACTTAATAGGATTCTCAAACTAAATAAAAAGCATTTCTTACCTCTTACCTAATATGATTCTCATACCAATATGATATTGCTATTCTTTAAAAAAATTATCATACCTTATTAGATTTTGTTTAAAAAAATAATTATGAAATTATTTTTATTTTTCTTTTATGTTATTTTAAAATTATTTAAAATTGCTATTTATTTATTTTAATATTAATTTAAATATTAAATATACTTTTATTTTTTTCATATTTAGATATATATTTCACAATAATATATTAACAATTGAAGAGAGCAGAAACGCACAACAATTCACACACAAATAATTATTTTCTATATTGCACTAATTAGATACATCAAATATATAGGTGAAGTCATATTAATCTTAGAGAGAGAAGTTGAGAGATTCTCTCAACTTCCTCAACAAACCCAATCCATGATCAATCTAAAGTAAGCATGATCCTAACTAAATCTAATACCCTCCCTTAATGCTTACTTTACAAAACATATAATTAATCAAAATTACAACACTTTAAACTTTTTGTGTCTTTGTCTGATCTGGTCTTCATTAACATCTGTACCCACTCTGAGATCTCATAGGAAACGCTCTTTTCTCCACCATTTTCGAGCTACCATTCAACCCATTTAAAATACATTGTTTCTGACCAGCAATAATGAACTTTGCAAGATCAACAGTATTGACAACTCGGCTCGTCGGGGCTTCCGCGATAGAGCTGACAAGTGATTAACCATCCTATGGACCAATCACCATTTGTCGGATATTTCGCTTTCGGCTATCCATCAGTGGCTAGGCAAATGGTCTGAATATTGAATGTGTTCAAGAGTTAATCTAACAACTTGACCTACTTGTAACCTGTAACTGATGCTCCTTGGCCCGTAGCACAACAAGATCAGCATATAACAAATTCACACAATCAAATTAGTCAATTGTTCTCTCGTCCCTGTAGGACGTCAAGAACGACTAATTTAAATAATGCTCATTTGTTCAATAATTGGTTCTCTTTTACACAACTCTCATAGCAATAAATATAAGGCACTCCACACTATATTTCACACAACTATATTCCACGCACAAAAAACCAAAAACTTTCTTCCTCTGTATGAGCAGCGAGCGTAAACTTAAAATTTCTTCCATGAAGTCTCCCCTCTCTATCTTTGTCCATCACACTTTCAAAGCCGATGCCCTTTCATGTGAAAGGAAATCTGATCATTATAGACACCATTAATTCGATTACCCATTGCGTAGCTACCGGGTACATCGGTGAATATTTACGTTTATATATACATGGGACCATGTACACACATATATTGCCATAAATATTCCGTGTTGCTTCCTGACTATTGTTTACTGTGAAATTTATCCGATATCATGAATCCGTTTATGTGTCCAGTAAGTTCAGAATATATGAAATATTGAAGTGACGTTCAGTTTTGAAAGGAGATGTGGGTTCACAGTCAAACAATAAAACCGCCGGATCGTGAATTACATTCACTACAAAGACTCGCCTCTTTTTCTCTGCCTCGCTGTGCGTTACAGGTACTGCGTCAGGACTAAGATCCCGCATTAAAATGCATCAAAACTGTTTTATTCAACGCGTATGCTCCCATTCCTCTGCCCACTCTGCCCGCTCCTCTGTGTCCACTGCAACTACAGAAATGACAAACGGCCTTGACCATGCCTGCTGCTGGTGTCGTTGTTGAATTGGACATTTGCTGATACAGAATGTCCATTGAACCTTGATTACGTCCGCCAATTACGGTGGGACAAGTCTTCCTGCGAATCCTCCATCATTGGATCCGATTGCTGCCAGACATTGCAGGGCATGCTCAGCATAAGATTAGCTCAGTATTTGAGAGATGCGTCCATGTTTGAGCTTCAGAACAATGCCTCTGCGGTTGCCTGTCTCCGGTTATTTCAGCGTCAGCTCGAATCTCTGTCTCTCTCGCCAGACTTGATGGCGTTTCAAGAATATAACGTCAAGCTTTCTATTAAGTAACTTGTCATGCGCAGGCATACAAACCAGGGAGGACTGGATTCAGAAACTGGGGCCTACTCCGATGGACTCGACCTTCTATTCATAGGTATACACCTCTGCAACAATCAAATTAGCACAACGATATTTCAAATTAGCGGCGATTATTAGCTAACAGTTCTCAATTTTGGAACTACCTTCACTGTCTCCCCTCAATAGTCGGGCAGCAAGATTGATCCACACACATCAATCGTTGCACACACATCAATCGTTTCTCACTGCTAGATCACTCGCTCACACAAACAAAAACAAATTCAACACTATTACCCTATTTATGTACAGATAAGCAGCAACATAAACTCTCACATTTTCCTGGACTTCCCGTAAGGGAATCAAGCCAGAACTAGCTCTGATACCACATTAACAATTGAAGAGAGCAGAAACGCACAACAATTCACACACAAATAATTATTTTCTATATTCCACTAATTAGATACATCAAATATATAGGTGAAGTCATATTAATCTTAGAGAGAGAAGTTGAGAGATTCTCTCAACTTCCTCAACAAACCCAATCCATGATCAATCTAAAGTAAGCATGATCCTAACTAAATCTAATATAATAATGTTATGATTTAATTTTTTAATACTTAATATTTATAAATTAAAAAAATTTCCAATGAACGTTTGAATTTATATTACCTTTCCTCCCAAGATTTAGGATGAATTCATCATTTTGGTGGATTATGACAAAGAATGGCAGAGAAAGAATAATACTCTTTTTTTTTTTTGTCATTTAAAAAAAACCCAATAATATTATAAAAATGCAATTGTTAATGTTTTAATATTTCATGTTTATGTGTGTGTGATAGTGTACATTTTTGGAACTTAGTGTAGCATTATACTATATATGTCATCTGTTTTTGAATTTAGTGTGAATATGTGTCTCGTTAAGGAGTTCTTTTCAAAAAGTTTAGTGGTTTAAATTAGAAAGGTTAGTGGTTCAAATCGTAAGAGAGTTAGTTCAAAAAAATTGTGATATTAAATCAATTGTTTTTAATGAGTTTTTTTGGAAAAAAATTAAGTGGATTTTTTCTTTTAATCCGTATAAATTTAGCAGGAATTTATTGAAATCACAAGTTTGATGAGTAAACTCTGCACAATCAAAGTTCCCTATGATTTTTCACGGTGTTGAATCCATATATAGAGTCAAAAAACTAGTTTAAATAACATAGATCAAAATTTCACCTCAAATTTTTCCACAAAATTCGGGTAAAAAATATTCACCAAAAACTCTAAAAAATTTCATAACATAATAGACAACTCTAATGTTAAAATAATATATCATTCAACAATAACCAATTTCTCATGATTTTTTACTTCTGGAATTAATTGTATATTAGAATAAAATTTTGTAAATTTAACCCATTTAATAGAAACACTAAATTTATCTTTTATTAAAATGACAAGCCCTTTTGTTATATGTGGTTTTTTTCCTATCCAAAATGTTCAATGATATTTTTTTATATAATGAAATCTAAAATAAATGAATTTAAATGAAAAAACGTAATGATGAGGGAATATAAAAAGGATGAGAAATAGAAATGTGACAATGAATAGTAACTTCGAGACCAAGCAAAAGGTTTAGCCATGCAAAGATAATAACGGGAATATTCCATTTTTGTTCTCGCAAATGAATTTTGAATTTCTCAACTCTCACTAGAGTTATGACAAGATGCATAAAAGGTGGTGAATAATTCTAAGGAGGAGGAAAGAAGAAGGGTGATCGATAATAAGTGGAATAGCCAATTGTTTCTTTTACAAATTAATTAGAAATAGAGGCCCCTGACTTCCTTTAGAAGTGTAACATTACTTGATCATTTTTTTTGGTGGCAAGAAAACTAATTAGTAATCAATTTGGGACGAAAAATAATTTAAGATATAATGTTAATGATAATAGTATATAAGCTAAAAAAATATTTATAATGAAAAAATCTATTAAAATTAAAAATAGTGTAAACATAATTGAGAAACTCTTGACCAATAGTGCAAATATAACTAGGAAACTCTTGACCTCCTACCAACTATCAGCGACCATGAGATGGTGGAACAAAAGATAAATAATTGTAAGAATTATGAAAAAAGAATAATCCACTAGTTGAAATGACCATGCTCAATATCATGAAGAGAGCAAAAAAAACATCTAGTGCATGGTCCACAAACAAATTGTAAGAATATAAATAAATTAGCTAACAATATCTTAATTAATATCTAAAGACAACTTACAATGTCAAATGATAACTGGGTATTCAAAGAAAATGCATTTATTTATAAAAGTGTTATGTGGCGATCAACCTTCTACATTGCAACTCTTAGCACGCTCTAAAGGTGTCTTTTATTATACTCAATGGCTCTTGACCTACTAAGGTTAACTCGTCAAAATTTTTGTCTTGTTCACACCTTGATTATTCAAAGTTCAAAGAGAACTTGTCCAATTTGACTTGTCACTTTCATAAAAACTTATCTTGATGGACATAGAACCACTCAGCGAAATAAGAAAGTTAAGAAAATGTTTCCTTTCAATTGCTCCTCCTTTATAAAACAAGAGTTCAAAATTTTGGTTTAACCTTAGCTAATTTAAGTTTAGATTCAAATATTTTCTTAACTATGTTGTTTATCACATTGTTAACAAATTGTTCCTCCTACAAGGAATTCATGATATTTTTTATTTTTATTTTCTATAAAAACTAATTTGTGCTTATAAAAATTTTCTTCCATACCTCATATGAAAAAGTACATTATCATATTTTTTTTTTTTTTGTGTGTAGTAACTTATTTTCACTTTGGACTATCTAATTCCATTTACCTTCATCATGGTGAATCTATGTAATCGAAATTATTTGCTTACAACTAAATGATAACGTATACATAAATGAGAAGCTCTTAAACTATGAAGTTAAGTTAAAGGTTCATCTTCACCATTTAGAACCTATAAGACTTGTTCATTCATTATATTAGATTATTAAAAGTTAAAACAACCAAAAAAACACACCTTAGGAAATGTATTTATTAGGAAAAATATGACTAAATGATTTCAAAAGAAAATTGAAATGGATTTCTTAAGGCCAAATGGATGGATAAACAGTATAAAAATTATGTCATAATAGAGGACTCAACATGATTTTCCCAATCAAAGTTGATTTCCATGTCGCTATTAATGACCATGTCT
Organism: Pinus albicaulis; assembly: GCA_034641835.2. Classification (NCBI taxonomy): domain Eukaryota; kingdom Viridiplantae; phylum Streptophyta; class Pinopsida; order Pinales; family Pinaceae; genus Pinus; species Pinus albicaulis. The sequence goes on along the minus strand of CM076571.1, from coordinate 221,806,544 downwards.
TTCTATCCATTGGAAATTCTTGAATGTATAGCCTCATGAACCAAAAATTTGTTGTTTGTTATTTTTCTATTAGATAAATTATTTTAGGGAGGAAATTCTTGGGCCTATATTCTATAATTTTTGAGGGAATATTATGTGAATAATTTCATAAATAAACAATCACAAATATTGATAAGGAAGAGGGGTTTGACTCCTTGGGGAATTGTTGCCAAAAATATAGAATTAATCAATTTCTCTCTTATAATTTTGTTTTTCAACATACCTCAGCATCTCAATTAGTTGAAATATAATCATGTTGTAAAACGATTTGTAGAAATTTATGTTGCTCCTTCAATTATAGGTCCCTTGTTAGGCTTTAAGCTCCATATTGTTGCTAAATAAATTCCTTCATGGATTCTTCTAAGTGGATGAATATTTTCTTCATTCAATATCAACTATGGAATATTATCTAGAATTTCATAAATTTCTAATGGCTTTGCTTCCACCTAGATATAAAAAATGTTTGCAAAATCTGTGAATACTTCAACTTTGATACCATTAAAGTTATTGATATCTCTTCTATTGTTTGATTTGATGAATTTCACATTCTTTATCATGTTCCTATTTTTATTTTTCTTGTGAAGGTACAAGGTATTTTTATCACCAACTACTAACCACATACTCCTAGAATTTAATCATAAATCTCATTCCTCTTTTCTTATTACTATTTAATAGTCACATAAATATTTCCATTTATTTCCTTAAAAGATGCTTAGTGATCTGGATTGGATCATTATATTGTTTGACATCCATCTCAATTCTTTGATAATGGAAAAAGTGGAGTATTCAGCTCATAAGACCGCTTTTATTAGTGGGACCTTGTTTGAAAAAAGAGGGTATGGAATCTTGTAAAAGTGTTTTGAGGCATCGAATGATGTTTTTTGGGGGTAAAAATTTCCTCTTTCATTTAACATCTATTTTTCCTTCTGTACACATAAATACCTTTCGAATGACACAAGAATCACGTTAATCACATTCCATATGCAAAATTTAATCCACTCAGAAATTAACCTTCTTATTTTCATCACCATAATTTGATAGGACATCACATCAACCCCCATTATCCATGAAAAAGGAGTTAGCCATGCAATTATTATCTAGAAGATTCTATATTGCAACTCTGGTTAAGGGTTGAGGTTTTCAAACCTAACCACTAGTATTCTAAAGGGTTGTATTATAACTCGGCCATTAGGAGGGATAGGGCTTCCATTCTTTCGAGTGAATTTTTTCCATAGCTAAGAAAAAAAAGATAAGAGGGATATGAGATATAACACCCAGAGGATTTTTTCATTGTAGCAACCCATGGGCCACAAGCCATACTTATTTTTATTCATAAGCATATTTTTATTCAGAGAAAGAGAGCATAATGACCTCACGATCTAGTTGGGTTTTTCTTTCGAAAGGGTGTCCTAGAGGATATCTTGTGACAAATGTGTGTGATATTTTATTTCATTATTATATCCTTTCTACATAATTTTAAATTTTCATGCATGCACTATTAACAATAAATATACATATCCATAAATCTAATAAAGTTGTAATCGTGTCTAATTTCAGATTTTAAATATAATTTTATCAGATCTAATGTGACGATTTGTCTAGTGGAATATCCACGATAGATTACGGATAATATTGGTATTAGATCACGTTTATTTTGGCATAATATGGAGATTTGAAAGATATCTATATTGGATGGGTCAAAAGTCATAAAAGTTTAATCATGGACTACAAATATATGAATAACCCTCGTGATCTTGTAGAAAAGAGTTTTTTCACGGATGGAACAATAATTTGTTGATATAATTCATATTGTAAATCACCTCATGGTAGCCTTAAGCAATAAATTTGGGATATTTAGAGATTATGGGGGTTTAAATGTAGAGGAAAAATTAGAAGGGGGATTAGAATATCAAGAAGAAATGAAGAACCAACTGAAGAAATAAACTAGAAAATATCAACCCAGTTTCAGTACCATGAATCAACCAAAAGCCCTATTTAAGATGTATGTAAAGGTTTATATCATGTCATACAATGGAGAGATCGATGCTCTAAAGTAGAGTCACCAGTTACAACAACTAGAAGTATATTTCAACATCCAACAAATTGTGGAAGAATATAAGATTTCATTTGCATGGCTAAAATTATAGGGTCATGCCTAACTTGGTGGGAGAGCCATATAAAGACCCTAAGATTGGAGGGAGAGCCATTAATTCACAGTTTTACTGTATTGGGTTCATAGAGTACTAGTGGATCTGGTGGCACTACTTCAAGAAAATGCGAGGGTAAAGCATGCAGGAGTACACAACAAAGTTTAGTAAGACGGACATAATTTTTGGTATCTCCCAATAACCCATATGTACTCTATTAGTTTGGGGTTATACACTACAATCTATAGGATAAAGTGACATTTTTCAAGCCCAAACAAGTGGATGAGGCTTGTGTACAAGAAAATTACTTGGAGAAAATAGACCTAAAGAAAGAACAATAAATTGGATCAAAGTAGAAGGAGAAATAGTGTGATTCTAAGGAGGGGAAGAAGAAGAAAAAATGTGGAAAATATCAAAATACTAAAACCACAACACACAAGTGAAAATATACTAGTAACCACTACAAAATTGACAACCATATAGAGAATAATTTCCGGAAGTTGCATCTAGAGATAAACCCAAAGAGCAAGAAGAAATAAAATAAGAGGAAGAATGTCACAGCCATAGATTCAAGCAACAAAGTTTAAGGCAGCTCGTATGCGGATGAGAAGATTGTTTGTACATTAGTGCAGAAGGAGGTGAATCTATCTATCCTTCAACAAAAAGAAGAGAAGAGATGAAATTTTTTTTCCATATAAATATACAGGTTAAGAATACAAAGAGTGATGCTGTATTTGACTCAAGATCATAGATGAATCTCATCGCGTCAAAGTTAGTTAAGATGTTGGGGATAAAATTTCATTCTCATCCAAACCCATATCCATTGGGATGGGTAAATAAGGACACAGATCTAAAGGTAACAAAACAATGAAAAATTAGATTTGCTATTAGTGTAGATTTTATTGATGAAGTATAACTTGTTGTGGTTCCCGCTGATGTATGTGGAATCATGTTTGGGAGTCCTTACATGTACATGCGAGGTGAAATATTCATGGCGAGAGCCAACCAACGTTTCCTTGTCAAGGATGTAAAATCGTTCATCATCAACGTGAACAAAGGAAAGTCAAATATTGTTGGTAAGTGCCAACCAAGCCAGGAAATTGATCAGTTATAGAAAGAAGTATGTTTAATTATTTTTAAGAGAAAATTGTTTTTTCATAAGAGTCATCAAGAGGCAAGGCCTCCCTAGAGGAGCGTACTAATAAAAAAAAAACAACTGGAAGAGTTGCTTCTATAGAAATTACTTGTAGATTCAAACTTATAATTGTAGTTGATTAAAAAAAATAGAATTGAACCTACTCTACTGATTATGGAAACAATAAATGATCACGAAATCATGAAGCATACTAGAGAAAGAATTCAATAAACACATTACACATTGATTTACTGGGGAAAGCCACATCTAAAAACCCTGTTATTTTTATATTTCATTAGTCAAAAAATATGAGAATATTACAATGCTTTTCTGAAGCCTAAGAAACCTTTGCACTATATTTACCTCTCTCACTCCCTCCTAGAAAATCCTAGGCCAATACTTAACCAATTTTCTGCTTTCCCAAGTCCCTATTTCCTTGTGCTATTACCTTGGGTAATTATCCCCTATTAATTATGAAAATTCTCATCCACAAGTACGCAATCCATCAAGGGCATTCCTCCGACTGCATGCATCACCTGTACAATTTGGATGATTATAGAACTGATACTACACTACCCTTGAACTCTAATCTCAACTAGGTAACTCTGAGATCTGACATGCATGAGTTATTTATGGATCATTTATCAGTTAATTGATTGATCACTAAGTGTGGTTCAAGTTCAAGTTTCACACTTTGACCTCTCAATAGTTCTTCTTACAGTTGGAACTAGTTCAACCGACATTAACTCAAATAAACTGAATTAATTAATTACAACTTAAAATAAACTCAACTAAGGTTCCTATAAAGTAGGAACCACTCTACATGAATTAAGTTATACCCTCAACTCGAATTAACTTAGTTAACTTATACAAGTTGATATGTGATGTCGAATTTCAATTTTCTTCTAATTTAATTCAAGGGAAAAATAAATTAGAATATTTCTTGGTGCCATTTTCAACACTCCCTCTAAGCAAGAAAGGGATTATCAAATACCCTAATATTTCCACTACGGAACTCGAATTTACACTTTGATAGTGCCTTTTTCAAGATGTTTTCATCTTGTTCCTCTATATGAATGTACTCTAGCATCATGCTGCACCTTTGCACACAATCTCTAAGACGGTGGCACCAGTTTTCAACATGCTTGGACCTATCATGAAAAAATGGATTCACTGTGAGTTTGATACAACTATGGTTGTCACAGTAACTCATTATAGGATCCATCTACTAGAAAAAAAACCAACAAGTATCTTCCTCATCGTGATAACCTCACCAGATTCTTAACTAGAAATCATGTACTCTTCTGCTACTGAACTAAGTGAAATTGATCTTTTCTTCTTGTTGTACCAGGAAACTAGCTAACACAATATTGAAGATGCACCCTCATGCGATCTTCCTGTCTGATGGACTCCTTGCCCAATATGAATTTATGAAGCCTTGAAGTTTCAATCCCTCTATCTATTTGTACCAAAGACCAAACTGAGTGGTTCCTCTGAGGTATCTCAACACATGTCTGAATTTCTTCCAATATAGTTTCGTTGGCTTAATTATTTCTTGAATAAGTTGGTTAAATTAATAACACATGTTTGATTATCTGTTCACAACCTACATAAGTGAACTCACGACCTTCATGTAAATGGTAGCCTCTACCACTTCGACTGAAGTAGCATTTCCTTCCTCCAGGTCTTGCTAGAGGAGTCTCCATGGGTCTTCTTCTCTCCATGTGAAAATGATTTAGTATCTTGTTGGCATACTTTCCCTAAGAGACAAGTCTTTCCCCATCTCCTTGGTAAATTTCCAAACCAAGGAAATAATGCACGAGCCTTATGTATTTCATCTTGAATTCTCTTGCGAAATCCTCTTTTCAATATTTTATCAGCTTCTCATCACCTGTTAGAAATAAACAAGCAACATATAGTATTATAATCAATAATTTACCTTAAACAAAAATATATTAAAGGTTCACATCTGGTTCACTTTTGTAAAGGTTCTCACGTAAGTGTTGGATATTCTCTACACTTTTAGTCATAAGAGCCATGTATCCAGTGCACCTCTATGGGAATATCCTTTACCTACGCTATGATGTGGGTGCTCCCACATTATCTATAGAATCATGCATCAATATCTCAACCTATGTGGTTCACTTCCTTCCATCTCTATATGTCTCTACATGAGTAGGTGCTTCCACTCTCTTCTCCTTTGTTTGTGGCTGCTCCAAAAAATCCTAAGGTTCTTCCTTTGGAGCTAAAATATCCAAATATCCATGCAACTAAATCTCCATTTCAATGGAACATCTCATGGCCTTCTCTTCATCAAACTTCACATCTCTATGAACAACTGTCATCCTGTGAGATGAAAGGTACACCCGATAGGTGTGAGGTCTATCAATCTACCCCACCAATATGCACAACATAACTATTGTTTCTAGTTTTTTTTGTGCATCCTTAGTAACATGACAGTAAAACGATGAACCAAAAATATTGAAGTGTGCCATATATTTCTTCTTACCTAAAAAGTATTCCTTTGGTGTACTCATCCCGAGAATCTGATGAGGACTCCTCTTCTGCACATATATCGTTGTGTTTCATGCTTCATTCCACAAGTGAAATGGTATGCTTTGATCATGCAACATCGACCATGAAACTCCAAAAAAAGTTATGTTATTTATTTTTGCAACCCCATTATGTTGTTTGTTTTGATATGTTATCAACTCTCATCAAATTCCTTAGATTCATGTTGGGTGTGTGTTATATTCTTTCCACAACTATCCCCATACGAGATGTGGGGGGTAAGAGAGGGGCACCTATCCCCCCTTAGTTGTGTCGGCTGGAGCGCCTTGAGCATTTTTTTTCCACCCTATATTAGGTGGGTGGACCTACCTATGGTTTTGTGCATGGGTTTTGCACATGGTTTTGGGCATGATGGTTTTCTGTCCATGGTATTTTGCAGATCTAGTTAATGGAACTATAGTTATGTTCTAATATAGGGTTAATGGATTTGGGTTTATGAATGCTTCGACATGTATATATATGTGTTGTAACATTGAAAGGAATACAATGAAAAAAAAAATTGGTAGTCCCAGTTTTGGGATTGAGGGGAAAATCTATGTATATCTATTTTATGTTTTATTCTCTTGCTATTATTTATTTTTATGTTTTAAGAATTATTTTGCAGATAATTTATGCACAAGGTTGAAACCTACATTTGGTATCAGATTTGTTTCGACTTCAAGGGTATGGCTTTACTTCTGAGGGGTTTTTCTCAATCTTGTGGTAAACCATTTTCAGTGGGATATCTACGGGATTGATTCTTGTAGTGAAAGAAGATGGCGAGCAGTGGAAAGATAAAGATTAAGAAATCTAATGGTCAACTTTTTGAGTTATGGAAGCTCAATATGGAGGATATGTTGGTGGATAAAGATTAGTGGATCATGGTAGATTTGGGTACTAAACCAATGAAAATATTAGATGAAGACTAAGTGAGGTTGGATCGGAAAGAAAAAAGAAATATGGTTGTGTATGTCAGATTCAGTATTATTGAATGTATATGGGGAAGCTACATCAAAGGCTTTGTGGGACAAGTTAGGTACTTTGTATCTATCTAAGTCTTTGATGAAAAAATTGTTCCTATGGAAAAAGCTGTATAACCTGAGGATGAAGGATGCAAACTCACTGACAAAGCATCTGAACATATTCAATATTGTAGTATGTTAGTTTTTTTCTATTGATATTAAAATATAATATGAAGATAAGTGAATCAATTTGATATGTTCTTTGTCTGATTCGTGGGATAATCTGGTTGTTGGAATAGGTAGCAATACAACTATTTTGAAGTTTGATGAAATATTCTCATCCTTGTTGTTAGAGGAGATGATATGGAAAAATATGGAGGGCGAGAATGGAGATTCCTTAGTTGTACGAGGATGGTCCCAAAGAATAAATGAAAAGAATTCATGACCTAGGAGATATAAATCTAGAGGAAGATCTAAATATCCAGGAAAGCATGTAAAGGTTTGCTAGAAATGTGGAAAGGAAGGGAAATTAAAAAATGACTGTAGATCTAAATCTCCAGAGAAAGGAAAGTGATCTCATGATTCTCCTTTCGCGGAGGTTAAAATCATCTCAGATGAAGGTGGGGATGAATATTTGGCTTCTTCTTCAACTACACATTGAGATCATGAGGCATGTTTGATTGAATTAGGTGCATCCTCTCACTTCATTCCCACAGGGAGTGGTTTTGCGAGTACGAGAAGTATGATGGTAGTGATGTATTCCTAGGGGATGACAGGAAGGCTAGAATCGTTGGATGCGGAAAAGTTAAGTTGAAGTTGCAAGGTGGAAGGATTAGAACACTTCTTGTTGTTCTGCATATTCTTGGCTTGGACAAAAATATGATCTCTATAAGCAAGATGGATGATGTTGGTGTAAAATGGTGTTCGAGAAAGATACCTACAATATCGTTCAGTGAGAACTGGTATTGACGTAGGGAGTTTTGATTGGAAATCTATACTAGCTTATGGGTAGCATTTTTATTGATGGGTGCAACAATTCTGTGGTTCTTGAAAGTGGTATAGAAATCCTAGTGGTCTCTATAGAAAATACCATGCTATGGCATCAAAGGCTTGGACATATTTGAGAGAAGGACCTTCGAATACTAGATGGTAATGGTATGGTAGAACGTATGTTTAATTTCTCTCTCGATTTCGATTTCTTGGAGCATTTTGTATATGGGAAGAAAAATCAGGTTAGTTTACCTTCTGGTGATAAGAGGGAGAACAAGATATTAGGGCTTGTGCACAGTTATGTGTTTGGACCTGTGTCGGTTCCATCACTGGGTAAATCTGTGTATCATGTTTCATTTATAGATGAATTCTTGAGGAATACATGGATATATTTCCTTAGGAAGAAATATGAAGGTTTTGATAGGTTTAAAGAATTTAAGGCTTTGGTGGAAAAGTAGAGAGAGAAGAAGATAAAGGTGTTAAGGACAGATAATTGTGGAGATTTTTGCAAGAAGGAATTTGAAGAGTTCTATAAGAAGTGTGGTATAGCACAGTAAAAGACTAATGCATACATACCTCAACAAAAAGGAGTTGTGGAAAGAATTAATATGATGTTGATGGAAAAGGAAAGAAGCATGCTCAGTTTTGCCAGGTTAGGACATGAATTATGGGTAGAGGCAGTGGAGACTACATGTTACCAGGTTAACATATCAACCTCATTAGTGTTGGAGGGAAAGGCTCCACATGAGGTATGTAATGGTAAGAAACCCTTTGTTTCACACCCGGGGGTATTTGGGTGTGATGCATATGTACATGTTCCAAATGAGAAAATACCATTTTGGATAGTAAATATGAAAGGTACATCTTTAATGGATATATGGATGGTTTAAAAGGTTATAAGATTTTGAACCCATAAACAAGGAAGGTTGTGTACAAATAAGAAGTGGTGTTTAGAGAGGTAAAATATATTGTTAAACATGAAGTCCTACCAAAGGAACCTAAGAAGATAGAGTTTGAGCTAAAGGAGTAAGTATCAGACTCTACAAGAAAACAATATTCAGTAGAGGAATACCCACAAAATCTAGTTTTGAGAAGATTAGTTAGAGAAAGAAAGAAACCAGAAAAATATAGTCCATTTTATTTATATTCAAATTATTCTTTATCTATCACTGATGCTGGTCCACAAACTTTCAGGGAGGCAGTGGATTCAGAGGATGGAGAATTCTGGTAGGAGACTATGGCTGATGAAATGGCGTCGTGGTACAAAAATGAGGCATGGGATCATGTGGAGTTGTCAGCAAGAAGGAAACCCATTGGAAAAAAATGGGTGTTTAAGAATAAGATGAATGGAAAATGAAAGGTGGAGAAATATAGAGCTTTTTTGATAGAAAAATCTTATTCCGAGGTGTTGGGAATTGATTTTGGTGATATTTTTTCTCCTGTTGCCAGGTTAACTTCTATTAGATTACTTTTATCTATTGTTGCTGCATTTGATTTTGAGGTAGAACAGATGGATGTGAAGACAATGTTTCTTCACAGGGATATGGAAGAATAGATATACATGAAGCAACCTGAAGGAGTTGCGGTGAAGGGTAAGAAATAACTGGTATGTAAATTAAAAAACTCTCTGTATGGGTTAAAACAGTCACCAAGGATGTGGTATTAGAAATTTGATACATATATACGGGGACTTGGCTTCACCAGAAGCAAAGCGGATCATTGTGTGTATTTTAAATTGATTGGTGACCATGTTATTTATTTGGTCTTGTATGTGGATTATATGTTTTTGATTGGCAATGACAAAGAAGTTATCCAAGATTTGAAGACCCAATTGTCCTGCAAATTTGACATGAAGGATCTTGGTGCTGCAAAATATATTTTGGGCATGGAAATTAAACGAGATCGGGAAAAAATGAACCTCTTGTTAAACTAGAGGAATTTTTTCTAGAAAATATTACATAGGTTTAATATACATGTGAAGGTTTTTAGTCCTATACATGTAAATCTATCTGCTAAATAATGTCCCAAGACTCAAGAAGAGGAAGAGGACATGTCCCATGTTCCATATGAAAGTGAATTTGGTAGCTTGATGTATGAAATGGTTTGTACTAGACCATACATTGCACATGTAGTGGGAGTATTGAGTAGGTTTATGTCATAACCAGGGAAGGAGAATTGGATAACAATGAAGCGGGTTTTTAGATGTTTTTTTGGCACTAGGGACTATGTTCTATGCTAGCAAGGAAGACCATGATTGGAAATTTTTTTGTACATCCATGGCTTTGTTGATGTAGACTATGATAGATATCTAGATCAAAGAAGATCTACAAGTGGGTATATGTTTAACCTATCTGAAGGAGTAGTCGGTTGGATGAGAAAAATAGAGTTTTTATTGTCTCTTTCAACTACAGAGGAATAATACATGGAATCCACTGATGCAAGCAATGAAGCAGTTTGGTCACAGATATTGTGTTCAGGTATGAGGTTGGTGTAGCAATATATAAGGATAGAATGCGACAACGAAAGTTTAATTTTATTAGCTAAGAACCACTATTATCATTGAAAGATGAAACAAATTAATGCTCAGTATCACTTTGTGAGAGATATGGTTGAGGACAAAAAGGCATTGTTTGTGAAGGTGGACACTTTGAAGAATTTTCCAGATGCATTGATGAAGTCAGTGACAATTAAGAAGCTATCTTGCTGTATAGAAACAACGGGCGTTGCAAGGTTGGACCAATGACTAATATCCCATGGAAAGAAAACAACAAGTGGGAGAATGTTCGGTGTGTGTTACATTATTTTCACGAGTAGCCCCACATAGAATGCAGGGGGTAAGAGGGGGATGACCAACCCCCTTTTGTTGCACCGGGCGCAGCATCCGGGTAGTGGCCCCCTTGCACGGGGCTCGAGGGAATGACCCAAATATTTTTTTTTAGATCCTATATTAGGTGGTCAGATCTACCTATGGTTTTTTTCATGGGTTTTCCACATGGTTTTGGGCATGATGGTTTTATTTCCATGGTATTTTATAGATATAGTCAAGGGAACTACGATTATGTTATAATCGAGGGTTAATGGATTAGGGTTTATGAATTCTTCTACATGTATATATATGTGTTGTAACATTGAAAGGAATATAATGAATAATGAATTTGGTAGTCTCGATTTTGGAATCTAGGGTAAAATATTTGTGTATATATTTTTATGTTTTATGCTCTCACTATTGTTTATTTTTATGTTTTAAGAATTTGTTTGCAGAAAATTTATGTATAGGGTTGAAACATACAATGCACAAAAGTTCTTAAATTCATTTGACACCTATTCTCCACCGTTACCAATCCTAATAGCCTTCACTTTCTTTCCTATGTATTTCTGAACAAGTGCTTTGAACTCACAAAATTTTGAGAACATTTGGCCTTTATTTTGTATGAAGAATATCCAACATTTACGTGAGAAATCATCTACAAAAATCACATAATACCTATGCTTGATTATGGAGGGCATCAAGAATGGTCTACACACATCTAAGTGAACCCTTTCAAGGATCTCTTGTGCTATACTTTCCTTATAATGAAAGTTGGCTTTCGTGTACTTCCCCAATGTGCACCCTTTCCATGTATCACGTGGCTCAAGTTCACCCTTGGAAAGTCATGTAGAAATATGTTGTATAATCTTCAAAGCTCCATGGTTCAAATGACCATGTCGCCTATGCCATAACTCATTGATGTCTCAGCTTTACACTTCTACTTTCATGCTCAAAGCAACATAGTCTTCTACATCCAATTTGTGGAGATTATTCACCTAAACTATGATCCACTTCACTTTTACCATGGTTATGTGATAAAGGAATTCCTTTCCTTTTCTAAATGTCACATCATAGCCATGGTCTTCCAACATAGCTACTGAAACAAAATTCTTATTCAAACCACGAACATACATGACATATTTTAATGTGAAAGGAGAACAATACTCCCTCTAAAAAGTAATAGTAAGGATTCCGTTCGTGCTATACCTACCATAATCTCCTATATTTATGTGCATCTAGAGGTCCTTCCCTTCCATTTCGCTGAAGAATTATTTGTTGTCGTTGTTATGGAATGAGCCTGTAGTATCTAGGTACCACAAATAACCCATCACCGATGTCAACATGCAAGAAATGAGTGTGAAATCCAACTCAAATTGTGAATCAATAGCTTCACTTGTCACTCCTCCTAAGGGATTATTTCCATCATTCTTGTGTGGACACTTCATGGCATAGTGTCCCAACTCATGGCAATGAAATTATTTAATATTCAACAAGTCCTTCTTCTTTCCCGCCTGACTGGAATAACCTTTGGATTGGGACTTCTTCCCTTTCCCTTTCTTTGCCATTTCAGCTAAGTAAAAATTCTCCTCATTATCATGCTTGGATGAGGTTCCATCCCTTGTGTTCTACCTAATCTTTTCCTGCACCAAGTGTGATCTGTATATGTAAACTTGAGAGTTTATGGTGTAAATTGCAAGTGAAATTTTTAGAGTTTTTAGACAATTATGTAAATTAAATTAACACATAAACATGATTTTAAACTCTATTTTGTAGAAAATAAAGAAGACATCAGTACCATAACAACATACACAAGACAAAAAATGATGAAGGAGTTCACCCCTCCCAGGCTACATCTCCTAGTCCAGCTTCCAATGTTGGGCCTCTTTCATTATTCTAAGAAATATGTTTACATCATGTTACATTGCTCAAAATGATAAAAAAAATGTCTCCATTGGCTCAGTAACAGTAAAAATCCCCAGCTAGTTGTGATTTTTCTATACACAAAAAGGTCGAAACTTGACTGATTTATGCTTGTGAGAAGTTTTTCTGCTAATTGTCCTCCAAATCACACCCACCTGCAAACTGTTCAACAAATTCCACCTTTTTTAGCCACATGGAGCGACAAATTTTCCCCACGCCAATTATATTCCACCGATTAGGATGCAATTTATTGAACCTTTAAATGCACTATGTCACCCCTGAAACGAATAAAAAGGTTCAAGTGGCACGACCATATCACTTAGATCTGGGAGTGGTTGGTCCTACTTCCCTCCAATGATTAACTCATGCTTTTGACCAGGGTTGTTGTTTGGTTGGGTTAAAAACCACCTTACTCATGTTTCAATTTAGGCACGCCATTATACATAACAAAAACCACACATATAACTATGGTTACCAAGGTGGTTCCTTTGGTGGTTAGACCCCGTGGTAACATTAAAATCAACCTGTTTCTGCCATTACTATTCACATGAACTATGACCTCCATTGGTAGAATAACTGTTGAACCCCCCTGACATAAAACTTCGTCGTGCGATGAACTTTTCACATGTGTAGTGACCTTAACCGCCAAGTTAAAAAATCTCCAAACTATACCATAAACATATTAATTTGAGACTTTGGATTATGTTGATATCATATAATTTGGGGTTTCGAAATATGTTTTTGTGATTATAACATGGTTCAACTTTGGTTAAATGCGTTAATACATAGTTTTGGGGTCGGGTTTAATCCAGGCCATGTCTTCCCACCACGTAGCATGGTTTCCTGGACCGAGGTGCAGGGTTAACCCCCATCTTGACCCCCATCTTGACCCCCAAAATAAAAACCAACAACACTTTAAATATAAATCATGAGCTATATTTTAACAAGTATAAAGTTAGGTGGGCCAGTTGAGGGCTTTGCTGCCAGAATATTTTTCATGTGTTTGAAACTGGTGCAAGAAGTTCCACCTCCCACCAAAATTTTACACAGCCAAGAGGAGGCCACATGGAAACTACTGATTGGCCCACGTGGCCGTCCCTAATTGGGCACTTCACAAACCCATGAGCTAATAAAATTGAGCTATTCACAACAAATAAGAATGAGACAAGTATCCTCCAATGATGGGCCCACCAAATTACAGTCACATGCCCATTCATATTCCTAGTAAATGTACAAACTACTGACTAGGTGTACCTGCAACCCAAAAAACAAAATTTTGAGTTGTTTTCCCATTCCGTCAGAATGCAATATCGAGAGCATACGATATCAATTTTGGGTGAAACAAATTTCATTGGATTCAAGGCCATCATATATTTTCTTTGGCAGTGGTTTCCAGCCATTTAGAGCACTTCTAATTTTCAACATTATACTGATCCACTAGATCATTCCTCCCCACTAGAAGATTTTGGACCCCCATAAGCTCATTTTCAGTCAAAAAACAGATGAGTGTACAATTCCCTCGCCTTTCCAGTCTCAATCTACTTAAATTTTCTTGGATTTGTTCCTTTGAGATTTTCATGAAATTACATCACTTTCCCTGATTTTGGAATCCTTATCTTGCAATAAAGAATGACATCTTTCCACAATTTTCCAAGATATGTAGAACATAAAACTACCTTTGAAGTAATATTCACATCCCCTCCTCGGTCTTCAATCAATGGAAAATTATGAAATTTCAAATTCACTTCACCTTCAACACTGTAATTACGATGCTGACCATGTCTAGCCCTGGACTTGGCTCGACTCTTTACCAAATGTGATCACCATCTCCATGCACCATATTTATTCAAAATTAAAACATTATGAAACCCACAATAAGAAGCGTTGGAACCTATTTCCTCTTTTTCAAATAGATTTTGCATTTTATTTTTTACCCCTACATGTTCTCACACTGGCATCTTGTTTACACCAATGTTAAATAATGATGCATCCTACAGCAAATTCACTTCATTTTTCTTACCTATTATAGGAGGCAACATGTTAGACTCCTGAAACATCTTATCACATGGATTATAAACCTCAATGAAATCAAATTTAAAACTTGACTGATATCCTTGAAAGACTTTATGTTCCTCAACATCTTTATGCTTGAACATTACCAATGCAAAATTCTCACTAGAATTAACAATCTTCTTCGTTTGTCTAGCACTAACAAGAGACATACTCAATTTCTTGTTATGTTCTGTAACAATGTAATCTATCCCATTCTTGAATAAGTAATATTTATTCTCATGGTGTTGAAAAATGGCTCTCATATCATATAGATATGGTCTTCCAAAAACAATACCACATATATGGCGCATAACTACATCAAGTTCAACCTCATCAAGAAAGTTTGGAGTAATTGCAAATCTACGTATGCATTTCCTTGTCACCTTTAATTTTTCATTCTCACATACCCAACCTAAATGATAAGCTTTACGATGAGTAATGGTATTTAAATTCAACTTATTGACAATTTATTCTAAGGTAAGGTTTGCTTGTCAACTACTATCAAACAATGTATCTATCTTGGCATGTTTAAAATAAGTCTAATGTGGAAAAGTTATATTCTTGTTTTTTCATTTGGAGTATCATTAAGAAAAATTGAAGAACTAGTACTTGCAATGTCCTTACCTTTAAATCCCATAGTTGTGATCTTTATCTCATCCCTGGAATCATAACCTAAATCATGTTGTGTTGTTGCAGCTGTATTTTCTTTCTCCTTGTTCTTAAACATTTTGGGTCTCATCTCAGAATGAAGTTTCCGACAATGAATTTCATCATGACCCTCTTGGAATTGTGTTTTCATATGAGTTTTTCATTTCCCATCTTGATGGTAGAATTATTATTTCCTTTTCCTTTGAAATTGTCCTTTCCTTTGTCTCCGGACTCAAGGGGACTATCACTTTTCTCATAATATAAAATATTCCCTCTTGCTTCTAGATGTGTGGCTTGTACACAAACTTCATCTAAATTTGGAGGGTTAAAAATGAGAATAGTTTTTCTCAATTAGCCATGTAAACCTCCAATGTATTTGAGTGAAGTGCCTTGAGATGATAAATCTACACCCAAAATCAATTCTCTCCTTCTAAACCCTTGGGTATAACTTTGCACGCTTTGACCCTTTAACTGCCTAATATTTTTCCAATCCATGATAGCTTTCTGCAGGTATGCTAAAGGATAAACTTTTATTCTTAATGAAACAAAAAAAAAATCCAAGAGGATAAAACCTTACCATGTTTCTTCATTTACTCTTGAGTTTTCGCTTTGCACCAAATGAGTGCTTCAATTTATAACCTTAATGAAGCAAGTTGAATCTTGGTCTCATCATCCTTAATCCTTTGTATCCTATAACACACTTCAATCTGAAGAACTGAATCATCTAATCTCTCAAAATTTACCTCTCCATTATACATAGGAAATTCAAACTTTATTTCAAGTTTCAACAATGGAGTTTTACCATGTCCCATTAGAGAATGTGGAGGTGTTTGTGAAGGGGTTTATTTAGAAGATGATGATGGTGAATATGGTGGTGTGGATGTAGATTAAGAGAAAGGTGGAGTTAAAGTTGGTTTTTCACAATTCCCTCCATTCCCTTTTGGAGGCTTTTCCCCGTCTCCTCCATCTCCTTTTGAAGGCTTATCTCCATTTCCCTTTGAAGGATTTGAGCTCTCACCTTGAAACCTTGTCAGTAGGGGAGTTTTGAGGTCTAAAATGGGACTCCTTAAGAAATTATAAAATAATTGTGGAGATAATAAAATAAGATTTGATTACATCATTAAATTTTAGATGGAAAAAAGGAAAAAAATACATTTTCAACTTATATCCTTATGGGTTTACTCAAATTTCAAGCAGGAACACTTGTTGGATGCAAAATTTTATTCCTCATCCAAGGTGTACCCATGTTGCATACTTTTAATGGACCCTGCTACATGAAAAATGAGAAATACATGAAAAACGTGATTGCAATCATGTTTTTCATGTATTTCTCATATTTCGTGTGTCAAGTTCAATAGAAATTATGCAACATGGGTACTCTTTGGATGAAGAATTAAATTTTGCATCCAACGAGTACTCACCCTTGAAATTTGAGTAAAAGTTTATGGAGATAAGTTGAAAATACAAGTTGAAAATACAAGTTGAAAAAATAGTTTATTATTTTATTATATTATAATCTTTTTACCTTTTTTACCTTAAAAATGGTAAATCATCCTCCATGGCTGACATCATCATCTAGAATCCTATTATTTCTTATAAATTTTATTCTATTTGTACATTTTTCTCAGGATGTCCATTTTAGACCTCAAAATTCCTCTAATGATTCCTCTCTTAATAGAATACTTTCAAAATTTGTGTCATGTCTAAGAATGCTTTTATGAAAGCCTTGTCATCTTCAGACATATTATGAGGCTCTCTTTGATGTGCCATGACTGGTGAGGCTTTTGATGAAACTTGAGGGGAAACGTGTGGTGGAGATTAAGGTGAATGTGCTTTCCATGAACTTGACCTAACTTGAGGAATTTCTACCATAAGATTTCCTTCTCCTATTTTTAGCTTCAACCTTGTATGCATCAGGAACCCTTGCAACAAAATGAAACCCCAAAAATAACCAAATAACCAAAGCTTTGATACCAAATGGATATGTATATGTAAACTTGATATTTTATCTTGAAAGTTCTAGGTGAAATGTTTAGGGTTTTTATACAATTATTTCAATTAAATTAACAGATAAACATGATTTTAAACTCAGTTATGCAAAAAATAAAGAAGACATAAGTAACATATCAACATACACAAAAAAAATTGATGAAGGATTTCACCCCTCCTGGGCTACATCTCCTCGTCCAACTTCCAATGTTGGGCCTCTTTCATTATGTTATAAAATATGTGTTTACATAAGGCTACATTGCTCAAAAGGTTTTAAAAATGTCTTTAATGGCTCTAGAACAACAAAAAACCCCTAAAGGGGTTCTTTTTGTACTAAAAAGGGTAAAAAATTGACTGAGTTATGCTTGAGAGAAGTTTTTCTGCTATTTGTTCTCCAAATCACACCCACCTGCAGTTTATTCCACAAATTCTGACTTTTGCGGCCACGTGGAGCAACAATTTTTCCCTGATCTTGCGAGATTCCTGACAATTCGGGTGCAATTTTTAGAACCTTTAAATGCACTATGTCACCCATGAACCGAATAAAAAAGCGCCAAGTGGCATGGCCATAGAAATCAGATCCAGGAGTGGTTGGACCTGATTCCCTCCAATTATTAACTCGTGCTTCTGACCAGGTTGTTTTTTTGTTGTGTTAACACCCACCATAGTCTTATTTGAATTTTCATGCACAATTATATATAACCAAACCCACACATATAACTGTGGTTTTCAAGGTGGTTCCGTCGATGGTTAGTCCCTGTGGTCACATTAAACTCAACCCGTTTCCACCATAACTCTTCACATTAACCATGACCTCTGTTGGTAGAATAACCATAGAATCCAAGTAGCATAAAACTTAACCACACTATGAATTTTTCACATTTCAGGTGACCTTAACCTATGTGTCGATAAAACTTCAAACTATACCATAAAAATATTAATATGAAACTTTGGATTATGTTGATATCATATGGTTTGGGGTTTCCACATATGTCGTTATGATTTTAACATGGTTCATCTTTGGTTAAATTTGTTAATACATGTTGTTGGGGTCGGGGTTAACCCTAAAACCTGTCTTCCCACTATGTAGCATGGTTCGATGGATCAGAGTCTAGGGTTAACCCCGGTACCGACCCCTCAAATACAAACCAACATCAGTTTAAATATAAATCATGTGCCATAGTTTAACAAGGAGAAAGCTAGGCGAGTCAGTGGAAAAGAGTAGGCCACGAGGCAGCTAGTCATTGGCCCATGCGGTTCTCCTTAATTGGGTCACCACACAAAACCATGAGCTAATAAAATTTTTCCATTCACCATAAATAAGGATGAGACAAGTTTCCTCCAAAAAATAGCCCATGAAAGTATAGTCATGTGCCCAGTCACATGTCGAGTCAGTGTACGAACTACTGACTAGGTGTACCTGCAACCCAAAACCCAAAAAAATTAGTTGTTTTCCAATTTGGTCAAAACATGATATTAGGAGCATACGATAGCAATTTTTAGTGAAATAGATTGCATTGGATCCAAGGTTATGAGATCTTATTTTTGGTGTTAGTTTCAAGCTGTTTATAGAACTTTTAATTTTGAGCATTATATTGATCCTCTATATCAAAGTTTGACCACAATCTCTCCCACTCTGTTAGATTCTTCCTCTCATTTACCAAATCCTGCTAGATTTTCTAGCTCTTGGTAATGCCTATAAGTGATAATATGACCAAATAATCTTTTTAAACTATAACACAAACACTTCGAAGATCATTCCCACATTAGGTGAACCTAGTCAAGTACTGTGGCATTCTGACACCCTTCTCCATATTTATTTTCCCGTGCTTTTCCTTCAGTGCCAACTTCCTATACTGGTCACTATTGTTTTGAAACAAGTCTATCAAGACTTTCCACATTTCATGTGGAGTATCCTTACCATGAAGGTTTGAGATAATATGATCTCTATCTCCTTCTAGTAAGATACATCTTATTTTTTCTACGCATTTCTTTGACTCTGCTAGATCCTGTGCATCAATTGGAGTTGGTTTTAGGATGTCCTTCTAAATGAACTTCTTCAATCCATTGTCCTCCAATAATTCTTCCATTGAGTCTCTCCAAGAAATGTAATTAAACCTACTGTCAAGGGCATACTCGAGCCTGATACCATAGATCATCAAACTAATCCTGCTACTAGCTCTAGAGAAGAGATCTACAAAACTTGTTCCTCCTGCAGGTACAAAATCATATTATTCTCTTATATTTTGATTTCATCTATGACTCAGTGTAGAAATTCCTTGTATATTCAAACTTCTAATAGTAATTTACTAAAATAGAATATTTTAATCTACTCTACCAATTGCAGAAACAAGAGATGATCGCGAAATCACGAAGTATGCAAGAGAAAGAATTAAATCGACACATTACAAAATTATTTCATGGGGACAGCCAAAACTAAAACCCCACTATCTATATATTTCATTAGTCAGAAAATATCAGAATAATACAATGCTTTTCTCAAGCCCGAGAAACCTCTCAATTATCTCTATCTGTATCAGTCGTTGCTAGACAAACCTATGCCAAAATTTAACCAATTTTATGCTTTCCCCAATCCCTATTTCCTTGTGTATTTTCCTTGGGTAATCATCCCATAATAATTAGAGAAATTCCCATCCATAAGTATGCAATCCATCAAGGGAATTCCTATTACTGCATGTACCACTTGTACAATTTGGATGATTATACAAGCGATAGTACACCGCCCTTGAACTCCAATATCAACTAGGTAACTCTAAGATCTAACATGCATGAGTTATTTATGGCCGATTTATGAGTTAATTGATTGATAATTAAGTGTGGTTCAAGTTTAAGTTCCACACTTTGACTTCTCACTAGTTCCTCCAATAGTTGGAACTCGTTAAACTAACTTTAACTCAGATAAATTGAATTGATTAATTACAACACAAAGCAAACTCAACCGGTGCTCCTATAAAGTAGGAAACACTATACATGACTCAAAATAGACCCACAAATCAAATTAAATGAACCAACTAATTAAATATAACTCAGTTAACTCATACAAATTTTCTTGTGATGTGTGATTACAATTTTCTTCTAATTTAATTCAAGGGAAAATTAAATTAGAATATTTCTTGGTGCCATTTTTAATAGCTAAAGACACATAAGGATGTGTTCTAAGAGCCTAAAGGGTTACCACCTAAGAGGGAAGTGGAGCACAATATCTAGTTATTTCCGAACTTCTTGTTGCCAAACGTTGGTTTGTATAGGAAATATTTCATAGAAGAAGTGAGGTTAAGAAACAGTTGTAGAAAATATTGGAATAATGTGTCATTCGAATGAGTACATCACAATGTGGGCCACCCATCATCATTGTTCTAAAAAATTATAGGACTTGGAAGATGTGTATATATTAGAGGGCGTTGAACAAAATCACAGTCAAGAATAGGTACCATGTGCTCAAGATAGATGATTTATTGAATAAATTGTAGAAAGAAATTTTTTTCACCAAGCTAGAATTCAAGTATGGATATCACTAGGTTCGAGTCAAAGAATAATATAGTTGGAAGAATGCCTTCAATACAATTGAAGGTTTTTAGGAGTAGTTAGTCATGCTATTTGTCCTATGTAATGCACCAACTATGTTTATGTGATTAATGAATGATGTATTACACCATTTTATAGATTTATTTGTTATTATCTATTTGGATGGGATACTAACATATAATTCTACTTGGGAGGAACACATTTCTCATTTCATGCAAGTTCTAGAGACATTAAAGAAGCACCACCTCCTAGGAAATATCAAGAAGTGTGAGTTTGGGCAGTATTTTTTGGTGTATCTAGGATATGTGATAGGTGGAGGAGAGTTGAAGATAGATCCTGCCAAAATGGAGGCAATAATGAAATGGTTGA
Organism: Pinus albicaulis; assembly: GCA_034641835.2. Lineage (NCBI taxonomy): Eukaryota > Viridiplantae > Streptophyta > Pinopsida > Pinales > Pinaceae > Pinus > Pinus albicaulis. Next base: position 221,785,388 of record CM076571.1, on the reverse strand, counting down.
TGGTTAATAATGTTATTGAGGTTATTAATTTCATTGGGGTAACATAGTAACTGAGGAAATTCATAGCCTCATTTTCAATTGTAGGAGCATGGCTCCATGCCATAACAATAGGTGGTAAGAGTTTCCAGTGGTGAAAGGGTCAATAGAGGGATTTTAAGGAGCTAAAGATGAAGATTTATCAAGAACCAATTCTAGCATTACCAAACTTGCAACAACCCTTTGAAGTGGGTACAAATGTGAGTGGCTATGTTATGGGATCAATCTTGATGTAAGGAGGAAGGCCTATATGCTACCATTTTGAAGGATTTCATGGGGAAGTTCTTAACTACGTTACATATGACAAGGAGTTTTATACATTGGTGCAACTTATGAATAAGTGGAAGCATTATCTAATAGGAAAGGAGACAATAATGCACACAAACCGCCCACCACTATAGTACTTTCACAGTTAACATAATCTATAGTAGACTAGGAATTACAACTGTATGGGGTTTCTACAACATTTTCATTTTGTGATCAAGTATAAGAAGGGAAACACAAATAAGTTTGTTGAAATTCTTTCAAGGCCACCCACATTAAACATACCTACATAAAACATTACATCTCTAGGAGCACTTATTCACATGGACCCATTCACCGATGATGCATACAGAGAGGCATATTTAAAGGATGAGGACTTCAGGGAGGTTTTTCAGCAGTTTCAAAGTCAGATTCATGTGAACAATGGAAACAACACATTGACTACCATCTCTAGTATGGGTTACTCTACATGCTAGATAAGCTTGGTATTCCTATAGGTGAGTGATTTCAGTTGATCAGAGAGGCTCACAAATCCAAGGTTGCAAGGCACTTTGGTGTAGGGAAGACTGTGGCTAACTTGTAGAGGTATGCTTATTGGCCCAATATCCATGAGCATGTATCCAAGTTCATAATAGGATGCATGCTTTTTTATACCAACAAGCCTAGCAATAGTAAACGGGATCTATATCATCCCGTACCTATATCTACTTGCTATTGGGAAATCATCTCCATGGAGTTTGTGAGAGGTTTACCAACAACCAAGAAGGGACATGACTACTTTTTTCATGGTAGTTTACATGTCCAACAATATGTTTGTTTTGATGCCTTATAAAAATACCATCGGTGTGCAAGAAGAAACAAAATTGTTTGTTGGACAATTGTGGGTGTAGTTTGGAATACTAACTAGCATTGTTTCATAGAGGGATACAAAATTTATTAGTGCATTTTGGACTCCATTGTGGGAGAATATGGACATGAAGTTGAAGATATCCTCAACATTCCATCCACAAATAGTTGGGTGAAGAGAAGTAGTCAAAATGACTTTGGTACAACTTCTGAGTGGAAACAACTAGAAGCATCTAAAGATCTAGGATGAAAATATAGTAATACAACATTCTCACAACAAGGAAATTCACACTTCTATTGGAAAATCCCTATTTTAAACCATTTTAAGATATTTTCGGCCTTCACCTTTGGACATTTCATATGGGAAACAAGGAGGAGTGAGGAAGGATCTTAGAAGATATGCCTTGAGGGCTAAAATTTTTATAGAGAAGATCAGGAAGGTCCATCTATAGGTATAAGAGACATTGAAAAAGTCACATGTGAAATATAAGGCTAGGCATGATGAACATAGAAAAAAGAAATTATTCGAGGTGGGAGACAATGTATCTCTATAGTTAAACAAGGAGAGGCTACAAGGGCATCGTTTGAAATTAAATGCTCTGAGGTATGGTCCCTTTGAGATATTAGAAAAGGTGGGTGATAATTCCTATCAACTTATTTTACCACCATATATGTGCATTTACTCAATTGTGAATATATAAATTTGAAACTCTATGAGCCTTGCATGCTAGCTAAGGACGCAGAACAAGTCGTGCCTTCCATGGAAAATTTGGCACCAGATGCTCAAGCAAAGGTAACAAAAGATACATTTTTATAGAAGAGGTCCAAAACTACAAGACGGGGGGATGCATGATCGTTGGTATATTGGGTTGAAAGGAAAACTTACAGGAAAAGCTAAATGGTATACTAGAGAGAAGGTGGAGGAAACATTTCTTCACCTCATTTCGTAGAAGCTTTCAGGGATTAAAAGCCTCCTAAAATTGGGAGGTGTGTATTAGATTAGATCATTATATTGTTTTTCATACATCTCTATTATTTTAGAGTGGAAAAAATGATGGAATAAGCTCACATGACCATTTTTAACAACACGACTAAATTTGGTAAAACAAGGTGTGAAACCTTCCAAAAATGTTTTGAGGTAGCAAATGATGTTTTTTGGGGGTAAAAATTCAACACTTTATCATAACACCTTTTTTCCTTTCCTACTGATAGATACCTTTTCAACAGCACAAAAATTGTGTAAATCAAAGTCTATATCTGAAATTTATGCCGTTCACATGTTGACCTTCCTATTTTCACCACCGTAATTCAAGAGGATTCCATGTCCGTCACCATTATTCATGAAAAAGGGTCTAGGGACATGAATATGATGTAGAAGACTCTAGAAAGAACTATATTGTAACTTTAATTAATATTTTAGGTAGTCAAACCTAACCAGCATTAGGCTATTGGGTTGTGTTATAACTAAGCCACTAGGAGGAAAATGGCTTACAATATTTTGAGTGCTTTTGTTCCATAGATGAGAAGAAATTGCCAAGAGGGATAGGATATAAACAAACAAGTAGTATTTGTGCACTATAGCATCGGATGGGCCACATGCTATACTTCCTTGTACTCACAAGCATATTTTCATTCCAAGAAATAGATTGTAGCGTTGTCACCCTCTAGCTGGGTTTTTCTCTTAAAAGGGAAACTTCCTAAAGCATATCATATGTTGAATGTGTGCATGAGCTTTCATTTCACTATTCTCTATTTTTTGCATAATTTTAAATTCAGATGCATGAATTATTAACGGTAACTATATAGATATGGAAATATAATAAATCCTTAGTAGTGTAAAATTTCATATTTTGAATATAATTTTATCATCTCTGGTGTTGCAGACTGCCGAGTGGAATATCCATGGCAATTTATAGATCAGTTATATACTTGTTCTTCTTCCACTTTAATTTTTATTTCTTCTAGCTTTATTTTGTATATATATCTTTTTTTATCAAAAGGAAGAAGGGATGATTTTTATTTCTCTTTCGAGATGTACTTGGATAACTTTAATGTTTTCTACATATGAAAGTTGAAAAGTCTATAATCCATATATTTGACGCTTGTTGTAGAATATTCGTTGCCTCATTATCTTAAAGATAAAGAGGTTTATATTTTAAGGGGGTTGAAGTATTGTTAGGTATTTGATTGAATTCCAAGCTATAATATGATGATTTGAGGTTGAATAAGGAATTATTTTGGAAGAAATAACATAGGGATCAACTCAGAATGCACGATGAATTAGGAATATATGTAATCTTAACCAGATTATGTATTTTTTTCAACCAGATCATTTTTATAGAGATGGGCCTAATTTCCATGACATTAGAGGTTGCTATTAGCTTCTTCATTCTCTATCTAAAAGGGTCATTGACTATGTTTCCACCAATTTTTCCTCACTAGCTGAAATTTATATTAAGTAAACCCATATAATACACTTGTGGGGGGATCTCTTATTCTTGGAAGGATTAAAGTGAATCACAACACATTTTCTCTTCCCAAAAATTAGTTGGCATCTAAATATTTGTAAATAAAAGGGAGTATGTGATTGGAGATATATAAGGGTGGTTATAAACTAATGTTTTGAATTCAATGAGTGCTCCAAAGAAAAAAATGAGGAATTATACAGTTTACAACTACCTCTTAAAGCTTCTCATAAGTTCACTATATTTCCTAAGCTATTGGTCAAGATGAAAGAACCATTATCTAGGTCATCCTTAGCACCTTTTCTTGTCTTACAAAGGAATATGATTGAGTTTTTTGTTTATTAATGAGGCTTCTAAAATATTTTATTTTCATTGTAGATCCTAAACGTCTACAATTCCACGTGAGAACTTTCATTGATTTTTATCATATTTGTGAGGCCCCCTAGGAGGAGGATCCACAGCCTTAAGTTCTAGATTTTTTACTCTAACTAAAATTTTCCTAATTTCTAGGTTCTTTATCTTAGTATGTTGATATTTCTTTCCTTATTTGGAGAGGGGAGAGACTTAGCCATTGAAATGACATGGCCCTGAATCTTCTCCTAATTTAGAAGGGTATTTTGGGCAACAAAAATTTGAATCTTTAGGGGGAACCTTGGAGGAAAAATAAACCTTGGGGGTTTTAAGCTTCTAAAGTAAAAACTATCAACATAAGCATTGACATAAGCTTGGAGGGATCCTCTGGTCCTTGAAAATTTGGAGTTCTTAATAGGATTTGAAATTTGTCTCCATTATTCCTTGATAAGTTTTCAAGGTATTTTATGGCTTCATAAGTAGTTTAAGAGTACCTTTGAGTGCGTTCAATATAAAATTTTCCCCTTAAAGTGATTTAGTTTTTCCCTTTTTTGATGAATCCTACAAGATGAATTTCTTTTCCCTTTTGAAAGGATGAACAAGAAGATCCAAATGATGACCAATGTAATATGTATCTAGTTGCATTTAAATGGGAGCCAACGGGAATGAAACTGGAGGGAGGATCTTGGGATGAACCGAGTTTCTTATTTACTCCTTCATGCTGCTTCCCGATGTTTAACTAGTGTTGATGATTTTTTTTACACTAAACCATCAAACCCTTGAATCACATTGGGTGTGTGACATAATATGACCAGGCCCAACATTTAGTGCTCCTATTTTGGTCAATTGTTATTTATTTATAAAATTATTTACAACAGGAAAATATAAGCTATGAAGTCTGTTATTAGGAAAAAAACTTAAAATGAAACAATTATAAGTTATTGCAAAAATAAAATAAATTATGTACGTATAAATAGCATGTATTAAAAGATGTGAAAGCCATGAACAAAATAAAAGTGAAGAAAAAAATAATAATTATGTCGTAAGGCGTTCCTCTTAGAAAACAAATCTCCTAGCTGCCATTGTGTCCATGTTTGAGCCATTGGATCAAATGTTAGATGATTTAATGTTTTAGGCCATTTGATCCACAAGTAAATAGTTTTATATATGTTTTTTTATAGTGTAAGTTGTTTTTTCAAATTTTTATTTTCGATAAAATTTATATCATAAAATTAAAATCCACAAAAACCAATTAATTTATATTACATGGATAAAAAACAATATAAAAAAGGAAAATAACTATTTATATATTTAAATATTACATTTTTGTGTCACGATGCTCTCCATCAAAGTATGATAGAAATGTTGTAATGTCATGTTTAACATTTTCACTATGCCAAATTACACAAAAATAAAAATAAAAGTAAATTAAATAAAAATGTTGACATAATGTAATGGATATTTTAACTAAGTCAAAATACAATAAAAAATAAAAATAATAAAATAACATAATAATAAACTATAAAAATTTCCCATCGTATTGACCCATGGTATTCGTGTGGAATGTAGTTTATTTAAAGGGGGGAATTAAGATGGCCTAGATCAATCTTAACTTTTGATCTACCAAGAGCCAAGAGGGATCAAATGCCTTTATATGAAAACCCCTTTTAGAGTGAAAAGAGAATTGATTCCTCTGATAAATAATATAGATCTAAACTAACTATTTAATAAAATTATTTTAATTTTTTATAACCATTATTCTCTTAAAATTTTACTTAATAAAATGTATCTAAATTGTCATACATCTAAATATACATAGTTTTTCTTGTTCTATATTATTTTTGTTACAACTATTTTATTATTCTAAAAATACATGGTTGTTTTTTGTTATATATTATTTATGTTACACTGTTTTATTATTCATGAGTAGTATTTCTTAATATATAAAAAATTAAATTAATAACGAATTTTTTTAAACTATGTGATATTTTTTCAAATTTCCAAATTATTTCACAAGACATGATTTATCTTGAGAAATAATGATGAATGTTTACAACTCTCATTTCCTAAATAAGATTAAATTTACCTTTAATTACTTAATTGTAATAATTTGTAACTACATACATACTCTTTCAGATTTTTTTGTTGTTAATGAATATCGAATTTCTTTCCTTCCAAAAAAAACTATATACATATATTTAATTACCTAATTGTAGCTAAAAAATATTACATGCTTTTTATTTTATAATCATAAACAATTTTCATTTTATATGATGTCAAACTTACTCAACTTTTTATTTTGAAATTTTAAACAAAGTTTTTTCACTACATAATTTTAACTTTTATAATTTTTTTATTTTTCAATTCCAAACAAAACTTATAAAAGAAAAAACCCACTCAGTCCTTACTCTAGATTATAGTTTTAAAAAATTGACACTTTGATTAAAAATAGAGTAATTTTAGACAACCATAAGGGATTTTTTGTACAAGTTTTATCATAACCTTTCCCTCCATCCAATATATATTGTAGAGTCTTCTGAAGGGAGAGTGTATTTTAGTTTATAAACTGATCCACAATCAAAGAAAATGCCTAGGGATTTCAGAAGTTATTAGTTTGTAACCTGATCCACAATCAAATAAAATGGCGAGGGATATCACAAGTTATCATTCACATAGTGATGTATTGACGTTCTTAGTTGAAATGGATCCTATTAGATGCATGGTGGTGAGAGACACTAAAAAGTTCCAAATAGATATCTATTATGACATCCATATTTTCTACGAACCATCCATATTTCTCATCTTATACAATAATTTCTAACAATAACTACTCAATTTACTCTCCAATTTTTGAAACCCCCACCCATGTTGGGGAGATCACAGTGTAAACTCAAATTTTCTTGTGGTTCTTTTAAAGTGTTCATAAAGAAAAAAGACATTGAGAAAGTCAATATTGTGGTAATATAATTGATTTTTGAGTCATTGTGACAAAAACGACATCACATTAGCTCAAAAAATATATCTAATGCTATAAGGATCTAAGATGATAAGAAAGTTTTGAATCATGATAACTAGTTGACAACCAAAACTAAGTTTTACCCATAAGAAAAAAATCACAACAACTCACAGAATATATCCAAGGTTGCAATTAACCCCATACATAGTGATGGACATCATGGGAATTTTAGTGCACATAGAACACCACCCTAAAAATTCCATACTCTTGATAAATTTAGAATAACCCAAGATGTCTAGATTGGATGCTAAGGTGGGTGGTACAATAATTGAGGATGCTTCTTAAAGTGTAAGGGAATTTAGATACTCTATCCTTCCACGAAAGCTATAAAAAGTGAGACTTGTAGATTATAGTTTTACAAAAGTGACACTATGTGATTAAGAATAAGTTATAAATATCATGTATTTAAAGAGTTATAAGAGGAAGGTAGACTAGGGCCATGGTAATTAATGTGATTCTTTGTACTATTTTTATTTAAAATATTAATTTGTATTTGTTGTATTTTAAATGAATATTATTAGATGTGTTGTAATTTTTATTTAAAATATTAATTTATAAAATATTACTTGTTTTTTAACTTTATAATCATAAACAATTTTCATATTATATGATGTCAAACTTACTGAACTTTTTATTTAAAATTTTAAACAAAGTTTTTCACTACATAATTTTAGCTTTGATAATTTTTATAATTTTTCAATTTCAAACAAAACTTACAAAAGAAAAAACATACTCAGTCCTTATTGTAGATTATAGTTTTACAAAATTAGCACTATGTGATTAACAATAGAGTAATTTTAGACAACCCTAAGGGGTTTTTTGTACAAGTTTTATCATAACCTTTCCCTCCATCCAATATATATTGTAGAGTCTTCTGAAGAGTGAGTGTATTCTAGTCTATAAACTGATCCACAATCAATGAAAATGGCTAGGGATTTCACAAGTTATTAGTTTGTAACCTGATCCACAAATCAAAGAAAATGGCTAGGGATGTCACAAGTTATCATTCACACAATGATGTATTGACTCTCTCAAATGAAATGGATCCTATTAGATGCATGGTAGTTAGAGACACTAAAAAGTTCAAAATAGATATCTGTTATGAAATCCATATTGTCTACAAACCATCCAAAATTCCCATCTTATACAACAATTCCTAACAATAACTGCTCAATTTACTCTGCAATTTTTGAAATCCCCACACATGCTGGGGATATCACAATCTAAACTCAAATGTTCATGTGATTTTTTAAAATGGTTCATAAACAAAACACACAATGAGAAAGTCAATATTATGGTATAATAATTGATTTTTGAATCATTGTGACAAACAAAACATCACATTAGCTCACAAAATATATCTAATGCTATAAGGATCCGAGATGATAACAAAGTTTTGAATCATGATAACTAGGTGACAACCAAAACTAAGTTTTAGCCACAAGAAAAAAATCACAAAAACTCATAGAATATATCCATGTTTTCAATGAACCCCATACATAATGATGGATATCATGGGAATATTAGTGCACATAGAACACCACCCTAAAAATTATATACTCTTGATCAATTTATAATAAACTAATATGTCTAGATTGGATGTCGAGGTGGGTGGTAAAATTATTGAGGATGCTTATTAAAGGGTAAGGGAATTTAGATACTCTATCCTTCCACCAATGCTATAAAAAGTGAGACTTGTAGATTATAGTTTTACAAAATTGACACTATGTGATTAAGAATAAGTTACAAATATCACATATTTAAAATGTAATGTGAGGAAGGTACATTAGGGTTATGGTAATTAATGTGATTCTTTGTACTATTTTTATTTAAAATAGTTTTGTTTAAAATGATAATTTGTATTTGTATTTTTTTAAATGAATATTGTTAAATGTGTTGTACTATTTTTATTTAAAATAGTAACTTATATTTGTATTTTTTTAATGAATATTGTTAAATGTGTAATTGAGTAAAATGTATTAAATTGATATTCTAATTTTTAAGGTATTTACTTTAAAACTTGAAAGTATGATGACTTTTGTTTCATTAAGTGTTACTGCAGCTGTGCATAGAATGAATCTATCTCAAGTCCCAAACAAGATTCTCATGTCTCAAACAAGATTCTTCCTTCTCTTCTTATTCTAGCTTGCACCTTGACACTCCTCCTGTCCTCCTTGTACAAATTTAAACTATGAGGCACAAGGTAGTTGTTGCATATAGGAACATTTAGATATGATAAGAAAAATGTGATACTCTATTTTAATTTTCTCTACAATTGTTATGCCAAGTGTGCCCTAAATGTTGAAAATTTCATGGTTAATGTAGTATAAGATACATCCAAATTTACAGTATTGTATATAAGATCAAGAAAGTTATGCCCAATATCCAACACCATAGAGTAATACATGTTCACCAATTGAAGAATTGCTTCCAAATCTCTAATTTTGTAATCAAATAATAGGAGAAAACATATTTACAATATAATTTATTTGAACAAATAGATGTGTGTAAAATATTTGAATAAGAAACTAGATTTTTAATTATAAAATATAAAACTATAACTTAAATTTGTGAAATTACTTTGTATTTTTTTCTTATGTATATAGAGAAAGACTAAACCAAGTTTGGAGTTAAGAAAATAAACCATAACATAAAGAACAATATCTCCTTCTAAAATATGTCTCCATATGAAAATCACATTCACTTTCTTGTATACAAAGGCTATTGTTCTTCATATACAATCTCAGCATGAAATTGGCACTCAGATATGTAGATGAACTTGGATTAAACTATATTTCTGTTAATAAAAATTCTCTTTATTTACATCTATGCTAGATAGACTGTACTTGAATGTATTTAAAATATCTTATTTTGGTTACATGCTAATTTCATTCTTGTTTGGGAGGATTATTAATCACCAAAGGATTTTCACCCCCAATTTCCTACTTAAATATCTATAACAAAATTTTTATATATGTGAACAGATTATGTTGGTTTACATATATGTTTTCACCCAAAATTTCCTATTTCAATATCTATAACAACATTTTCTGGTTGATAACTCTTATCATCAATATTTTTGAAACCTCCACGGCCTGCTTCCATGGAAGAAAAATTTTCCTTTCATTCTTTCACGATGTCTCCTTCTCTGCAACAACTTATTTCTTCTAGGCTACTCTTTCCTATGCTATTTCCTTACAAAATTTCTTTTTCAACATGTGGTGCAATTGCTAGTTTTATGAGAATTTTTAGAATAATGCTTAGTTAGCCACAAGGTTACACAAGAATATACAAATATGTTGTATAAATCCCATGAAAAATTCAAATGTATTTCAGCCTAAGTTGTTAATGGAATAAGATAAAATTCTAGAAAGATATGTACATATAAGAATGGATTGAAATGACTAGTCCTTATTGATAAATGAGAGTATAACCTGTTGTATGGCTGAGAACTAGCCAACCAATTATATTGCAACAAATTAATTTAAATATTATTAAAATATAATTTATTATTTTAAATGATGGAAAATTTTAAAATTTTGATTTTTTAAATTTCTTTAAAAACACATCTAAGATAGAATAAATAAACAAAAGTATTATAATATATTTTCTTTTATGATAGGTGATGTTAGTCATGAGTTTCTCAAAGTAAAATCACCCCGAGTTCACTCCAAGTCCTTATCATGGTTGAATATTTATCCCATAGCCTTTAGGCCCTTACCATCGTTGGAGTTTTATCCCACTGTTTCTAACCGCTAACCTTTACATCATTGAGTGCCTTAACATAACACTGTGACAATGATTGCTCTACAAGTAGTGGGAAAAAAATTACCAAACTAGATCCATATTAACAATGGATCTACCAAGTGTTGAGAGGGATCAAATATATTTTCACTATAAAAAATATTTCCATCTCAAGCTGTTTTATCCCTACGAGCTTAGTAGGTCAAGAGTTTAGATGAATCTAGGCTAGTTTAATTTATCTCATTAAATAGACTGTATTCCACACTAATACCATGGGTTAATGATGCCACAGGCCATAGGGCCTTGTTGAAGCCCCAAAAATCCTAGCTTCAACATTGGGGAAAACCACCTGGTCCAGATCTTAATACAAATCCTTTTCCATTTGGGATGGTGGCTCTGACTCGATAATATGGGACCAGTTTCCCAATGATATATGGGTTGATGATTGGTTGTTTGTATAATGGATAATGGAAATGATAATTGATCTAATCTATAACTTAATAAATACAAATAACTCTACTTTAACCCAAGTATCCTCTGATGACTGGATTTGTTCCAATCAGGTGAATAATCATATAGATGGCTTATTCATCCAAAATAAATATGCATTCACATATAATAATTACTTTGTTTAAGAAATTAAACAAAGTAATGATGATAACATATCAAATTCATATATATATATATATTTATATCGCTCACATATATTTTGAAAGATGACAATTCTAAGTTTTCAGAAATGATATAACAAAGGATTGTCTCACAGGCGTACATATGTAAACAATAGCAATTTTCTAAGAGAATGTTTCCTTGCATAAGGAAAATTAAACAAAATGATTACGATAGAAATACCAGATACATTTGTAACCTCCTGATGAAAATAACACTCTGATCCCACTTTCTTACTTAGAACAACTTTTGGAAAAAACAAAAGTGAGAATTCTTGAAAGCAATCTTCTCATAAAATTGCAGAATCGTGATCCACCATTAATAAAAATAATATATTTTGAAATACAGAAGTGTAGCTTCCCAAGTCAAAAATTAATACAAATTTAGGACCCCTTTTCTAAATACTTGAAAGGGTTTAAATAATAATAAACTTAAAACAAACTATCTAAAATATTTCTTAAATGCTTTTGGAATTGCCAAAAATGTAAAATCGGAGATCTGATTTCATAAAAATAGAATTGAGATCTTCACTGGAATGGGTTCATTGTATTTTTTTCATATCTGGTATGCGCAGCTAGCAGATTGATAGCATTTCTTTCACTTCGGGAGGATGACTCAATCGAGAATGTAGCTAGCTAGTATATTTGGCGTCCGAAAGCTCTGGAATCATATAACTGATGGCATGGGAGAGGAATTTTGTAGTCATCTTCTGGCTGTGTGGTTTAACGAAATAGAACCAGAATGTGTCCCATGTGAGTCCTTGTATTGCACTGATCTATTGGCCCTTACTGGCTAAGTCCTGCTTCCATTGTTTCTCTAATTCTTTGACTTTTGGGAGTTTCCCTGGGATGCAATTGGAAATCAAGTTGGCTGTCTAAAAATTGTCATTGATTAATTCCACTAAACTATTCATTACAGCTCTTGCCCTGGAGGTAGCTCGTTCTTCTTAAATTAATTGCGTTTCCCATTCTGCAAACAAAATTTCCTTGTGTGATTCTTGGATCTTGGGAAGATTGGCAGCTATGCCTTGGTCTGTGTCTTGCCATGTGAGGAATCCAAAAATTTTCTCATCGGCTTCTTCGAATTCGAGCCTTGACTTTACTGCCTTTTCTATGAGTGATGTAGCTATTACACATAGAGGGTCGGCTAGTGATATTTTATGACATAAAATATCAAGTTGTCGTGACAATGCTTTACTTGATTCGAGAGACTCCATTTTGAACTGATCAAGCTCAGGATACTCCTTAAATTTTTGTATATGTACTTGTAACAAGGCACTCTGTTCTTCTTTGGCCATCTTCTCCTGTTGAAGCATTACCTGTAATTTTCTTATCTCTTGAGACAAATGTTGTTCTTTGTGTAGAGCTTGCTAGTCAAGCTTTTTTTTCTCAACATTCAGTTGCTCTTTAAGTTGCTCAATCTGTTGTCTTTCTTCAATTAGCTGTTGTTCTAGCTGTGCTATTTTTTCATGAACCACTGTTGCCTTTTCTTCCCACAGTGTTATTTTTTGATCTTTTTCTTTTATCAATTGGCTGAATTTGAAGGCCTTTTCCATTGTCGCTATTGTATAAACCCCTACATATTGAGATAATTTAGTTAAATCCTTTGAAGGATTAACTGTAGTGTCCTTCTAGACAACATTCATTAATTCGACTTGGGGAGATGAAAATAAACCATGATTGATTTTCCTTTTCTTTCTTTGTATTATAACTATAGCCCTATGCTTTGGACTGTAGAAGACATTCAAGGGCAGTATATCTTCAACCTTTAATACAATTTCCTCAGAAGGATTTTCTGTGATGATCTCAACATCTTGGGTATTAGTATTGCCGACTACTCCTTCAACTGTAACACTGGTTACCATGGGCTGTTGTGTTCTGGGCAATTGCGTTGTAGCCACATTCTGGCACTAGTTCTGGCCCTTGATTTTCTGATCAAACTGTTCCCATTCCTTCAATATATTTGAATGAATATGTATATTGATGTTTGAGGAATCACCATATTTTTTACCTATCTTTTCCTGTTCAGTTTGAGTATTAGCCTTACTTCCTATATTCTTCTTTTCCTGCTCTAGTTCGGTGTTCTTTTCTTCACTGTTTTCTTCCTGTTGCAGTAGGGGAGTATTTCTCAATTGATCAAAAGGTATTGTTAGAAGTTTCTTGGTCCTGAACTACAGGAAATTTTCCATGTCACTAGCTTCAAATTTTAATTTTTCCAGATGTTTAACTTGTGAAAATACCTCGGCCGAGGCAAATAGATTGTCAAAATCAGCATCTTCATGTTCAAATTTAGCGACCTGTAGCATAGATGTAAATTTATAGGAAACTTTCTTTGGATCATACTGTCTTTTGGGGATGGATGATAATCTGAGGTCTTTTGTTTTTTTGGCTTCTTTCTTTGCATGTTTAAAATCATGTAGAGAAAAAGATCCACATCGGAGGGGAAATGTAGGCCACATCTGCTTCTTTGAATTTTATAGGTTTTGAGACATCCATTTCTCTGTTATTTGATAGGCTATTTCTTGGGCTAACAATTTATGAGAAATTTACAAGGGTAGAACATGAGGATCAATGATGCTTCTGAATATCCAAATATAGGTGAATTTTTCCTCTCCAAACCAACTTTTGATTGAGGTTAGGTCAATGCTGGCCTCGTTAGATAACCTTGGAGAGGGTTTTTTGAATATAACTCAGTGAACTGACAAGATAAATCCATGACAAATTCTATATATATGGTCTTTTTGATAGGTCTTCCATAGATATTTGTGATAAATGTTGATAAGATTCGAGCTTTGAGGAGTCCACTTCCAGCCTAAGATAGGGAATTCAGAGTAGAAGCATATGGTGTCAATAATATAAGCACTCATGTAAAATGGGGGTATTACCTGGATAGTCACATACCTGTTTCTCCTATAATCAAGGATTTTGCTTGCCATTTTATCAAATAAAATGGTTGGCCAATCCATGATGTAGAAGTTAACAACAACTTCAATTAAAGGTAACATCTCAATATAAAATTTTTCCAAGTTGACGGTTGTAAACAATATACACATCATAGCTGTAGCATAGCAATAAGGAGATGCCAAGGATTCTATAGAGTACATACCTGAAGATTCGTGCTTATGTTTTTCTAGAAAATGCCTCCATTCTTTGATAGGATTTGACTCCACTAAATTTTCTTTGGGGAAGTCCTCCAAAAATTATTTATTGTAGATTTTTTGAGGGTCTGGTAGGTGACACATCTTCTTAATGTCTTCTGCTTTGAAAGACTCGAACATCCTTCCATATGACGTGAAGAATGCCTTCTCTGTTATATTTATACTTTCTATGACCCATCTTAGCAAGTCATTTACTGGAACACATTCGTGCAAGTTGCTATTTTGTGAAGATAGGAGCTCGCCAATTCCTTCAGAGTGATTTCTGATTTTTTATCTAAATCTACTGTCGCTTCTTCTTTTTGAATTATAGTTGGATCTTCTACTTCCATTAGATTGTAAATTCCTTCCCATGAATTTTTTCTGAGACCTAGACAAGTAGTATCGGTTACTAATACCAATTTAGCAGGTTGCTCTTTTGGAATGACAGGGACCTTCTCTTTCCTAGATTTCTTAGACATTTTCATGACTCGTAGTTGTTTCTCAGGTCTGCACAATGAAACAAATGAGAAGAATGATGGAAAAATTCTTTTAAGAATGAATACAAAGAAGAGAGGAGTAATAGCATTTAATCATAATAAAGATGACAGATTTAAAGAAACATTATTCCATCGAAGATGAAATCCACGAAGGATTTTAACCATGATTATCTCTTAATGATTTCCTCGTATAATGTGTGATTTTAATGCCATTATGGGATGTCTCATCGCACATTCATAACAGTCCATTTATAGCGTTAATAACATAACTTCTCAGATTTCCGATCAATGATGATCGCATATCGGAGGTTAGAAGTCTCAAATGTTAGGATTAAGAATTTCCATTTCATATCTGCGATTACGATTATTGCTTAGTTGGCATGGAGGGCGCGGTGCTTTTAAATAATATCAAATCATTCACATTTATTTTATAAATTATCTATTTGAAAAAACATATGTATATTTAATACTTCATGTTTTCATTTACGGGAAGCGCACTTTTGTAATAATGATATCACATCGTAGATTTTTAGAGGAGTGTCTCTGGATATGAGTCATGTGTTTTAGCGATGAGCGATCGTGATTTAACTTATTGCATTGGGAACTTTAAAATGGTGCATAAGTATGTAGTATGACTTCATTGATTTGCAATTGCGATCAGGTTTATTGCGTCGGAGTTTTCAAAATGGAAAGGTTTTGGACACTTGCTCATGATATATGGGTTTTGCGATTGCTTTATCGCATCGACATTAAATGATAACACATTTGAGTTTTTTATTTTATATTTTGAATATGCGAAATGCGATAAAGGCCTTTATGTTTTTTTATTTTTTGTTAATAAATCCTTTTTCGTTGGGGTTCAATTCTATTTTATGATGGATCGGATTTCCTCAAAACATTTTCATGAGTGCAAAAAGTGTTTCTTGATCTACGAGAAGCGATACTAAGGAAATTTTATATATCCTTTTATAAAAATTTCTTTTTTCAAAACATTTTATCGATTCTATAACTATTATAAGAAAAGGGGACGCATTTCTTATTTATAAATTAATATAAAAAATTAAAAATGGGGAGGGTTTTTTATATAGCACAACAATTGACGATTCACTAGGAGAAACAATTATCTTTGAAAAAATAAAGCGATAACTAAATATTTTGTAAGTAGAAAGATTTGAGGACAAAGAAAATTATCCCAGAATAATTAGATAAAATCTACTCTGAATAAAATAAGAATTACTTGTAAATTTATTTTTAATCCCTTTAAAAAAAAAAACATTTTTGGTTTCATCAAGCTTTGATTGGTTGATAAAGATAAAGTAGGGGGCTTCTCCAACTTAGCTTTGAAATTTACTCTTTTGTCATAGGTAGTGCCTTTGCTGCCAGCAAACATCTATAGTCTCGACAAGGTTACCTTTTAACCATTAATCATCCATTATCCCATCCATATAAGAGTATAGCTTTTAAAAGATATATATCTTTATTTTTTTATTCTTTTAAATTTTTTAAGATAAAAGCCATTGTCCTAGTTTGGGAGCCAGCTCATAACAATGACATTCACCGGTTGTAATTGAACTGAACAAGTTGGCTCATGTTGAGACCCTTGTCTTATGATTATAAGCCATTACCTTGTTTTGATATGCAGTATTGGTATTGTCAGTTTAGTTACTTTCCTATGATCATGGTAAGCAGGCTCGTGATGAGACCTCTTATCTTTTATGTCAGACATATTTTAGAATTACACTCTAAAAATCATAAACTTAGTGGATGGGGTGAATGATTGTCTTCTCAAGAGTTAATGGATGACCTTTTAGAGTTTTAGGTGCCAAGTTTTTGAAAAATTCTTTACTCTTTATGAATAACCTTTATCTACTTTATAAACTTAGAATGATTTACAATGTTTTCAAGGTTTTGGAATATTTTACAAACTTTAAATAAGTTCTCATAGTTTCATGTTTTATTTAACTTTCCAAAACTATAATCACTTCCTTAAAAATTTCTATCTACATAAGCAAGTATTCACAATATTTTCTCAAAGATATTTTCAATAGTAAAAGGCCAATGAAAGACTATTAACAACGTTATTTCTAAGGAAAACAGACTTGCATAATGAATATATATAGATAAGAAGGGGTTACCTCCTTAGGAAAAGAACTTTTTCAAAATAAGCCCATTCACAGGAAGAGACTCTCTCTTTCCTGTTAGATCTTGCAATATGAATGTTGATGAGCCTATCTTTTCAATGATTTGAAATGGTCCAAGCCACATCTTTTGAAATTTGGATGTTTACCTTTATATTCATGTGCTTGGTCCCATTTTAAAATAAGATCACCAATTTATAATGTTTTAGATCCAGTAGGACTTGCACCAAAAGAAGATTTTATAAGTTGCTGATGTTTAACATGAGTGATTTTGGCTTTTTCCTTTTCTTCATTTAATTTGAGGATTTGATCAAATCTTAATTGGACAGAGGATGAAGGATTTTCTTCAATAAATTGTACTAGGGCTAGAGATGGGAGTGATAGGTTTGAAGGTATTACAACTTCATTCCCATATATTAGATTAAAAGGTGAAGTACCTATTGAACACTTCTGAGTTATATGATCGGCCCATAGTGCAAAGATCAAAGACATATGCTAATTCTTCTGATTTTGATCAATAGTTCTTTTAATGATTTTGATGAGATTCTTATTAGTTGATTCAGCCAAACCATTACCTTGGGGATAATAATTTGCAGAATATTTTAATTTAAAACCTCTTTTAAGTGCAAATTCCATTATACTATTTCTACAAAAATAAGATGCATTATCAAAAACAAGGGCATTAGGTACACCAAACTTGGTAATGATGAATTGATCAATGAATTCAATGATTGCATCAGAATTGGCTACCTTTAAAGGAATTGCTTCTACCCACTTTCTGAAGTAATCCATGGCTATAAGGATGTATCTGTGTTGCTTGGAAGAATGTGGAACAATTTCTCCTATGATATCAAGTCCCCATTGTTCAAATGGTTGCTCAATGTTTACTGGTTTTAAAGGAAAATATGGTTTTCGTTGTCTTCCACTGGCAGTCTGGCACGTCTTAAATTTCCTTACATAGTCATGGGCATATTTAAAAGAAGTAGGCCAATTATCGAGCATGAATTATCTTGTGAGATGTAGTGTCTCCTCCAAAATGTCCACCTGCTGTTCCATCATGTAATTCCTGCAAAACCTTGTGTGCTTTAGTTATTTCCAGACATCTTAGAAAAATGGAATCATAATTTCTTCTGAATAACACATCATCAATGATCTCAAAGTTTTTAGCTTTTAATATCAAAGCACACTTTCTTTTATAACTGAGATTAGGAGGTGCATACCCTTTTTTTTCAGTAAAAGATCAGAACAACATATTGAGATTCATAATTTATTATACTTATCTCATTCACTTGAAAAGTATTATCTTGATCTTGATGTTCTGGAATATTGGAAGCTCCTGCTAATAACATGAAAAACGCTTGTTCTCTAACAATTTTAGCTCTTTTAATATCTATATCATATTCTTGTAAAGTTGTTACCCAATTGGCTCGTTTTTCTCCTACTTCCCTTTGTACTAGCAGTTGTCTTACTGCAGAAAATGGGAGAATGATTTTTGATGTGTTTTTAGGAGAAATGGCCTAAAGTGTTTGATAGATTTAAACACAGGAAAAGCTTTTTTTTCTACTTCTAAGTAGTTAAGTTTAGCTCATTGGAGATATGAACTAAAAAAGGAGATAGGTGCTTCAATTTGTTGATCATTCAGTTGTGTCAAAACAGCAGCATAATATGTTTTAGTAGCTAGAGTGTACAAAATAAAATGATTAGAAAAATTAGGAGTATTCAATGCTAGAGCATTAATAATTTCCTGTTTGATTGAATCAAAGGCTTCATTTTCTTTATGTCCCCATTTGAAAACTGAATTCTACTTAATCATAATTTGTAAAGTTAAGACTATATGAGAAAAATTGGGAACAAATCTTCTTCCAAAATTTATCTGTCCTAAAAATGACTGCATGGATTTCTTATTATGTGGCAAAGGGATATCAGAAATCTCTTTTATTCTGTCAGGGTGAACATATATGCCATCTTTAGATACAACAAATCCTAAGATTTTTCCTTCATTAAGAGCAAAGGATGATTTTTTTGGATTTAATGAAATACCATACCTTCTACATCGTTCAAAGATCTGTTTTAAATCATGTAGATGGTTGGCTCTTTTCTTTGAAAAGATAGTTATGTCATCTAGATAAACAACAACTGACCTATTAATCAAACCTTGAAAGCTATATCCATGGCTCTATGGAAAGTAGCTCCAGCATTTATCAAACCGAAAGGCATTTTTTGGTAGGCATATGTTCCCCATTTGATTCTGAATGTAGTTTTCAGTCTATCATCTGGATGCACCATTATCTGATTATATCCTGAAAAACCATCAAGAAAAGACATTAATTCAGAACCAGCTACTGCTTGAAGTATTTCTTCCATTGACGGTAGTGGGAAATTATCTTTTTGACATGCCTTGTTGAGATTTCTAAAATCTATACAAATCCTAATGTCTCCATTATTTTTCCTAACAGGTACTAGATTTGAAACCCAATTCGAATGTCTAACAGGGAAAATAATTTTAGCTTTCAAGAGTTTATTCAACTCTGTTTTATTTTGAATTTCCAAGTTGGGGTGAATTTTCCTTAACTTTTGTTGCACTGGTTTCTCATCGAAGATCATTGGAATTGTATGCTGAATGATAGAAGTATCACAAGTTTTTAAATTTTCATAATTCCAAGAAAAAACATTTTTGTATTTGTTTAGAAGTTCGATGAAGGAAAACCTTTCTTCTGCTGTGAGATCGAGCCCTAGATTGAAATTTTGTGGTTTAGATTCAGTGCCAAGGTTTACTAATTCAAACTTTAAAGTAGAACTTTGAAGTTTCTCATTAGTGACCTTTTTGAATCTATCTTTGATATCATAGAGATCTTCAAGCTTAACCACAGATTTAGGGATGGAGTTTTCACTATTTTTTTATTTTATTTGGAGATCATGATAACTTTCATCAACTATTTCATCATCATAGGATTTATCAAAAGTTAAGAAGTTAAGGATGTCTTCATCATGATTAAACACTCGCCAATTGGTGACTTTTTTAGGGATAGATGGTCGAAAAATCAATTCAACTGAAAACCTATCTAGACTATAATCCTCAGTTGGAAGGAGCGTAGAAGCAACATTAGCTAATAAATCAGTTGTTGCATTCTGAGATCTAGGAATAGGGGAAATATTGAATGCTAGAAAGTGAGTTGTAAGATTTTGAACAGGGGCTTGGTAATATTTAAGATGACTTGATAGACAATGAATAGTATTCCTAACTTGCCTGATGACAATTTCAGAATCACCATATACCTTTAGATATTTGACATTCAAGCCTATTGCTTCGTAAAGTCCTTGAATCAAAGCTTTATATTCTGTAGTGTTAGTTGTATACTCAAATTCTAGTTTGCATGACAACAAATTTTTTCCCCTTCTGGACTAATTAAAATACATCCTGCTACTGCACCATCATTGGACTTTGATCCATCAAAGTACAAAGACCAAAATAAATATTTATCTATAGATTTATTTACAAATTGATCAGCAATATTAACACATCTTGAAGTATCGGTATGTGAGAAGTTTTCAACTTGTGAAGTGAAGTTATTTACAAGGAACGGTAATTATTGGGCATTAAAATTTCCAAAAAATGATTCGGCTGAGTAATTTCCAAGAATGTTATTATTGAAAGCTACAGGTTGGTTTTCTTATTCAAACTCTATTACTGTATGAGTCATGTGTTTCTCTCGATCAATCTTAATTTGATTTGGTTTCCCTTTATAGGGAAGCCACATGTGAGACCAATCGGTAGAAATATAACCATGAAGTTTCTCATACCAATCCCTGCTTAAAATTAAACCATAAAACTCAGGGATGTCAGTAATCAATATATCAATTCTCTGAATTACTCTAGGATCAGCTGATAGCCTAATAGTTACTAATTTAATCTCTCCTAAAACTTGCACTTTAGTCTGATCTAATTGGACAATATGAACTGCAGATTTCTGGGGTTCAATGTTTAATTTATAGCATACTGAGGCTGGCATTATGTTTGATGATGCCCTTGAATCTATCAAGCAGTTACGTAAATTCCTATTATAGATCTCGTAAGTTAAGATAAAATGAGTTTTATGTGAATTATATCTATCTCCAATCAAAACAACATCGGTAGCATCTAATTTCTGAGATGGTGGCTTACCTGATCCTTTAGCTTCCTTGGATAATACACTAGTTGGAAGAGGAGAAGCAGGCACTACATTCAATTCTTTTAACAACAACTTCTATTGATGCTTGAGCTTGCTGAGTTCATGTAAACAAATATTTTCTCTGGTCTTCTTCATGTCTTCTATAATGTTATAATCCATAGAATCAAACACTACTAGTGTTTTAGGTGTTGATGGAGAATTAGAAGATGATGGTTGATTTTGGGTAGACAAAGGATAAGTTTTCTTTATGGGAGCTTTACCTTTAGTAGTAGGAGGTGAATTTTTATTCTTAGGGGATGTTTGAATAGGTTCTGCTACACTCTTACTTCTTCTGTTCACTGGGAGAGCTTCTTGTTCATTTTCATTATCTGAGTTAGACAAAATAAAATCCCACATCCCATGGCATTCAAATAATTCGTCTTCTTCATTTTCTTCTAATTATAGAAGTGTATCTTCCTCTTCATCTTCTTATAAATCTAATTTTGCATTAGATATTTCATTAGGTGGTTTAGGTTCAGTTGGCCGATTTCTTTTGAAGTTCCTAAATGGCCTTTTAGTGGAAGTTTCAGCTACTTGTTTTTTAATTTCTACCATTTCGTTCGACTTAGTTTTCAAGAATTTTTGTTATCCTTTCATATCATATGGATCTTTAAGCACTTTCTTATTTCAATCATCCTTGAAACTAAGGATTTTCTCTTTTCACTAGCATTCTTTTTCTCTAAAGCAATGATACGTTTTTCTACAGTGATTTCTTCCTTCATGTTTTTGGCTAGTGTAGGTTTAACAACTCTATCTACAAAGATAG
This sequence comes from Pinus albicaulis, assembly GCA_034641835.2. Lineage (NCBI taxonomy): Eukaryota > Viridiplantae > Streptophyta > Pinopsida > Pinales > Pinaceae > Pinus > Pinus albicaulis. The sequence continues at coordinate 221,763,252 of CM076571.1, read as the reverse complement.
CTATATTTGAAGGCAAGGCAGATATATACCATTCACTTTAGACTTCTTCACTAGGTTTTGATGTTGTAGTAATTATATTCAACAACTTGTTAAATCAGGAGTTGAAGTCTTTAACAGGTTCCTTAGATTCTGATTTCAAATTAGAGATATCATTAATCAAAGTTGTTACTGATCTATCATCTCCAAACTTGGTTAGGAAATGTTCCTGAAAAACATCCCAACTATCAATAGATCCTAGTGGTAATGAAAAATACCAAGATCCCGCTGCTCCTTGTAAAGTATATGGAAATAGTCTGACAACAACATATTCTTGTGTTACTCCATTTAAGTTTACGGACAACATGACATTGTTAATGTGTTCTTCAGCTAATATGCCAATATCGGGACTAAACTTTGGTAACCATTTCTTACGATGAGTTGGTAATTGAATCAAAGGTGCAGGCATTGTAACCGCTCCTGGATTTTTCCATGATCTTGGTTGAGGTTGAGCCATCGTTGTACTGATAGTAGAGGAAGGTGAAGGGACAGTTGAAAGTGATTGAGTAGATGTTGTTGAAACAACTGTACCCTTCTGAATTGTAACTTGAAGTTGGGAAACAGATGACTTAGTTTGCAATTGTGTAAAATATGTTGATGATCATAATGAAAGAGTCTCACTTTCTGACTCTAAAGGTGTTTTTCTAGCTCTTTTTCTACTTAGTAGAGGAAGTTCAGTCAGTAAAATACCAAGATTTTCGCTATGCAGTCTAGTAAGAGGCTGGGAAGGAATATATTATGAAGTCACGATGCCTTGGGATAACTCAGACTCTTTTTGTGATAATGAACACCCCTAGATTTTATGAATTAGAGATTGTACTTCAGGAGATTTGAAAGGTGAATCAACCAATATGTCTAAGGTTTTGGCAGTGGGTGTAGTAATTTTCTTTTCAACTTCTTCCCTAGAAATTTGAGATGAAGGAGAAGTTGAAGGAGATGATGAGGGTGAATTTCCCTTGGAATGGCCTATGGATTTGGACTTACTCTCCATTCACAGCATAGGCCCTCCTTATAGCGCCAAAAATGTTGAAGCCCCAAAAATCCTAGCTGCAACATTGGGGAAAACCACTTGGTTCGTACCTTAGTGCAACTCCTTTTCCATTTGGGATGGTGGCTCTGACTGGATAATATGGGACCAGTTTCCCAATGATGTATGGGTTGATGATTGGTTGTTTGTATAACGGATAATGGAAATGATAATTGATCTAATATATAACTTAATAAATACAAATAACTCTACTTTAACCCAGGTATCCTCTGATGAATGCGATTCTGGATTTGTTCCAATTAGATGATGAATAATCATATAGATGGCTTATTCATCCAAAATAAAGATGCATTCACATATAATAATTACTTTTTTTAAGAAATAAAACAAAGTAATGATGATAACATATCGCATTCATATATATATATATTTATATCGCTCACATATATTTTGAAAGATGACAATTCTAAGTTTTCAGAAATGATATAACAAAGGATTGTTTCATAGGCATACATATGTAAACAATAGAAATTTTCAAAGAGAATGTTTCATTGCATAAGGAAAATTAAACAACATTATTACGATAGAAATACCGGATACATTTGTAACCTCCTGATGCAAATAACACTCTGATCTCACTTTCTTACTTAGAACAACTTTCAGAAAAAATAAAAGTGCAAATTCTTGAAAGTAAAATTCTCATAAAATTGCAGAATTGTGATCCACCATTAATGAAAATAAAATATTCGGAAGTACAGAAGTGTAGCTTCCCAAGTCAAAAATGAATACAAATTGAGGACCCTTTTTTAAATACATGAAAATGGTTTAAATAATAATAAACTTAAAAAAAACTATCTAAAATATCGCTTAAATGCTTTTGGAACTGCCAAAAATGTAAAATCGGAGATTGGATTTCATAAAAATAGAATTGTGATCTCCACTGGAACAGGTTCATTATATTTCTTTCATATATTGAATGCGCAGCTGGCAGATTGATAGCATTTCTTTCACTTCGGGAGGATGACTCAATCGGGAATGTAGCTGGCTGGTATATGTGGCATCCGAAAGCTCTGGAATCATATAACTAATGGCATGGGAGAGGAATTTTGTAGTCATCTGTTGGCTATGTGCTTTAACGAAATAGAACCAGAATGCGTCCCATGTGAGTCCTTGTATTGTGTTGATCTGTTGGTCCTTACTGGCTAAGTCCTGCTTCCATTGTTTCTCTAATTCTTTGACTTTTGGGAGTTTCCCTAGGATGAAATTGGAAATCAAGTTGGCTGTATACAAATTGTCATTGATTAATTCCACTAAACTGTTCATTACAACTCTTGTCCTTGAGGTAGCCTGTTCTTCTTTAATTAACTTTGTTTCCCATTCTGCAAATAAAATTTCCTTATGTGATTCTTGGATCTTGGGAAGATTGGCAGTTATGCCTTGGTCTGTGTCTTGCCATGTGATGAATCCCGAAATTTTCTCATCGGCATCTTTGAATTCGAGCCTTGTGTCGGCCAATGATATTTTATGACATAAAATATCAACCTGTCGTGACAATGCTTTACTTGATTCAAAAACCTCCATTTTGAACTGGCCAGGCTCAGGATACTCCTTAAATTTTTGTATTTGTGCTTGTAACAAGGCACTCTATTCTTCTTTGGCCATCTTCTCCTTTTGAAGCATTACCTGTAATTTGTTTAGCTCTTGAGACAGTTGCTGTTATTTTTGTAGAGCTTGTTGGTCAAGCTTTTGTTTCTCAATATTCAGTTGCTCTTTAAGCTGCTCAATCTTTTGTCTTTCTTCAATTAGCCATTGTTCTAGCTACACTATTTTTTGATGATCCACTGTTGCCTTTCCTTCCAACAACACTATTTTCTGATCTTTTTCTTTTATCAATTGGATGACTTCGGAGGCTTTGTCCATTGTCGCTGCTATATAAGCCCCTGCATATTGAGGTAATTTAGTAAAATCCTATGAAGGATTAACTTTAGAGTCCTTCCAGACAACATTCATTAATTTGACTTGGGGAGATGAAAATAAACCCTAATCGATTTTCCTTTTCTTTCTTTGTTTTCTAACTACAGCCCTATGCTTTGGACTATAGAAGACATCCAAGGGTAGTATATCTTCAACCTTTAATACAATTTCCTCAGAAGGATTTTCTGGGATGATCTCAACATCTTGGGTATTAGTATTGCCGACTGCTCCTTCAACTATCACACTGGTTACCATGGGCTGTTGTGTTGTAGGCGATTGCGTTGTAGCCACATTCTAGGAATCGTTTTGACCCTTGATTTTCCGATCAAACTATTCCCATTCCTTCAATAGATTTGAATGAATATGTATATCGATGTAGAAGGAATCGCCATCATTTTTACCTGTCTTTTCTTGTTCAGTTTGAGTATCAACCTTATTTCCTGTATTCTTCTTTTCTTGCTCTATTTCGGTGTTCTTTTCTTCACTATTTTATTCTTGTTGCAGTAGGGGAGTAGTTCCCAACCGATGAAGAGGTATTTTTAGAAGTCTCTTGGTCCTGAACTACAGGAACTTTTCCATGTCACTTGCTTCAAATTTTAATTTCGCCAAATGTTTAACTTGTGAAAATACCTTGGCTGAGGAAAATAGATCGTCAAAATCAACATCTTCATGTTCAAATTTAGCGACCTATACCATAGATGTAAAGTTATAGGAAACTTTCTTTGGATCATACTGTATTTTGGGGATGGATGCTAATTTGAGGTCTTTTATTTTTTTGGCTTCTTTCTCTACATGTTTAAAATCATGTAGAGAAAAAAACCACATCGAATGGGAAATGTAGGCCACGTCTGCTTCTTTGAATTTTTTAGGTTTCTAGGCATCCCTTTCTCTATTATTTAATAGGATATTTCTTGGGCTAACAATTTATTGGGAATGTACAAGATTAGAACATGGGGATCATTGATGCTTCCTAATATCCAGATATAGGTGAATTTTTCCTCTCCAAACCAGCTCCCGATTGAGGTTAGGTCAATGCTGGCCTCGTCGGATAAACTTAGAGCGAGTTTTTTGAATATACCTTCGTGAACTGGCAAGATAAATCCATGACAAATTTTGTATATATGGACTTTGTAATAGGCCTTCCACATATATTTGTGATAAATGTGGATAGGATTTGGGCTTTGAGGAGTCCACTTCCAGCCTAAGATAGGGAATTCAGAGTTGAAGCATATGGTGTCAATAATATAGGGACTCATGTAAAATGGGGGTACTACCTGGGTAGTCACATACCTATTTCTCCTATAATCAAGGATTTTGCTTGCCATTTTATAAGATAAAATGGTTGGAAAATCCATGATGTAGGAGTTAACAACAGCTTCAATTAAAGGTACCATGTCAATAGAAAAATTTTCTGAGTTGACGATTCCAAGCAATCTACACATCATAGTTGCAGCATAGCAATAATGAGACGCCATTGATTCTAAGGAGTACATACCCAAAGATTCGTGCTTGTGTTTTTCGGGAAAATGCCTCCATTCTTTGATAGGATCTGACTCCACTTCATTTTATTTGGCGTAGTCTTCCAAAAATGCTTTATTGTAGATTTTCTGAGGGTCTGGTAGGTGATACATCTTCTTGATGTCTTATGCTTTGAAAGACACGAACATCCTTCCATCTAATGTGAGGAACACCCTGTCTGTTATATTTATACTGTCTATCATCCATCTTACCAAGTCATTATACGGGAACACATTCGCGCGAGTTTCTATTTTGTGAAGATAAGAGCTCGCCTATTCCTTCAGAGTGCTTTCCAATTTTTTATATGAATTTGTTGTCGCTTCTTCTTCTTGAATTATAGTTGGATCTTCTGCTTCCAGTAGATTGTAAACTCCTTCCCATGAATTTTTGCCGAGAACTAGACAATTTGTATCGGTAACTAATACCAATTTATCAGGTCGTTGGCTTATGATGAGACCCCTTGTCTTATGATTATAAGCCATTACCATATTTTGATATGCAGTATTGGTAATGTCAGTTTAGTTACTTTTCTATGATCATGGTAAGCAGGCTCATGATGAGGCATCTTATCTTTTATGTCAGAAATATTTTAGAATTACACTCTAAAAATCATAAACTTAGTGGATGGGGTGAATGATTCTCTCCTCAAGAGTTAATGGATGACCTTTTAGAGTTTTAGGTGCCAAGTTTTGGAAAAAATATTTACTCTTTATGAATAACCTTTATCTACTTTATAAACTTAGAGTGATTTACAATATTTTCAAGGTTTTGGAATATTTTACAAACTTTAAATAAGTTCTCAGAGTTTCATGTTTTATTTAACTTTCCAAAACTGTAATCACTCCCTTAAAAATTTCTATCTACATAAGCAAGTATTCACAATATTTTCTCAAAGATATTTTCAATAGTAAAAGGCCAATGGAAGACTATTAACAACATTATTTCTAAGGCAAACAAACTTGCATAATGAATATATACAGATAAGAAGGGGTTACCTCCTTAGGAAAAGATTTTTTTGAAAATAAGCCCATTCATAGGAAGAGACTCTCTCTTTCCTGTTAGATCTTGCAATATGAATGTTGATGAGCCTATCTTTTCAATAATTAGAAATGGTCCAAGCCACATATTCTGAAATTTGGTATGTTTACCTTTATCTTCATGTGCTTTGTGCCATTTTAGAACAATATCACCAATTTGTAATGTTTTAGATCCAATAGAACTTGCATCAAAAGAAGATTTTAGAAGTTGTTGATGTTTAACATGAGTGATTTTGGCTATTTCCCTTTCTTCATTTAATTTGAGGATTTGATCAAATCTTAATTGGACAGAGGATGAAGGATTTTCTTCAATAAATTGTACTAGGGCTAGAGATGGGAGTGCTAGGTTTGAAGGTATTACAACTTCTTTCCCATATACTAGATTAAAAGGTGAAGTACCTATTGAAGACTTATGAGTTATACGATCACCCCATAGTGCAAAAATCAAAGACTTATGCCAATTCTTTTGATTTTGATCCATAGTTCTTTTAATGATTTTGATGAGATTCTTATTATTTGATTCAACCAAACCATTACCTTGGGGATAATAATTTGCAGAATATTTTAATTTAAAACCTCTTTTGAGCGAAAATTCCATTATACTATTTCCATAAAAATATGATGCATTATAAGAAAAAGGGCATTAGGTACACCAAACCTGGTAATGATGAATTGATCAATGAATTCATTGATTGCATCAGAATTGGCTACCTTCCCAGGAATTGCCTCTACCCACTTTGTGAAGTAATCCGTGGCTGTAAGGATGTATCTATGTTACTTGGAAGAATGTGGAACAATTTCTGCTATGATATCAAGTCCCCATTTTTCAAATGGTTGCTCAATGTTTACTAGTTTTAAAGGAAAAGCTGGTTTCCATTGTCTTACATTGGTATTTTGGCACGTCTTACATTTCCTTACATAGTCATGGGAATATTTAAAAAAGTAGGCCAATAATATCCAGCATGAATTATCTTGTGAGCTGTAGTGTCTCCTCCAAAATGTCCACCTGCTGGTCCATCATGTAATTCCTGCAAAAACCTTGTGTGCTTCAGTTTTTTCCAGACATCTTAGAAAAATGGAATCATAATTTCTTCTGAATAACACATCATCAATGAGCTCAAAGTTTTTAGCTTTTAATCTCAAAGCACGCTTGATTTTATAACTGAGATTAGGAGGATCATACCCATTTTTTGAGTAAAAGATTAGATTAGCATATTGAGATTCATAATATATGATACTTATCTCATTCACTTGAAAAGTATTATTTTGATCTTGATGTTCTGGAATATTGGAAGCTCCTGCTAATAACCTGCAAAACCCTTGTCCTCTAACAATTGTAGCTGGTTTAATATCAATATCATATTCTTGTAAGGTTGTTACCCAATCAGCTCTTTTTTCTCTTACTCCCCTTTTTACTAGCAATTGTCTTACTGCAGAAAATGGGACAATGATTTTTGTATGTGTTTTTAGGAGAAATGGCCTAAAGTGTTTGATAGATTTAAACACAGCAAAAGTTTTTTTTTTCTACTTCTGAGTAGTTAAGTTCAGCTCCTTGGAGCTTTGACCTAAAAAAGGAGATAGGTGCTTCAATCTGCTGATCATTGAGTTGTGTCAAAACAACAACATAAGATGTTTAGTGGCTAGAGTGTACAAAATAAAATGATTAGAAAAATTAGGAGTATTGAATGCTTGAGCATTAATAATTGCCTGTTTAATTGAATCAAAGGCTTCCTTTTCTTTATGTACCCATTTGAAACCTGAATTCTTCTTAATCATAGTTTGTAAAGGTAAGACTATATGAGAAAAATTAGGAACAAATATTTTTACAAAATTTATGCGTCCTAAAAATGACTATATGGATTTCTTATTATGTGGCAAGGGGATACCATAAATCTCTTTTATTCTGTCAGGGTCAATATATATGCCATCTTTAGATACAACAAATCCTAAGCGTTTCCCTTCATTAAGAGCAAAGAATGATTTTTTTGGATTTAAAGAAATACCATACCTTCTACATTGTTCAAAGATCTGTTTTAAATCATGTAGATGGTTGGGTATTTTCTTTGAAAAGATAGTTATGTCATCTAGATAGACAACAACTGACCTATTAATAAAACCTCTGAAAGCTATATCCATGGCTCTTTGGAAAGTAGCTCCAGCATTTATCAAACCGAAAGGCATTTTTTGGTAGGCATATGTTCCCCATTTGGTTCTGAGTGTAGTTTTCAGTCTATCATCTGGATGCACTAGTATTTGATTATATCCTGAAAAACCATCAAGAAAAGACATTAGTTCAGAACCAACTACTGCTTGAAGTATTTGTTCCATTGTTGGTAGTGGGAAATTATCTTTTTGACATGCCTTGTTGAGATTTCTAAAATCTATACAAATCCTAATGTCTCCATTATTTTTCCTAACATGTACCAGATTTGAATCCCAATTCGAATGTCTAACAGGGAAAATAATTTTAGCTTTCAAGAGTTTATTGAACATAGTTTTAATTTGACTTTCCATGTTGGGGTAAATTTTCCTTAACTTTTTTTGCATTGGTTTCTCTTCGGAGATCATCGGAATTGTATGCTCAATAATAGAAGTATCATAAGTTATTAAATTTTTGTAATTCCAAGCAAAAAATAAATTTTATTTGTTTAGAAGTTTGAAGAAAGAAAACCTTTCTTTTGGTGTTAGCTCGAGTCCTAGATTGACATTTTGTGGTTTAGATTCAGTGCCAAGGTTTACGAATTCAAACTTTAAATTAGAACTTTGAAGTTTGGCATTAGTGACCTTTTTGAATCTATCTTTGATATCATAGAGATCTTCAAGCTTAACCACAGATTTCGGGATGGAGTTTTCACTATTTTTTTTATTTTCTTTGGAGATCATGATAAATTTCATCAACTATTTGATCATCATAAGATTTATCCGAAGTTAAGAAGTTAAGGATGTCTTCATCATGATTAAACACTCGCCAATTGGTGACATTGTCGGGGACAGATGGTCGAAAAATCAATTCAACTGAAAACCTATCTGGACTATAATCCTTAGCTAGAAGGAGCTTAGAGGTGACATTAGCTAATAAATCAGTTGTTGCACTCTGAGATCTAGGAATAGGGGAAATATTGAATGCTAGAAATTGAGTTGTAAGATTTTGAACAAGGGCTTGGTAATGTTTAGGATGACTTGAAAGACAACGAATAGTATTCCTAACTTGCCTGATGACAATTTCAGAATCACCATATACCTTCAAATATTTGACATTTAAGCCTATTTATTTGTAAAGTCCTTGAATCAAAACTTCATATTCTGTAGTGTTATTTGTATACTCAAATTATAGTTTTTATGACAACATATTTTTTTCCCCTTTTGGACTAATTAAAATACATCCTACTCCTGCACATCATTGGACTTTGATCCATCAAAGTACGACGACCAAAATAAAGATTTATCTATAGATTTATTTACAAATTGATCGACAATATTAACACATCTTGAAGTATCAGTATGTGAAAAGTTTTCAACTTGTGAAGTGAAGCTATTTACAAGGAACAGTGATTGTTGGGCATTAAAATTTCCAAAAAATGATTCGGCTGAGTAATTTCCAAGAATGTTATTATTGAAATCTACAGGTTGGTTTTCTTGTTCAAACTCTGTTACTATATGAGTCATGTGTTTCTCCCGATAAATCTTAATTCGATTTGGTTTCCCTTTATAGGGAAGACACATATGAGACCAATCAGTAGAAATATAACCATGAATTTTTTCAGACCAATCCCTGCTTAAAATTAAACCATAAAAATCAAGGATGTCAGCAATCAATATATCAATTCTTTGAATTACTGTAGGATCAGCTGATAGCCTAATAGTGACTGAATTAATCTCTCCTAAAACTTGCATCTTAGTCCGATATAATTGGACAATATGAACTGTAGATTTCTGGGATTCAATGTTTAATTTAGAGCATACTGAGGTTGGCATTATTTTTGATGATGCCCCTGAATCTATCAAGCAGTTATGTAAATTTGTTAGGTCCCTATATTACTAGTATAGTCCCTTATTTTTGTTAGTGTAACCCCCTTATTGTTATTATTGTACCCTTGTAACCCCCATATTGTTATTATTGTGCCCTTAAATTATTATTTTTAGGTCAGCTAGGATTACATTGTTGCCCCACTAGGATTACATTGTGGCCCCATGGAGTCCTATATATAGAAAGGAGGTTTTGTAATTTGAATCATCCAAAAATTGTTCATTCATGTAATGTATTGGAGGTTTCCCCCTTGAAGTAGATTATTTCTAAGGCATTGATATCTATTTTCTTCTATTTTTAGAGCTGGTTTCACAACATTTGGTATCAGAGATTTGCATTCTAGGGTTTCACTGCTCCAAACAGGTCATCGTGGAATTTTAGCTATAACATTTTTTCTACGAAGGTTCAAAAGCTAAAATTTTTAGGGTGTGAAGCAGCAATCCTGAGGAACATCATTGCAAAATTTCAGAACTTCATTCACAATATTTTCTGAGATATGATCTATGGAAGGCAGGGCTTTTTGCAGGCTCCTAAATTTCACTTAAACAGGTCATTGCGGAATTTTCGCTATAATGTTTTTTACTAAGGTTCAGAAGCTGAAATTTCAGAGCGTGAAGCCGAGATCTTGAGGAACATCCTCGTAAATTTTCAGAGCTTGGTTCGCAATATTTTCAGAGATATGATCTGCGGAAGTTAGGTATTTTTCAGGCTCCCTAATTTCATCTCAAAGAGGTGATAGTGGGAAAATATTCATAAATCTCTCTCTAAGAATCAGATTGGAATTATATAAATAGTGACAGGAAGTACATGTACCGTAGTTTCCTATCTATAAATTTTAGAGCCAAAGGAGCAAACAGTGACATGTGGCAAGTCATACAAGTTCGCTCTACTAAACAAGTCCATAATTAGGTCATTGTGGGACATTGGACATAACTTTGTCTTGAGGAGTCCAAATCAAGTTAGATCCATGGAATTTGAAAGAGGCTTCAGAGGACTACTACACGGCCAAATTTTGAGATATTGAGGTTCTGCAATCATACAGATAATTCAATTTCATTATAGAGCTCTGCAAAAGTAAGTAAAAGGTGTGTATTGTTTTTCCTGAATTGCATAAGTCTTGTTCAAATAATCAAGTTGAATTGATTCCAAAGGAATACTATAGAATATATATCAATATTGGTTTCTAAAATAGCCCCTAAAAATAATTCAACACCCATTAAGCCTTTAGAAGGCTCTATTATGGCTCATGAAGACGAATAATGGCAACATGACATATCAAAATTACAAGAGAAAGTGCAACAAATTTTGCTCTCGCAAAGAGCAACAAAAAATGACATGGAAGTGTTGAAGAAAGGTGTGGAAACTAAGATGAATGGTTTGAAGAAAAGCATGGAATCTAAGATAGATGGCATGGAAGCTGGCATGGAATCTAAGATGGATGACATGGAAGCTAAGATCTATGAAAAAATGGAAAACATGAAGAATGATCTAAAAGAAGACATAGAAGGTTTGACAAAGTTGATACAAGAAATGTTTCCTAATGGTGAAAAGATAGTAGAGGAAACTCATGATGAGAAAAAAATAAATGTTAATCCTGATTTCATAAACTCTAATGTTGGCAGGAAGAACCACCATATTCCAAAAATGGATATGAAGAAGTTTGATGGAAAGGATCTTGTAACATGGATACTACAGATGGAGCAATATTTTGATCTTCATAATGTTAAAAACACACAAAAGGTATGCATTGCAACTTTACATTTAGAACAAAATACATTTGTATGGTATCGATGGCTTTTCTCCTGTAAAAAAATTGTCACTTGGTCAATTTTTATGGAGGAAATGGTAGCACATTATGAGGATACAAAGAGAAACACCTTCTTTAGCCAAATGATAAATCTCAAACAAAAGGGTTTAGTGGGGGAGCACATTGAGGACTTCCAAAAATTGAATATAAGGGTAACTGATATTCCAGAGGAACACAAGATTGATCTCTTCATAGGTACTTTAAAGGATAACATCCAACATGAATTTCGCATTTTGGAACCAGATTCATTGGAGAAGGCATTTAGGTTGGCAAGAAAAATTTAATGTAAAATTATGGCGACAAGGAAGCCTACCACTCATTTTTATAAAGAAGGAAGTGTTGCTACGCCTAGATTTCCACAACCTACAAGGTTTACACCACAACAATTGGAAGAAAAAAGAGAAAAAGTTCTTTGCTACAGTTGTGATAGCAAATACATTAAAGGTCATAAGTCTGTTGAGAAGAAATTATTTTACATAGATTGTGAAGAGGAAGAATAATATGAACAAGAAGAGGATATACCCCAGGAACCAACCCTAGAAGAGGAATAAATGAGCTCGACGATATCGTGCAATGCATTGGTAGGAATTACCACTCCTCAAACTCTCAAATTAGAAGGACATATCAAGAAGAAAAAGGTAATAGTGTTGATTGATTCAGGTAGTACCCATAATTTTATTCATTGTAAGGTAGCCAAGGAATTGAATTGTTTCCTATACCCAACACTAGAATGTCAAGTGATGGTTTCAAATGGAGGAACTATAAATTGCTCTGGAAAATGCCATAATATCATGCTAACCATGGGGGAATATGTATTGAATAGTCCAATTATTTCCATTCCTATGGGAGGTGTTGATGTTGTACTAGGAGTACAATGTTTACAATCTTTGGGGATGGTAGCTTTTAATTTTCAAGAACTTTTCTTGAATTTTTTTCAGAAGGAAAGGACGTCGAATTATAGGGTATTGCAGGGAAGCTAGGAAAGATAATAAGCTCTAATGTCATGACAAATTGTTAGGTCCCTATATTACTAGTATAGTCCCTTATTGTTGTTAGTGTAACTCCCTTATTGTTATTATTGTACCCTTGTAACCCCCATATTGTTATTATTGTGCTCTTAAATTATTATTGTTAGGTTGGCTAGGATTACATTGTGGCCCCACTAGGATTACATTGTGGCCCCATGGACTCCTATATATAGAAAGGAGGTTTTGTAATTTGAATCATCGAAGAATTGTTCATTCATTTAATGTATTGGAGGTTGTCCCCTCGAAGTGGCTTATTTATAAGGTGTTGATATCTCTTTTCTTCTCTTTTTGGAGCTGGTTTCACAACATTTGGTATCACAACTTTGAGATTCTAGGGTTCGCTATAACGTTTTTTCTACGAAGGTTCAGAATATGAAATTTTTAGAGTGTGAAGCCAAAATCCTGAGGACAATCTTCAAAAAAATTTAGAGTTTGGTTCGAAATATTTTCGGAGATATGATCTATGCAAGTTAGGTCATTTTGCAGGCTCCTGAATTTAGCCTAAAAAGGTCATCGTGGTATTTTCATAATAACTGTTTTTATACGAAGGTTTAGAAGCTGAAATTTTTAGAGTGAGAAGCCACAATCCTAAGGAACATCTTCAAAAAAATTCAGATATTGGCTCACAACATTTTTGGAGATATGATCTGTGGAAGTTAGGGCCATTTGAGGCTTGTGATCGTGGGAAAATCTTCATAGCTCTCTCTCTAAGCATCGGATTGGAATGCTATAAAAAGTGGCCACAAGTGCACGGATTGTAGTTTTTGGTCGATCAATTTTAGAGCCAAAGGAGGAAATAGTGACATGTGGAAAGTCATACAATTTTTCTCTACTGAACTAGTCAAAAATTGGGTCATTGTGGGAGATTGGACATAACTTCCCCTTTCAGAATCCAAATTAGATCAAACCTGTGGAATTTGAAAGAAACTTCAAAGGGCTACTATAGGGCTGAATTTCAGATATTGAGGATCCACAATTATAGAGATAATTCAATTTCAATATCAAGCTCCTCAAAAGCAAGTAAAAGGTGTGTATTTTTTTTCCGAATTACATAAGTCTTGTTTGAAGAATCAAGTTGAATTGATTTGAAGGGAATATTGTAGAATAGATATCAGTATTGGATTCTAAAATGGCCCCTAAAAATAATTCAACACCCATTAAGCCTTTAGAAAGCTCTACTATGACTCATGAAGAAGAATAATGGCAATATGACATATCAAAATTACAAGAGCAAGTGCAAAAAATTTCACTCTCACAAAGAGAAACAAAAAAATGACATGGAAGTGTTGAAGAAAGGCATGGAAACTAAGATGGGTGGTTTTAAGAAAGGCGTGGAATATAAGATGGATGGTTTGAAGAATGGCATGGAATCTAAGATAGATTTCATGGAAGATGGCATGGAATCTAAAATGGAAAACATGAAGAATGATCTAAAAGCAGACATGGAAGGCTTGACAAAGTTGATACAAGAAATGTTTCCTAGTAGTGAAAATATAGTAGAGGAAACTCATGATGAGAACAAAATAAATGTTAATCATGATTTCATAAAATCTAATGTTGGCGAGAAGAACCACCATATTCCAAAAATGGATATGAGGAAGTTTGATGGAAAGGATCCTGTAACATGGGTACTACAGATGGAGCAATATTTTGATCTCCATAATGTGCAAAACACACAAATGGTACGCATTGCAACTTTACATTTAGAACAAAATACATTTGTATGGTATCAATGGCTTTGCTCCCGTAAAAAAATTGTCACTTGGTCAATTTTTACGGAGGAAATGATAGCACATTATGAGGATACAAAGAGCAACACCTTCTTTAGCCAATTCATAAATCTCAAACAAAAGGGTTTAGTGGGGCAGCACATTGAGGACTTCCAAAAATTGAATATAAGGGTAAGTGATATTCCATAGGAACATAGGATTGATCTCTTCATAGGTAATCTAAAGGATAACATCCAACATGAAGTTCGTGTTTTGGAACCTGATTCATTGGAGAAGGCATTCGGGTTGGCAAGAAAAGTTGAATGTAAAATTATGGCGACAAGGAAGCCTACCACTCAATTCTATAAAGAAGGAAGTGTTGCTACGCCTAGATTTCCACAACCTACAAGGTTGACACCACAACAATTGGAAGAAGAAAGAGCAAAAGGGCTTTGCTACAGTTGTGATAGCAAATACACTAAAGGTCATAAGTGTGCTGAGAAGAAATTATTTTACATAGATTGTGAAGAGGAAGAAAATGAACAAGAAGAGGATATACACCAGGAACCAACCCTAGAAGAGGAAGAAATGAGTCGGACCATATCGTGTAATGCATTGGTAGGAATTACCACTCCTCAAACTCTCAAGATAGAAGGACATATCAAGAAGAAAAAGGTAATAGTGTTGATTGATTCAGGTAGCACCCATAATTTTATTCATTGTAAGGTAGCCAAAAAATTAAATTGTTTCCTATACCCAGCACCAGAATGTCAAGTGATGGTTGCAAATGGAGGAACTATAAATTGCTCTGGAAAATGCCATAATATCAAGCTAACCATGGGGGAATATGTATTGACTAGTCCAATGCTTTCCATTCCTATGGGAGGTGTTGATGTTGTACTGGGAGTACAATGGTTACAATCTTTGGGGACGGTAGCTTTTAATTTTCAAGAACTTTTCTTGAAATTTTTTTCAGAAGGAAAGGAAGTCGAATTATGGGGTATTGCGGGGAAGCCAGGAAGGATAATAAGCTCTAATGTCATGACAAAGCTTCTAAAGAAAGAACAACGAGGCGTAATTGCACAATTATGCTCACTAGAAGTTCCGACATCAAAATCATCTATTTCTGCAGATCTCCAACAAGGCTTGGACAATCATTCCAAGGTGTTTGAAACTCCCAAAGGACTCCCACCTATTCGTGATCATGATCATGCTATTCATTTGATTCCAGGAAGTGTTCCTCCAAACATCAGGCCTTATAGATATCCTTACTTCCAAAAGAGCTAAATTGAATGTATGATTGCAGAAATGTTAGAGGCGGGTATAATTCAACCTAGTCAAAGTTCTTTCTCTGCTCCTGTAGTATTGGTACACAAGAAGGATGGATCATGGCGAATGTGTCCGAATTATAGGGAGCTCAATAAGCTCACCATTAAAGATAAATTTCCCATTCCTGTGATTGATGAATTATTGGATGAATTACATGAAGCAATTTATTTTACCAAATTCGATCTTCGTTCAGGGTATCATCAAATTAGAATGAAGACTGAAGATATTCTGAAAACAACATTTCAAAATCATGAGGGTCATTATGAAGTTTTTCTCATGCCTTTTGGACTTACCAATGCACCTTCTACATTTCAAGGGTTGATGAATTCCATTTTCAAACCCTTCCTTAGAAAATTTGTGCTAGTTTTTTTCGATGATATACTAATATACAGCAGGTCTTGGAAGGATCATGTTCAACATATTGACAGGGTGCTCAAACTATTGTAGGAGAAACAACTATATGCAAAAACATCCAAATGATTCTTTGGAGTAAAAGAGGTGGAATATATGGGTCATATTGTATCTCACGCGGGTGTTAAGGTAGACCCTAACAAAATTAAAGCCATTAAGGAATGGAAAGTCCCCACAACCATAAAGCAGTTGCGAGGATTTCTTAGGTTAATAGGGTCTTATTGAAAGTTTTTTAAGAATTATGGGAGAATAGTAGCACCTCTAACAACATTATTGAAGAAAGATGCATTTTCATGGACTCTTGAAGCAACTAAGGCCTTTGAACATCTTAAAGAGGTAATGTTCCTAGCACCAGTCTTAGCTACGCCAGACTTCACAAAAACCTTTATTGTGGAATGTGATGCCTTATGAAATGGAATTGGTGCTATTTTAGTGCAAGAAGGAAGACCCATTGCTTTTGAAAGTCATCCAATCAAAGGAAAGTATTTATAGAAACCTATTTATGAGAACGAAATGTTAGCAATACTGCATGCACTAAAGAAATGGAGAACTTACCTAATGGGAGACACTTCATGGTAAAAACTCAACATGATAGTCTTAAACACCTTTTGGAACAAAGACTATCTTCAGAAGACCAGCAAAAATGGGTCACAAATATGTTGGGTTATGACTTTGAAATAATATACAAAAAAGGGAAGCTAAATGTTGTTGCAGATGCACTCTCAAGAAAGAATGAAGAGGTGTAAGCAATTCTTTGTGCCATTTCTATTATCCAGCCAGATTGGATAACCGAAGAAACAAATGAATGGAAGAAGGACGAAGAAGTGTGGAAACTCATTCAAAAGTTGCAGCAAGATCCTAGTACATATGATACATTTAGTTGGAAAAATGATTCCTTATGGTACAAAGATCACTTATATCTTGGGAAGAATTCCCAACTAAAAGAAAATATTATTTTGGAACTGCACACTTTTCTTTTAGGAGGACACTCAGGATTTTTAAAAACTTACCACAGGGTGAAGAAAGAATTTTTTTGGGATGGCGTTAAATTTGATATTCAAAAGTTTGTGGCAGAATGTTTGGTTTTCCATTAGAATAAAGTTGAGACAATTAGACCCCAGGTCTTCTACAACCTTTATCCATTCCAAGTCAACATTGGGAGGATATTTCAATGAATTTTATCACTGGTTTACCTAAGTTCGAAGGACAGAGTGTCATAATGGTGGTAGTTGATAGACTTACCAAGTATGCACACTTTTGTGCATTATCTCATCCATTTAACACAACTCAAAAGATACATGGAAACCCAAGGGTTATTATGAGCGACAGAGATCCCATTTTTACTGGAAATTTTTGGACGGAGTTATTTTCTTGTTTGGGTACTTAATTAGCTCATAGCTCATCTTATCGTCCTCAATCCAATGGTCAAATTGAAATAGTAAATAAATTTTTGGAAGGATATCTTCATTGTTTTTTATTTGTTAAACAAACACAATGGGTCAAGTGGTTACCTCTAGCTGAATGGTGGTATAACACTTCCTTCGACCATCCATCACATCATCCTTAAGAGAAATTCAAAGGTTGAAGCAGTGGAAGATCACATCGAGCATCAACAAGAAGTTCTCCAACTCTTAAAGGACAATCTGAATTTGGCACCAAATCGAATGAAACAATAGGCAGATCAACATCGCAGCAAGAGAATTTTTGATGTAGGAGACTAGGTATTTTTATGGCTACAACCATACAAACAAATTTCCCTCAGGCAAGCTAAGAAGGATAATAAATTATCACCAAAGTACTATGGTCCTTACAGGGTGTTGCAAAATATTGGTACTATGGCATACAAATTGGAGCTTCCTGCTTCTTCACGAGTGCATCCAATTTCCCATGTTTCATGCTTAAATAAGGTTATAGGTGAAAATCTTCCACTTCAAACAATATTTCCAAAACTTGATGATGAAGGAAAAATCATATTGGAACCTGAAGCGGTCACGGAAACAAGAGCTCGAGAGCTACATAATCGATCAATTTCAGAGTATCTCATCAAATGGAAGAACTTGCTCACTCAAAATTCTTCATGGGAGGATGAGAATTTCATACAGATGCACCCAGAGCTACTCAGGCGTTGACGACAACACTTTTTTGAAGGAGAGGGGCATGTTAGGTCCCTATATTACTAGTATAGTCCCTTATTGTTGTTAGTGCGACCCCCTTATTGTTATTATTGTACCCTTGTAACCCCCATATTGCTATTATTGTGCCCTTAAATTATTATTGTTAGGTCAGCTAGGATTACATTGTGGGCCCACTAGGATTACATTGTAGCCCCATGGACTCCTATATATAGAAAGGAGGCTTTGTAATTTCAATCATCGAAGAATTCTTCATTCATGTAATGTATTGGAGGTTTCCCCCTCAAAGTGGCTAATTTCTTTGGTGTTGATATCTATTTTATTCGCTTTTTGGAGCTACTTTCACAACACAAAGCTTATAAAGAAAGAACAACGAGGCATAATTACACAATTATGCTCACTAGAAGTTCCAACATCAAAATCATCTATTTCTACAGATCTCGAAAAAGTCTTGGAAAATCATTCCAAGGTGTTTGAAACTCCCAAAGGACTCCCACCTACTCATGATCATGATCATGCTATTCATTTGATTCTAGGAAGTGTTCCTCCAAACATCAGGCCTTATAGATATCCTTATTTCTAAAAGAACGAAATTGAACGTATGATTGCAGAAATGTTAGAGGCGGGTATAATTCAACCTAGTCAAAGTTCTTTCTCTACTCCTGTAGTATTGGTACACAAGAAGGATGGATCATGGCACATGTGTCTAGATTATAGTGAACTCAATAAGCTCACCATTAAAGATAAATTTCCCATTGCTGTGATTGATGAACTACTGGATGAATTACATGGAGCAATTTATTTTACCAAGCTAGATTTTCGTTCAGGATATCATCAAATAAGAATGAAGACTAAAGATATTCTAAAAACGTCATTTCGAACTCATGAGGGTCATTATGAATTTTTGTTCATGACTTTTGGCCTTACCAATGCACCTTCTACATTTCAAGGGTTGATGAATTCCATTTTCAAACCCTTCCTTAGAAAATTTGTGCTAGTATTTTTTTGATGATATACTAATCTACAGCAGGTCTTGGAAGGATCATGTTCAACATGTTGATAGGGTGCTCAAACTATTGCAGGAGAAACAATTATATACAAAAACATCCAAATGTTCCTTTGGAGTACAAGAGGTGGAATATCTGGGTCATATTGTATCTCATGAGGGTGCTAAGGTAGACCCTAACAAAATTAAAGCCATTAAAAAATGGAAAGTCCCGACAACCATAAAGCAGTTGCAAGGATTTCTTGGGTTAACACGGTATTATCGCAAGTTTGTTAAGAATTATGGGAGAATAGCAGCACCTCTAACAACATTATTGAATAAAGATGCATTTTCATGGACTCCTCAAGTAACTAAGGCCTTTGAACATACTAAAGAGGCAATGTGCCTAGCATCGGTATTAGCTACGCCAAACTTCACGAAAACCTTTATTGTGGAATGTGATGCCTCAAGAAATTGAATTGGTTTTTTTTTAATGCAAGAAGGAAGACCCATTGCTTTTTAAAGTCGTCCTATTAAAGGGAAGTATTTACAGAAACCTATTTATGAGAAGGAAATGTTAGTAATATGGCATGCACTAAAGAAATGGCGAACTTACCTAATGGGAAGACACTTCAAGGTAAAAACTGATCATGATAGTCTTAAACACTTTTTGAAACAAAGACTATCTTTAGAAGAGTAGCAAAAATGGGTCACAAAGATGTTGGGTTATGACTTTGAAATAATCTACAAAAAGGGGAAGATAAATGTTGTTGCAGATGCGATCTTAGGGAAGAATGAAGAGGTGGAAGCATTGCTTTGTGCCATTTCTATTATCCAACTAGATTGGATAACCGAAGCAAGAGATGAATGGAAGAAGGACGAAGAATTGTGGACACTCATTCAAAAGTTGCAGCAAGATCATAGTACATCTGATACATTTAGTTGGAAAAATGATTCCTTATGGTACAAATATCGCTTATATCTTTGTAAAAATTCCCAACTAAAACAAAAGATTCTTTTGGAATTGCACACTTCTCCTTTAGGAGGACACTCAAGACTTTTAAAAACTTACCACAGGGTGAAGAAAGAATTTTTTGGGATGGACTTAAATCTGATATTCAAAAGTTTGTTATGGAATGTTTAGATTTCCAGCAGAATAAAGTTGAGACAGTTAAGACCCCGGGTCTTCTACAACCTTTATCCATTCCAAGTCAACTTTGGGAGGAGATTTCAATGGATTTTATCACAGGTTTACCTAAGTCCAAAGGAAAGAGTGTCATAATGGTGGTAGCTGATAGACTTACCAATTATGCACACTTTTGTGCATTATCTCATCCATTTAAAACAAGTATAGTTGCTTCTACATTTATGGACACAATTCAAAAGCTAGATGGAAACCCAGGGTTCATTGTGAGCGACAGAGATCCCATTTTTACTGGAAATTTTTGGAGGGAGCTATTTTCTTGTTTGGGTACTCAATTAGCTCATAGCTCATCTTATCATCCTCAATCTGATGGTAAAACTGAGATAGTAAATAAATGTTTGGAAGGATATCTTCATTTCTTTGTATCTGATAAACATACACAATGGGTCAAGTTGTTACCTCTCACAGAATGGTGGCATAACACTTCCTTCCATACTGCAGCAAAAATGACCCCATTTATGGCACTTTATGGATATCATCCGCCATCCATCACATCATATTTAAGAGAAAATTCAAAGGTTCAAGCAATGGAAGATCACATCAAGCATCAACAAGAAGTTCTCCAACTCTTAAAGGATAACTTGAATTTGGCACAAAATTGAATGAAACAACAGGCAGATCACAATCGCAGCGAGAGAAGTTTTGATGTAGGAGACTAGGTATTTTTACAGCTACAACCATACAAAAAAATGTCCTTCAAGCAAGCTAAGAAGGATAATAAATTATCGCTAAAGTACTATGATCCTTACAAGGTGTTGTAAAATATTGGTACTGTGGCATATAAATTGGAGCTTCCTGCTTCTTCATGAGTGCATCTACTTTTCCATGTTTCATCCTTAAAGAAGGTTATAGGTGAAAATCCTCCAGTTCAAACAATATTTCCAGAATTTGATGAGGAAGGAAAAGTCATATTGGAACCTGAAGTGGTCACAGAAACAAGAACTCGACAGCTACGAAATCGATCAATTTCATAATATATGATCAAGTGGAAGAACTTACCCACTGAAGATTCTACATGGGAGGATGAGAATCTTATATAGAAGCACCCAGAGCTACTCAAGCATTGAGGACAACAATTTTTTGAAGGAGAGGGGAATGTTAGGTCCCTATATTACTAGTATAGTCCCTTATTTTTGTTAATTAGCTTGTATTGATAGTATTATTGTACCCCTGTAACGCCCATATTGTTATTATTGTGCCCTTAAATTATTATTGTTAGGTTGGCTAGGATTACATTATGGCCCCATAGACTCCTATATATAGAAAGGAGGTTTTGTAATTTGAATCATCCAACAATTGTTCATTCATGTAATGTATTGGACATTTCCCCCTCGATGTGGCTTATTTCTAAGGCGTTGATATCTCTTTTCTTCTATTTTTAGAGTTGGTTTCACAACAAAATTCCTATGATAGATCTCGTAAGTTAATATAAAAGGAGTTTTATGTGAATTAGATCTATCTCAATCAAAACAGCATCAGTAGCATCTACTTTCTCAGATGGTGCCTTACCTGATCCTTTGACTGCCTTGGATAATACACTAGTTGAAAGAGGAGAAGCAGGCACTGCATTCAATTAATTTAACAACAGCTTCCATTGATGCTTGAGCTTGCTGAGTTTATGTAAAGAAATTTTTTCTTTGGTATTCTTCATGTCTTCTATAATGTTGTAATCCATAGAATCAGACACTACTAGTGTTTTAGATGTTGATGGAGAATTAGAAGATGACGGTTGATTTTGGGTAGAGAAAGAAGAAGTTTTCTTTATGGGAGCTTTATCTTTAGTAGTAGGAGTTGAATTTTTCTTCTTAGGGGATGTTTGAATAGGTTCTGTTGCACTCTTATTTCTTGTGTTCACTGGGAGAGCTTCCTGTTCATTTTCATTAACTAAGTTAGAGAAAATAAAATCCCACATCCCATGGCATTCAACTAATTCATCTTCTTTGTTTTATTCTAATGATAGTAGTGTATCTTCCTCTTCATCTTCTTCTAAATATGATTCTGCATTAGATATCACATTAGGTGGTTTAGGTTCAGTTGGCTTATTTCTTTTGAAGTTCCTAAACGGCCTTTTAGTGGAAGTTTGAGCTACTTGTTTTTTAATTTCTACCATTTCGTTGGACATAGTTTTCAGGACTTTTTTTTATCCTTCCATATCATATGGATCTTTAGGCAATTTATTCTTTGAATCATCCTTGAAACTAACCCTTTTGGATTTTCTCTCTTCACTAACATTATTTTTATTTAAAGAAATGATACATTTTTCTACAACGATTTCTTCCTTCATGTTTTCGGCTAGTGTAGGTTTAGCAGCTCTATCTACAAAGATAGCTATATTTGAAGGCAAAGCGGATATATACCATTCACCTTGGAATTATTCACTAGGTTTTGATGTTGTAGGAATTTTATTCAATAACATGTTAAATCAAGAGTTGAAGTCTTTAATGAGTTCCTTAGATTCTGATTTCAAATTAGAGAGATCATTAACCAAAATTGCTATTGATCTATCATCTCCGAACTTGGTTAGGAATTGTTCCTGAAAAACATCCCAGCTATCAATGGATCCTAGTGGTAATGAAAAATACCAAGATCCCATTGCTCCTTGTAAAGTATATGGAAATTGTCTGACAACAACATCTTCTTGTGTTACTCCATTTAAGTTTACGAACAACATGAAGTTGTTAATGTGTTCTTCAGCTAATATGCCGATATCAGGACTAAAATTTGGTAACCATTTCTCAGGAGGAGCTGGTAATTGACTAAAAGGTGCAGGCATTGTAACCACTCCTGGATTGGTCCATGGTCTTGGTTGAGGTTGAGCCATCATTGTACGAACAGTAGAGGAAGGTGAAGGGAGAGTTGAAAGAAATTGAGTAGATGTTGTTGAAACAGTTGTACCCTTCTGAATTGTAACTTGAAGTTGGGAAATAGATGACTGAGTTTGCAATTGTGTGAAAGATGTGGATGATGATAATGAAAGAGTCTCACTTTCTGACTCTGAAGGTGTTTTTCTAGATCTTTTTCTACTTGGTAGAGGAAGTTGAGTCGGTAAAATATCAGGCTTTTCACTCTGCAGTCTAGTAAGAGGTTGGGAAGGAATATATTGTGAAGTCACACTGCCTTGGGATAACTCAGACTCTTCTTGTGATAATGAAAACCCCTATAGTTTATGAATTAGAGATTTTACTTCAGGAGATTCGAAAAATGAATTGTCCGATATGTCTAAGTTTTTGGCAGTGGGTGTGGTAATTTTCTTTTCAACTTCTTCCCTAGAAATTTGAGATGAAGGAGAAGTTGAAGGAGATGATGAGGGTGAATTTCTCTTGGAATGGCCTGTGGATTTGGAATTACTCGCCATTCATAGCATAGGACCTCCTTGTAGCACCAAAAATGTTGAAGCCCCAAAAATCCTAGCTTCAACATTGGGGAAAACCACCCGGTTCAAACCTTAGTACAACTCCTTTTCTGTTTGGGATGGTGGCTCCAACTGGATAATATGGGACCAGTTTCGCAATGATATATGGGTTGATGATTGGTTTCTTGTATAACGGATAATCGAAATGCTAATTTATCTAGTATATAACTTAATAAATACAAATAACTCTACTTTAACCCAGGTATCCTCTGATGAATGTGATTCTGGATTTGTTCCCATCAGATGAATAATCATATAGATGGTGTATTCATCCAAAAGAAAGATGCATTCACATATAATAATTACTTTGTTTAAGAAATTAAATAAATTAATGATGATAACATATCACATTCATATATATATATATATATATTTATATCTCTCACATATATTTTGAAAGATGACAATTCTAAGTTTTCAGAAATGATATAACAAAGGATTGTTTCACATGCATCCATATGTAAACAATAGTAAAATTTTCAAGGAGAATATTTCATTGCATAAGGAAAATTAAACAACATAATTATGATAGAAATACCAGATACATTTGTAACCTCCTGATGCAAATAACACTCTGATCCCGCTTTCTTACTTAGAACAACTTTTAGAAAAAACAAAAGTACAAATTCTTGAAAGTAATCTTCTCATAAAATTGTAGAATCGTGATCCACCATTAATAAAAATAATATATTCAGAAGTATAGAAGTGTAGCTTCCCAAGTCAAAAATTAATACAAATTGAGGACCCTTTTCTAAATACATGAAAGGGGTTTAAATAATAATAAACTTAAAAAAATATATCTAAAATATCGCTTAAATTCTTTTGGAACTGCCAAAAATGGAAAATCAGAGATCCGATTTCGTAAAAATAGAATTGTGATCTCCACTAGAACAATTTTACTGTATTTAT
This sequence comes from Pinus albicaulis, assembly GCA_034641835.2. NCBI lineage: Eukaryota > Viridiplantae > Streptophyta > Pinopsida > Pinales > Pinaceae > Pinus > Pinus albicaulis. Next base: position 221,738,746 of record CM076571.1, on the reverse strand, counting down.
TTAATATCTGGTATGTGAAGATGGTAGATTGATAGCATTTCTTTCACTTCAGGAGGATGAATCAATTGGGAATGTATCTAGCTAGTATATGTGGCATCCGAAAGCTCTGGAATCATATAACTGATGGCATGGGAGAGGAATTTTGTAGTCATCTGCTGGCTGTGTGGTTTAACAAAATAGAACCAGAATGCATCCCATGTGAGTCCTTGTATTGCGCTGATCTGTTGGCCCTTACTAGCTAAGTCCTGTTTCCATTGTTTATCTAATTCTTTGACTTTTGGGAGTTTTCCTAGGATGCAATCGAAAACCAAGTTGGATGTATATAAATTGTCATTGATTAATTCCACTAAACTGTTCATTACAGCTCTTGCCCTGGAGGTACCCCATTCTTCTTTAATTAAATGTGTTTCCCATTCTGAAAACAAAATTTCCTTGTGTGATTATTGGATCTTGGGAAGATTGGTAGCTATGCCTTGGTTTGTGTCTTTCCATGTGAGGAATCCCAAAATTCTATCATCAGTATATTCGAATTAGAGCCTTGTGTTTATTGCCTTTCCTATGAGTGATGTAGCTATTACACATTGAGGGTTGGCAAGTGATATTTTATGACATAAAATATCAAGCTATCATGACAATTCTTTACTTGATTCGAGAGCCTCCATTTTGAACTGATCAAGTTCATGATACTCCTTAAATTTTTGTATATGTGCTTGTAACAAGGCACTCTGTTCTTCTTTGGCCATATTCTCCTGTTGAAGCATTACTTGTAATTTGTTTAGCTATTGAGACAACTGCTGTTCTTTCTATAGAGCTTGCTGGTCAAGATTTTGTTTCTCAACATTCAGTTTCTCTTTAAGCTGCTCAATCTGTTGTCTTTCTTCAATTAGTTGTTGTTCTAGCTGTGCTATTTTTTGATGTTCCACTAATGCCTTTTCTTCCAGCAGTGCTATCTTTTGATATTTTTCTTTTATCAATTGGGTGACTTCGGAGGCTTTGTCCATTATCACTGCTATATAAGCCCCTTTATATTGAGATACTTTAGTTAAATCCTCTGAAGGATTAACTTCAGAGTCCTTCCAGACAACATTCATTAATTTGACTTGGGGAGATGAAAATAAACCCTGATCGATTTTCCTTTTCTTTCTTTGTTTTCTAACTATAGCCCTATGCTTTGGACTATAGAGGAAATCCAAGGGTAGTATATCTTCAACCTTTAATACAATTTCCTCAGAAGGATTTTCTGGGATGATCTCAACATCTTGGGTATTAGTATTGTCGATTTCTCCTTCAACTGTAACACTGGTTACCATGGGCTGTTGTGTTGTAGGCGATTGCGTTGTAGCCACATTCTGGGAATCATTATGGCCCTTGATTTTCCGATCAAACTATTCCAATTCCTTCAATAAATTTGAATGAATATGTATATCGATGTCAAAGGAATCTCCATATTTTTTACCTGTCTTTTCCTGTTTAGTTTGAGTATCAACGTTATTTCCTGTATTCTTCTTTTCCTGCTCTATTTCGGTGTTTTTTTATTCACTGTTTTCTTCCTGTTGCAGTAGGGGAGTAGTTCTCAACTGATCAAGAGGTATTGTTAGAAGTCTCTTGGTCCTGAATTGCAGGAAATTTTCCATGTCACTTGCTTCAAATTTTAATTTCGCCAGATGTTTAACTTGTGAAAATACCTCGGCCGAGGCAAATAGATCATCAAAATCAACATCTTCATGTTCAAATTTAGCGACCTGTACCATAGATGTAAAGTTATAGGCACAGTTCTTTAGATCAGACTGTCTTTTGGGGATGGATGCTAATCTGAGGTCTTTTATTTTTTTGGCTTCTTTCTCTGCATGTTTAAAATCATGTAGAGAAAAAGATCAACATCAGAGAGGAAATGTAGGCCACATCTGCTTCTTTGAATTTTTTAGGTTTCTAGACATCTCTTTGTCTATTATTTGATAGGCTATTTCTTGGGCTAAAAATTTATTGGGAATGTACAAGGGTAGAACATGGGGATCAGTGATGTTCCGAATATCTGGATATAGGTGAATTTTTCCTCTCCAAACCAGCTTCCGATTGAGGTTAGGTAACTGTTGGCCTCGTTGAATAACCTTGGAGCGGGTTTGTTGAATATAGCTCCGTGAACTAGCAAGATAAATCCATGAAAGATTTTGTATATATGATATTTTTAATAGGCCTTCCACAGATATTTGTGATAAATGTGGATAGGATTCAGGCTTTGAGGAGTCCATTTCTAGCCTAAGATTGGGAATTCAGAGTTGAAGCATATGGTGTCGATAATATAAGCACTCATGTAAAATGGGGATATTACCCGGGTAGTCACATACTTGTTTCTCCTATAATCGAGGATTTTTCTTGCCATTTTATCAGATAAAATGGTTGGCCAATCCATGATGTAGGAGTTAACAACGGCTTCAATTAAAGGTACCATCTCAATTGAAAATTTTTCTGAGTTGACAGTTCCAAAAAATCTGCACATCATAGCTGCAACATAGCAATGAAGAGACACCAAGGATTCTACGGAGTACATACCCGAAGATTCATGCTTGTGCTTTTTTGGAAAATGCCTCAATTCTTTGATAGGATCTGACTCCACTTCATTTTCTTTGGCGAAGTCTTCCAAAAATGCTTTATTTTAGATTTTGTAGAGGGTCTGGTAGGTGATACATCTTCTTGATGTCTTCTTATTTGAATGACCCTAACATCCTTCCATCTGACGTGAAGAATGACCTGTTTGTTATATTTATACTTTCTGTCACCCATCTTACCAAGTCATTATACGACAACACATTTGGGTGAGATTTTATTTTGTGAATATAGGAGCTCGCTAATTCCTTCAGAGTTCTTTCTAATTTTTTATCTGAATTTTCTGTTGCTTCTTCTTCTTGAATTATAGTTGGATATTCTACTTCCATTACATTGTAAATTACTTCCCATGAAGTTTTTCCAAGACCCATACAAGTAGTATCAGTTACTAATACCAATTTAGCAAATTGCTCTTTTGAAACGACAGGGGCCTTCGCTTTCCTAGATTTCTTAGACATTTTCCTATCTCGTAGTTGTTTCTCAGGTTTGCACAATTGTGGAGTACTAAAAAGGTATGCTTTTGATGATTATTTCAGTGGCTTTTTAGTAGAATTTGTAAACCTTTTTGTATCATGAATTTGGAAAGTAATAAGGAACTATAACAAAACATGTGAGAATTGATATGCAAGACTTAACCACTGATAATGGTTATTTTCTGTACAGGAAAAGGAGAAAACGAGGAATTGTCGCTCCAAAGGAAGAGACAAAGTCGAGATAACTGCTGTCCCTCTGAAGGTGAACCGAATGCAAACAAGGCTAAACAGATTAAAGCAAGTTGGCTCGGAAAAGAAGGAGAAGACACCAGCTCGGCGCAAAAGAAAGGAAAGGATGAAGAATTAACAGTTTGGCGAATCCCTCAAGATCTTCAATCCTGAGGGATCGCTGCTTTATTTATCTTGTTACTTGGACAGCTCCGCCGTCGCCTTTATATAAAGGGACAACACTGTTAGCTTAACGAGAGGAAGGATACGCTTTTATGTAATTTTCTGTTAAACATCAGCTCTGATTATTAAGTCTCGTTGAGAACTGGTTCATTGTATTCTTGACCGATGCATTAATAAAAGCTTGGTGATTATTTCATCTCTGCGTCTGGATTAACTTAAAGCGGTGTATCCTTGGAGGCTAAGGGCCCGGCCCCGAAGGACACTTGCTTCTGTACCATTACGACTTGACTTCTGTGTGGTTTGTTTATCATTGTTATTTGGTAATTTGATATGCTCTATAAGTTCATATTACATGCTCTGTTAAAGATTGAATCATTGAGGTTTTTACAGATAGAATCGTGTGTTGACTCCGCATCAAGTTATTAAGCCTTTTAAGAGTTAATTGCATGTTCTTACTGTTCTGTTACAGAGCTGTTATACTAAACGTTCATGTCGTGTGCGTTTCTGATTTATCAGCACTGTTCCATAATTCATTAATAGTTATTGTTGTTCCATTAGTGTGTTTTGTGTGAATTGCCTTTAGAGTGAAAGAATGTGATTTGATTGCAAAGAGTGCATTTGAGTTAATAGATTAAGTTTGGTTACAACCCGCGAGACTTAGTTATTCAATTGCTGTTCCATTTTAGATTTGTTGTTCTATTTCAGAATTGTTGTTCAATCCTTTATTTGCTTTGCTGTTCCATTTACTTGCATTTGTTGTTTTGGCGTGAGAGATGATCTAAGGCTGTAGCGAGCATTGGCAGTCACTGTCTAGCTCCCAGGCTCGTGGTCTATGCTCTAGTTTCCTTTCCATCAGTTTCCGAAGGGATGGGTTATCACTGCCGAACCCTTGACTGATAAGCTGTTGAGTTTTCTGAGTGTGTGATTTATTCTTTGAAGTAATTTAGTTATAAGAAAGCATCCGTTTACTCTTGTATTTCTTAAGCACTATACTACTAGCATTACTCTGACAAATGATAGCCTCGGATTGAGTCACTCTTTGTAATAACAAAACGCTCCCGGATTGACATATTAATGTGAGGTAATTAGAGGTGAAAGAGACCCTTTTTATAGCTCTACATTTTGGCACCGTTGCCGGGGAAAGAGTGTAGCCATTTGTCTTTTTCAGAGTAGTGTACGAGCCTGCTAGGGAGGAGTTGGATCCTAAAAACGGAAGGTAAGAACCTACGTGCGGAGCATGTAAAAGCCCTGCTCCACTGTCCGCTTTCCTAACAGAGTTGTTTTTTGCTTTGTTTGAATAGAAGTTGGTAGTTCATTTGAGTGCATGACTAAGCAGAAAAGACCAGAAAAAAACATCAAACCCCCATCCAAGCCTGAAAAAGCTAAGGGGCCAGTGACCCTTGGCCGAACGACCTTCATAGACGAAATCTATAAGAAAATAGAATCTCAGCCATCAGTAGGCCTCAATAAAAACATTTCTAAACCACCTACTAGTTCCCTTCAGGCCACAGGATCACCATCTGTAGCCTGTGCTGAGGTGCATAGTCAAACTGAAGAGCAGGACTTTCAAGAAATTGAAAATTCTACTCCAGAATTATTGCAGGAAGGGAATTCCAGCAACTTTTGTGAAGGAGAAGGAGAAACAGGGGAAACCAAGGAACCAAAATCCCCTGTTGAAACAAATCAACCATTAGATAGCCCAGATAAGGGGAGTGCTGCGAAAATCATTGTTGAAGGAGTCCAATCTTCAGGAATTCTCATTATTCCAGATAAAGGAAGCGCTATTAAAAATATCCCTGTCAAAACCGTTCCCACTCAACCTAGGAATACCCTCCTAGATATCCCAGAAGGTTATTGGCATATATTCGATCCCATGGCTCAAAACCAGCCAAATGCTCAAACCTCTACATTACAATATCCTATAGTGGATTCTGCAGCTAATGCACCCATGAAAGCTATCCCTCTTTAGCATATCCCTACATTTCACGGTCTCACATCAGAAGATCCGGATGCATTTTTATTCGAATTCGATGTGTTATGTAGGGGGTATGATTACACCACCGATCCCCAAAAATTGAAATTATTTCCCTCTACATTGAAAGGGGCTGCTTTAAGATGGGTTATGGGGCTAGGTGGTGGGGTTATCAACAATTGGGATCAAATGAAAGAATCCTTCTTAAAAAATATCAGGATTATTGTAGGTCTAGAGAATTAAAAGACGAAATATTTCAAATGTCAGCCAGACCGAATGAAACATTGGAAGAGTATGTGGAACGTTTTCAGTACAATCTACAAAGATGTCCTTATGCATCGCTACCTTTACCTGATAATGTGTTAAAAACTGCATTAATAAGGGGTATGAAGGAACAATGGATTGAAACATTAAACATTATGGGAAAAGGGGACATTTATCAAGAGAATTTTGCTGACATCATTGACTTATGTATCAGGAGTTCGAGAGGCAGCACAAGAATAAAACCGACAGAATATGATCGGTTTGCAAGAGATAAGAAAGTATCAGCAGAAGGAGTAACACGTGCAGAAATTGGAAATTTATTAGAAAATTTTAAAACCGATATTATGGGGACACTAACTACACAACTTGATATTGTGCAGGCTAAACAGAAGCAGCTGGAGGCAGAACAGAATTTGGCAATCTTCTGCCCCCGATGCAGAAAAAAACACAGCCACAAGGAGTGTCCATTAGATAAAGTCCAAGCATGCGCCATCTGTACAAAAGATCACCTTACGGAGAGCTGCCCCTCACTTCCTGGATTGAAAGCGGTATATAAGGAAGCAGAAGAAGAACCAGAATCGGTGAATTCGATCAACCAGCGCCGCCAGTGGCAGCCGAGACAACTTGGTATGTTTCCGGACTTAACCTCTTTCTTTCAACCCCCACAGTATAATGCTCAACAATATGGTATGTGGCAAAATCAATCTCAACCCCCATTTACAAACTGGTCACCACAATCGTTTCCTTCTTCAAATCCATGGCTGAATCAAACAAGCCAATCTGGTTGGCCGAATTTCCCTTACACTCCACCATATTGGAAAAATGGCCCATATCCTTCACAATGGACCCCCTCTACTTCATAAAGTTCACCCTGGAAGACAAGCTGGAAAAGATCGATGTACCACCCAGCTGGAACTATTCCGCTCCCTCAACCTGCTACGCCGGCCTTACAATGTAAAATCCCCCGATCCTAACACGAGACGCAACTCCTGTTAACCGATCCCAATCCAAATAACGGAATGGGTCCAATCTATTCCAAAATCATAGAAACACCGAAATAGGACCCGACACCGAGGGAGTGCAATGAACTTCGGGTAAGATCAGAGCCGTATGTAATTGAAACTAAGGGAGATAGGAAACAGTGCATATTGAAATGGGTTACCGGGAGAACATCGGTTACAGCAAGAGGATGTAAATAAGCAACAAACTCATAATCAAGCAACCACATCCTCTCCTCCGTTCCCAGAACGATTAGTCCTACCTCGACCCATACAATATCCTGACTTTGACATTCTGGGAGAATTAAAAAATCTGTACATAAAAATCCCATTCCTCCAAGCTATTCAAGACATTCCTATATACGCAAAAACTATCAAAAAGTTGTGCATAAAGAAAACCAAGGAGGAATATAACAAATAATCCAAGAGTCCAAGTAGTCGGTACTTTATCGACCTATTGTACGGGAGAAAACACCCCTTAAATATAGAAGACCCGGAATCCAATTATACTTGTTCAAATTTATGAGTCGACCTGTCTAATGCTTAGTTGATCTGGGAAATTTGCAATTAATATTTTAACAACCACAACTTGCCAAAAGCTCGGCATTACATCTGTAGAACCCACCTCTACTCTATTGGAATTGGATGACCGATCTGTGGTTAGACCAGAGGGTACTCTACATGATGTCATGGTTTCTGTAGAATCCTGGGAGTATCCAACCGATTTCTTGATAATTAATCCAAAAACCCGACTTGATGGACATCCGCTAATTTTAGGTAGACCTTGGCTTGCCACTGCCGATGCCTACATTGGCTGTCGGCAGGGAAATATGACCATAACCAGAGGACCGAATAGAAAAAATTTAGTTCTATATCCTCCAGCGCAGCCAAGTGTCACAATGATCAAAACTAATAAGCACCCTGTATCATACCTTACTGATAACATCAGGTCTCCATTAACTATACAAGAGGCACTTGATTTTAAAGACCAAACAGAAGATGATGCCATTAATAATTTCATTACTCAAACTGAACCTCGCACACAGTGTCACATGATAGAAGCAACATTTGATAATGAATTGGAGGAAGATCCCCTGAAAGATACGCATGACCAAACGATACCTGTTACTTCTGTTGCAAATAGTAAAACTGTGGAAATTGCACCGGGGAAAACTTTAAACATCAATGCTAATCTCACACCTGAACAGGAAACTAAGCTCATCCGTTTGTTAACAAGATATCAAGAAGCATTTGCATGGGATTACCCTGACATGAAAGGAATTGATCCCCAGTTATGTACACACCACATTTATACAGAAAAAGACGCCAGACCTGTTCGTCAGCTGCAAAGGAGACTTAATCCTCATCTAAAGGATGTGGTAAAAGCTGAACTTCAGAAACTTTTAGATGTCAACTTTATCTATCCTATTTCTGATAGTAAATGGGTCTCTCCGCTAGTGGTGGTACCAAAAAAGAATGGAAAATGGAGAATCTGTGTGGATTATAGGGAACTAAACAAGGCAACACAGAAAGATCATTTTCCTCTCCCATTCATAGATCAAGTATTAGATACTTTAGCAGGGAAGAAATTCTTTTCTTTCCTGGATGGCTTCAGTGGATACAATCAGATTCAGATTGCCCCTGAAGACCAGGATAAAACTACTTTTACTTTTCCCTGGGGAACATTTTCCTATCGAGTTCTACCTTTTGGCCTATGTAATGCTCCTGCCACATTTCAGAGGGCTATCCTTAGCATTTTTGCAGATTTAATAAATGATGGAATTGAAGTTTACATGGATGACTTTACACCATATGGAGATGATTTTGATCCGGCTCTAGACACCCTAGAAAAAGTCCTACAACGCTGCATTGTTACCAGGCTTTGCTTAAGCCACGAAAAATGTTTCTTGATGATGACTGAAGGACTTATCCTAGGAAATTATGTTTCAGCAGCCGGCATTCAGGTAGACCCAGCCAAAATCCAAATACTTTTGCTCATTCCCACTCCTACTACTCAAACAGAGGTACGCAGTTTTCTTGGATTTTCTGGTTATTATAGACGATTTATAGAGCATTATTCGCACATTGCTGCTCCTTTATATGCACTAACCGGTAATGTTGATTTTCTTTGGACAGAAAAATGTGACCATGCTTTCGAGGATTTAAAGAAGCTCGTATCCACAGCCCCAGTCCTTCGAGAACCAAACTGGGACCTACCGTTCCAGATATCATCTGATGCCTCAGATACAGCTATTGGCGCAGTCCTTGGGCAGGAAGAGGATAAAAAACCATATGCCATCTATTACATCAGCAAGAATTTATCCCCTGCTGAATTAAATTACACTGTTACTGAAAAATAATTCCTAGCTGTAATACATGCTGTCAATAAATTTAGACATTATATTACAGGCTATCCTGTTATCTTATATACAGACCATTCTGCTATAAAATATTTAGCAAATAAGCTTGTCACAAATGCCAGAGTAACTCGATGGTTGATTTTATTGCAGGAATTCGACATCACAATCAAGGACCGGCCTGGCAAAGAAAACCCTGTAGCCGATTTTCTTTCGAGAATACCAAAATCAAGCGATGCAGCAGCAGTTGAAGATCGATTTCCGGATGAGCACCTGTTTTTTGTTGCCGTTCAAACACCCTGGTATGCTGATGTTGCCAACTACCTCACAGTAGGTAAACTACCAAAACATTTAACTCCTAATGAGCGCAAGCAGATTATTCAGAAAATTTCTCGATTCTCGTGGATTGGGGGTTATTTGTTTCACACAGGAGCAGACATGCATATCAGGCGATGTGTTAGAGAGGATGAAATATTTGACATCCTAAAAGCCTGTCACGACGGACCGTGTGGGGGGCACTTCGCTGAGCGTAGAACTGGACATAAAGTATTGCAGACAGGATATTACTGGCCTACGATCTTCAAAGATGCGAAGAAGTTTGTCCAAGCCTGTGACAGCTGCCAGCGAGCAGGACGACCTGGTCAAGCTGATGAGATGCCTCTGAAACAACAGTTAGTCATAGAACCATTCGAGTGATGGGCTCTTGATTTTGTTGGACCCATCAACCCCTCATCAAATCAGAAAACATATATCTTGGTGGCAACAGAATATGTCACCAAATGGGTTGAGGCAGAAGCACTGCCAAGAGCCACAGAGGACTCTGTCATACAGTTCCTGTTCCATCTATTTGTTCATTATGGCCTTCCCAGGGAAATAATTACAGATGGAGGACCACAATTTGTTGGGCATAAATTAGCTGCAACACTCAACAATTATCACGTCCAGCATAAAATCACTACTCCATATCACCCACAGGCGAATGGGCAGGTAGAAAGTAGCAATAAGATAATAGAATCAATCCTAACGAAAACCATTGCATCACATAGGCGTGATTGGGCTACCCGACTACCTGAAGCACTCTGGGCCTATAGAACCACATGGAGGAGCACCACCGGTTACTCACCTTATCAATTAGTGTTTGGAAAACAACCCATTTTTCCCATAGAATTAGAAATCCAAACATTACGGGCAGCACAGGAAGTTGGCCTAGATCTAAGCGAGGCACAAATCAATCGACTGCAGCAGATCAATGAATTAGACGAAGTTAGGCTCTCGGCATTACAAAATACAGCATTAATTCAACAGCAGCGAGCTAAATGGCATGATGCGCTCATCAAAAACAAAGTCTTCCACGAGGGAGACTGGGCTCTGTTATACGACTCTCGGTTTCAGGATTTCCTTGGAAAACTTCAGACTCGATGGTTGGGACCATACGAAATCCAGAAGGTGCATGACAACGGAACCCTTACTCTAATTACCATTGACGGTTCTGGATATGCATTCAAAGTAAATGGCCACCGAGTCCGTCTCTACCGCAAACCACTCACTCGGGAATCCTTTTGCCAGCAGCTACGCCGAGACACTGATATGGAGATCTTAGGAGAGGAAGAGAAATCTTCCTCACCTGTAATTCATTAAGGGTTCATTTCTTTTTGCAATTTGTACATAAGTTCTTGTTTTTTTGAGTGGTTCTTGTACATAAGTTTGAATTAAATATTTTCTTGTCATTTTTTTTGCTGTTCCTTTTCTTTCACAAAGTTCGATTTTTGCCCTTCTAAAAATAGCATCTGCGTGTTTTTTATGATGTTGGTTTTGCTTGTTTTGCTGTTCCTTTTCTAAAGGAACAACATTCGGGATCTCTGCTGTTCCTTTTTCAAAGGAACGGCATTGTTACATCTTCCGCTGTTCCTTTTGGTTACCACTGTTCCTTTTTCTTCAAAGAAACAGCGTTCTTTTATTGTTGTTGTTCCTTTTTCAAAGGAATGGCATTTTGAGTGTTTTTATAGTATTTTTATTTTTTGCTGTTCCTTTTCCCAAAGGAACGGCATTTGCATTTTTGCTGTTCCTTTTTCTATCATCCGTCGTTGTTTCTTTTCCGACGGAACACCATTAGCATACTTTTGCTCTCCTTGTGAAACAACTTATCCCTTTTGCTGATCTAAATTGAGGATGCTTCTTGCCCGTCTTCTTTCTAGTCTTTAAGCTACAGCTATGTATTTGTGCAATGAATATAAAATCACAACATACCGAAATCCGCAAATCATAAATCGCTATATTTATAAGGCTCTGCATTAGTAAGAGGACAAAAGGAAGGACATATTTTTTTCTTATCTTTTGTTGTCATTGTTCTACTAATTTTGCCTTGATTGGTTATCTTTATCATGCTGATTCCCTTAACCTTCTTTGATTATTATTTAGGAATAAGAGCAAAGGGCTTATATCTTCCTATTGAGATAATAAGACTTCTTCCACCATTCCTACTCTTAAGGAGTGTTGAACCACCCTTTGTGTATAAATAAGGAAAAGGACACTATAAAAAAATATATATATATCTGAACATGATATGTGAGATGTCAAATGTAGGATAGGGGGTCTCATCGAGAGCCAGCCTACCATGATCATGAGGATGGAAGTGAAGTGGCATTCCCATTATGGCCACCACACCAGGGATATGGTCCAAAAGGTATATCAAATAAACGAACCTTGGAACAGGAGGTCTCATCACGAGCCGGCCTGCCCACGTTTCGCTCCTTCCTCGTGAATGGCATTATGGTTAACTGGTCACCAAGCCAGCATAATGGTCTACATTTTGACATAACAACATTCCTAAGTATACACAAAGGATCATGGTTCCGAGGGTGAAAAAACAACTCTGCCAAGGTTATGGACACCTGTCGGCAACAGAGTACTGTTAATGGTATTGAAGTCACCTTGGTTACACCAATAGGTAAGATACTAATACTCTTTTTTCTTATATCCTAGGAACTAATCATATGTTATTTCCCAATTTATACATCGCATGAACATTTATCATTACCAATCATGGCAACGGAAGTGACCATGACCACTTGAGATTTGGCAAGTACGATACATGCCCTACCCATCAGCCTCATATCATAACACAGCAGCCTCTTATATAATACGCGATCAATTCTCCACCTCGATTTCGGTAATTCATTGTCCTTTTCAACATAGCATAATTCCATATGTTGTTCCTTTCTGACTTGGTTGCAGACCGGGTGCCGCTCCTTTATTTTCCGGCTGGGACAGCCTATCACATTGCGGGGGGGGGGAGGTTAACCTCATCATTCCCTAAATTACGTGTCAACTCACCATTCGGGAAAAATAGTGTACGACGGTTTGGCACGGTTTAACGGCATGGCATTTCTATTTTTTTCACAAGTTGCTGTTCATAATCCATTTCCGTTGCATTGTTGCATACTCTCTGTTTTTTTCGATTATCACCCTCTCTGTGTTTCAAACAGCACAAGTAGTTGTTGTTCCATTGAGAATCCGCAGTGAAACCATGGGAGGAAGGACAATTCGAAGTGAACCTCAGAGGTTGACAGTCTCCGCTGCTGCTCGAGAGATCCTGGAAAGAGCAGGATGGTTGAATTATCTCAGTCGCCTGCAGGAGCCCAATGAAACAATAGCGATGGAATTTTTGCAGAACCTGCAGGATTATCACTCCACAGTAAGGGGGAAGCGGATAGCGGTCACCGACGATATAATTGCAGAAGTTTCGGGACTACCAGCCACCAGACCAGTATGGACATTAAAGAAGGAAAGATTACAGAAGATCATGGAAATTTTCCAAGACGAAGGTCAGAGCTTGACAATCAAGGGGAAGGGAATTCTGCCAGCAACGCTAGGAGAACCCTGGACGGAATTAGCAAGAACAGTGCAGAGCTACATCACCTGCGAAGGAAGGAAAGACGTGGTAAGACCACGACATCTTAAACTCTTAGTTGTTTTAAAGCAGAAATGCTCTGTAAACCTACCTGCGCTTCTGAATTCATTACTGCATGATGCTGCACGAAGCATAAAAAAGGCACAGCATGTAAAGTCAGTTGTCAGTCACCATGGGTTAATACGATTAATAGTTAGTCATAGTCTCACCCAGCAGCAGAGCAGCTGGGAAGAGCTGATCGTAATGATTGAGGGGGGATTGACAGCACCATCCCCAAAACGTAAGAATTCTACAAGCACACCAGAACGTCCGGCAAAACGCAGAGAACATGTTGCTAGTGCATCAGAACGACCAGAGATACATCAAGAATCGGCAAAACATAAGCATGCCAGTAATGCACCCGAGCAGCCAGAGGAGCCCAGAAAATCAGCCCGGTTAGCTCAGATGAGAGGAAGACTAGAAAAGCCCAGAAAATCAGCCCAGTTACCTAGGATGCGAGGAAGGATAGAGAAGCCCAGAAAATCAGTCCGGTTAGCTCGGATGCGAGGGAGGCTGGAAAAGCTCCAGGAAAGCACCAGCCAACCAGTGGTAATTGAGGACGAGCAATCCAAAGAAGAAGCAGCCGAGCGTTCGGAAACAGAAAGAGAAGCAGAACAGGAGGAGGAAATGGGACAGCAGGGAGGTAGCCCATTACAAGACCCAATGGGAGAAGACGAATTGGCCACAGTCCTGGCTAATATGGGTAAGTATGGCCAACCTTCTAATTCAGCAGACCTCCACGACAAACCCCAAGAAGAAAACGCATCTGAAAATCACATGCAGTAGAGTCAGAGAATCTGCCTGTTCATGATGAAGAAGAGATGAGAGATACTGAACGGGAACAATCTGTTCCCAAGACACCAGAGGAAATTCCAGAGGAGGTAGGAGCAGAAAAAGCAGTTGCCTAGGAAGAAATAGAACCAGTCAAGATTCCTACCCTAGAACAGCCAGAGCAGAACAGCGAGGAAGCACACCAAGAGAAAGATCCAGAGACTAGTCATGGTCCAAACCGCAACAGTCAGCCTGTTGTTCCTTCTAATGAAACGGTGGAAATTAAGAAATTGCGAATGGAACGGCAGAAGTTATTGAATACAATAACCCAGCTCAGACAGCAAATTAGAGTTCTGAAAGCAAACCAGAGGGTAAGAAAGACTGGAGGGAAGAAAAAGAAGGCCAACAATCGCCCTACTGTTCAAAGCCCTACTGAAAATCCTGCTGCCGTTCCAAATGTTGCTGAGGAACAGCAACAGACTCATATTCGCGTTAAAATAGAAAGGGATGATACGAGGACCAGCGATAAGAAAATCCAGACAAAGGCACCACCCTCAGGGGTAATAAGGGTTCCGAACTCCAAACATCATAATAAGAAAGTTCAGGTAAAACTCCCGGCCTCTACTGACCTATGGAAAAAAGATCCGAAGACAAAAACCTTGCATAAGATGGTGAAGCAAGCCCAGCAAGAAGCCGAACAACTTAGAGAGCAAACGGTTCCCCGAGAAAAATATGAAGAGTTACAGCAACAACTAAGGGACGTCAGTCAATCCAAAAGCCAGGCCATTGAAGGGTGGAAAAAAGAACAAGAGGAGGTTGCACAGGTAACCCGTAGACTAGATACTGTTATCAAGCAGATGAATACCTTGTGTTCTTTATACAATGATGTTTTAGCATGTAGGGCCCCTGCTAAAAACTATGCTCTGTTTTTATTAGAACGGTATTTACAATTAAAAATAAAAGCTGTTAAAGTAGGTGCCCCTATACAAATCAACACTGTCAATGACTTTATAGACTGCTGTAAACATTATGGAGTGAAAGTCCAGAGATTGTTGTGTGAACTTTATTTGCATGACCTTGTGCTAAATCAGGAGACTGAGTTAAACCCTGCCCCTTTCATTGGAGACATCCAATTACAAGCATTCATTTCATTCGGGGTTAATCAGATTAAGTGGCTCAAAGCCTATGATACTTTCCAGAGTCAGGAAAATGGTCTAGATTTACGGGTAAGGGTTGAGCCTAGGAACCCAGTGCAGTTGTGGAAAGCTCATAGAAACCTCATAAAGACTCCGGGTGTCTATGAAACATTAGGACCCATGCATGAGGCACTCATTAGAGAGAGTTTAGAATATTTTCTTTCCATCAAAGACCTGGCCATTAATGCAGCCAAATTTCGGTACCGAATCTCTGATCCAAACATCCAGCTCAGGGAACCATTTAAGTATGAGAATTTTGAATTAGCTGCCAACCGTTTGAACCTCTATGGCGAGAGCATTCTGAAAGCAGGGTCATCCTGGTTAGGATATAGATTTCGCACTCCAATTATTTGGCACCCTGCACCCGGATACCATGCCCTGTATGAAATGCCTGAGGGGCAAACAGGTCAGTTCTTTGACTATCTAATCACTCATCATGGCTGTAGGCCTCTGCATGAGACTCCTTCGCCAGCATATTCTCTCACTGCCTTACATGTCAACTACAATGTTTTCATGAGGACATGAAACAAGGTAAGCAGGGGGGTGTGTGGAGTACTAAAAAGGTATGCTTTTGATGATTATTTCAGTGGCTTTTTAGTAGAATTTGTAAACCTTTTTGTATCATGAATTTGGAAAATAATAAGGAACTATAACAAAACATGTGAGAATTGATATGCAAGACTTAACCACTGATAATGGTTATTTTCTGTACAGGAAAAGGAGAAAATGATGAATTTCCGCTCCAAAGGAAGAGACAAAGTCGAGATAACTGCTGTCCCTCTGAAGGTCAACCGAATGCAAACAAGGCTAAACAGATTAAAGCAATTCGGCTCGGAAAAGAAGGAGAAGACACCAGCTCGGCGCAAAAGAAAGGAAAGGATGAAGAATTAACAGTTTGGCGAATCCCTCAGGATCTTCGATCCTGAGGGATCGCTGCTTTATTTATCTTGTTACTTGGACATCTCCGCCGTCGCCTTTATATAAAGGGACAGCACTGTTAGCTTAAGGAGAGGAAGGATACGCTTTTATGTAATTTTCTGTTAAACATCAGCTCTGATTATTAAGTCTCGTTGAGAACTGGTTCATTGTATTCTTGACTGATGCATTAATAAAAGCTTGGTGATTATTTCATCTTTGCGTCTGGATTAACTTAAAGCGGTGTATCCTTGGAGGCTAAGGGCCCGGCCCCGAAGGACACTTGCTTCTGTACCATCACGACTTGATTTCCGCGTGGTTTGTTTATCATTGTTATTTGGTAATTTGATATGCTTTATAAGTTCATATTACATGCTCTGTTAAAGATTGAATCATTGAGGTTTTTACAGATAGAATCGTGTGTTGACTCCGCATCAAGTTATTAATTCTTTCAAGAGTTAATTGCATGTTCTTACTGTTTTGTTACAGAGCTGTTATACTAAACGTTCGTGTTGTGTGCGTTTCTGATTTATCAGTACTGTTCCATAATTCATTAATAGTTATTGCTGTTCCATTGGTGTGATTTGTGTGAATTGCCTTTAGAGTGAAAGAATGTTATTTGATTGCAAAGAGTGCATTTGAGTTAATAGATTAAGTTTGGTTACAACCCGCGGGACTTAGTTATTCAATTGCTGTTCCATTTCAGATTTGCTGTTCCATTTTAGATTTGCTGTTATATTCCAGAATTGTTGTTCAATCCTTTATTTTCTTTGCTGTTCCATTTACTTGCATTTGTTGTTTTGGCGTGAGAGATGATCTAGGGCTGTAGTGAGCATTGGCAATCACTGTCTAGCTCCCAGGCTCATGGTCTATACTCTAATTTCCTTTCCATCAGTTTCCGAAGGGATGGGTTATCACTGCCGAACCCTTGACTGATAAGCTGTTGAGTTTTCTGAGTGTGTGATCTATTCTTTGAAGTAATTTAGTTTCAGACAAGCATCCGTTTACTCTTGTATTTCTTAAGCACTGTACTACTAGCATTACTCTGACAAATGATAGCCTCAGATTGAGTCACTCTTTGTAATAACAAAACGCTCCCGGATTGACATATTAATGTGAGGTAATTAGAGGTGAAAGAGACCCTTTTTATAGCTCTACAACAATGAAAAAAATGAGTAGAATGATGGAAAATTTCTTTTAAGAATGAATACAAAGTATAAAGGAGAAATGGCATTTAATCATATCAAAGATGACAGATTTAAAGAAATATTATTCCATTGAAGATGAAATCCATGAACGATTTCAACCATGATTATATTTTAATGATTTTCTCGTATAATGTGAGATTTTAATGCCACTATGGGATGTCTCATCGCACATTTGTAATGGTCCATTTATAGCGTTAATACCATAACGTTTCAGATTTCCGATCAACGATGATCGCATATCGGAGATCGGAAGTCTCAAATGTTAGGCTTAAGTATTTCCATTTCATATCTGTGATTGCGATTATTGCTAAGCTAGCATTGAGGGTGCGGTGCTTTTAAATCATATCAAGTCATTGGCATTTCTTTTATAAATGATCTTTTTGATAAAAAATATGTATATTTAACACTTCATGTTTTCATTTGCGGGAAGCGCGCTTTTATAATAATGATATTGCATCGTAGATATTTAGAGGAGTGTCTTTGGATATGAGTCATGTGTTTTAGCAATGAGGGGATTTAACTTATTGCATCGGGAACTTTAAAAGGGTGCATAAGGATGTAGTATGACTTCACCGATTTGCGATTGCGATTTGGTTTATTGGGTCAAAATTTTCAAAATGGAAAGGTTTTGGACTCTTGCTCATGCGATATGTGCTTTTGCAATTGCTTTATCACATCGGGATTAAATGATAACACATTTGAGTGTTTTCTTTTGTATTTTGAATATGCGAAATGCGATAAAGGACTTTATGTTTTTTATTTTTCGTTAATAAATCCTTTGTCATTGGGGTTCGATTCTATTTTATGATGGATCGAATTTCCTCAAAACATTTTCATGAGTGCAAAAATGATTTCTTCATCTGTGATAAGCGATACTAAGGAAATTTATATATCCTTTTATAAAAATTTCTTTTTTCAAAACATTTTATTGATTCCTTAACTATTATAAGAAAAGGGGACCCATTTCTTATTTAAAAATTAATATAAAAAATTAAAAATGGGGATGGTTGTTTGTACAGCACAACAGACCTACAACTAAAAACTTTTCACACAACATATAATTATGAAATTTTACACAATAAGAATGGTCATAAATATCATAATAATTAATCAATAAATAAAATATCTACAGGAGAACTATGGGCCTATTTGTTTTCCTCTCATTCCTCACTCTCAGATATTTACATTCACATGCCTCATGGGCTCACCTAGATTTATACAAGTGGATTTGAACCCAAGTTAGATTCTATATCCTAAACTAACTCCCAAAATATCTCTCATGATCAGAAAAATCTCACACCTAATCCCTTATCTCTATAAGATCTAACAAACCCACAATTCTCTCAATTCTTCCAAAATACTCTTGAACCTTTTCCTATTTACAATAATTATCATTCTCTCCTAAAACTATATGAAAATACGTTAAATAATTAAATATTAACTTAGAAAACTAACTCTCGTGGTAAAAATTCAACCCTAGGTTAGATGCACCTGCATCAAATAACACCACGGGTTTCAAAAACCACCAGTAACTTTACCAATTCAAGTTTATCTTTTTTTCTTTTTCTAAATTTGGCTACTTCTATTATACCATACAGTCCCAAAGATTACATTTCTTGTCCTCCGAAGTTGGCATGCCAATTCTGAAGGGAAGTTTTGATATCAAAATCACAAAAAGGGGCTTCTCCAGAGGGGGAGGACAACCCAAGAGTAGAGCATAGAGAGTTGATAATACGCTTCCCATAGTGGGAAACCAACTTGACAAGTGATAAGTTTAAGAAATAAATAGAACACTAGATAGAACCAGAACACTAGAAACCTTGAAATAACAAAAATATGACTGGAATAAGAGATAACCACTGAAAAATTAAGCAGATGGAGACATATCATTCTGTTCTAGACGTTGGAGTGGATCTTCCACAATTCTGCATGCATAATCTGACTCGTCCTCCTCCTGCTTGGACGCATGGCCTATTGACGGTGGAAGAAGCACCACATGGGCATGAGGCGAAATGGAGGAAGCCGCATGAGTATCAGCACCTGCATAGGTTCCTCCCTCGTCTGAGCTCAAGCTGTTGTGGTCACTGCTTGAAGCACTCTGCACCGGCAAAGGCTTCATCTTACGGGGGGAGAAGGTAGGAGTGGGAGAGATGATGGACTTGCGAGGTATTTTTCTATGGTGGAGGCCAGAGCCAGAGGGTATAGAAGGGGAATCCAGAAGGTGGAGATACAGGCGAGCAGAAAGATTGATGGGGTTGAGGATTTCCGTCTTCGCCCAGTAAATAGAGAAATTCACCGTGTTGTCTCCAGAGGCAGAGGTGTGAAGTCTAGAGTTAAGAGCACATTCCCCTGCTTTGCAACACCTCATGTGATGTCATATAGGCATGGAAGAGGAGTGGGAATGGGTCTGAGACGAATGTTGAATCGTAGGAGCGTCCGAGGGAGTAGTTGGGGAGCTGAATTCCAGAGAAAAGCTAACAAAGGGGCAAGGAACAGAGCAGAGGAGCCAAGGCTTGGCGGAGACACCAAGAGCGTCTTCGCAGAGCTGAAGGGAGAGGCGAATGGAGGAAGAAGGAGAAGGGTCGGCAGATTTAAGGGCCATGGGAGGCAGCCAAGGCATGACAGTCGTAGTAAATGTGCAACGGAAAATGATTAAGGCAGAGGACATCGATGGGAGGCTGGGGAGGGTGGCAAGTAAATGCCCCACGCTCCAACATTTAAAGTAGCTTGGGCGGCCATGTGTGTTCACATGGGGAGGACAGGTGCCCTGCCACCCTATGTCCAGGTGGCACCGCTGATTAGCTTGGTCTATCACCCGCATCTGGGACAAATCAAGTTTATTTTAATTACCGAATAAAAATGAATAAAAATAGGAGCATCCGAGGGAGTAGTTGGGGAGCTGAATTCCAGAGAAAAGCTAACAAAGGGGCAAGGAACAGAGCAGAGGAGCCAAGGCTTGGCGGAGACACCAGGAGCGTCTTCGCAGAGCCGAAGGGAGAGGCGAATGGAGGAAGAAGGAGAAGGGTCGGCAGATTTAAGGGCCATGGGAGGCGGCCAAGGCATGACAGTCGTAGTAAATGTGCAACGGACAATGATTAAGGCAGAGGACATCGATGGGAGGCCGGGAAGGGTGGCAAGTAAATGCCCCACGCTCCAACATTTAAAGCAGCTTGGGCGGCCATGTGTGTTCGCATGGGGAGGACAGGTGCTCTGCCACCCTATGTCCAGGTGGCACCGCCGATTAGCTTGGTCTATCACCCGCATCTGGGACAAATCAAGTTTATTTTAATTACCAAATAAAAATGAATAAAAATAATATAATAATAAGGTAAAAATTTTACTTTTGTTATTTTAGTTTGAAGTAATTTTTTATTTTAACATAGGGTTTTTTTTTTCATATAGTCAAAATGTTTAGAGGACATTATAACAGCTCTACCATACTGAGATAAATAAGGGCTACAAAGACATAAACAGAAAATGTCATTACCAAAAATTAAAAAAATATTATCTAACTAATATTTTTTATATTAATAAATATACAATTTAATTATATGTGTGTGTGCCTGAGTGTTTTATATTTATTAATATATATAATTTTTTATAATTAAATTTATTAAAATATTCTTTTAATATGATAACAAGTCATAATAAATTGAAAATATGGGAAAAAATACTAAAAGTCATTAAAATGGAAATAATAGAAATAGGAAAAAAAATCAGAAAGTTAAATAAAAATGAAATAAAACTGAAAACAAGAAATTAGTAACAGCTGAAGTTACTAAATACCTTATAATAAGACTTCAACCAACCATTTTACAAATAAATAAATTTAAATAATAATAATAAATAAATAAAAAATGAAATCCTTATAAATAAACAATATAATTTTTTGATCAAAAGCAAACTAATACTGTCAAATCAAAATTAAATAAAAAAAGTTTATCAAAAATAATAAAATTAAAATATAAAAAAAATAATAATATATATTTTAAATTTGATTAAAAATTAATATTCTAACAATATATAAATTTTTGAAAATAAATTATATAAAATATTTTAAAATGGAAGACACGTAATGATAGTGATTTATAAGATAAACCACACAGCTATGAAAATATGATAATGGAAAAAAATGGAGTCATTCTGAAACTTTAAATTATTTGGTAAATAATAATGGATATTCTTAATTTTAATTAAAATTAAAGCGATAGACTTTATGGTAAAGGATGTGTAAAACATGTTAAATTAGAATCCAAATTAAGCAGCTTCAAAATTAATTATAAAATTTGATAAGGATAATAAAAAAGTTGCATAGGAATTTGAAGTAAAATAAGATTAAAATGAAGTTCTAGAGAATCAAAATTTTAAAATGAAAATTTTTAACTCTAGCAAATAGTAATAGAGATTTGGGTGGAAATTGAGAGTATATATAAGGTTGTGGGAAGAGCTAGCCACCTTTCGACTTCACACTACATTTAAGGGGGTGCCGCGTTGCAACCCACCCCATGCACGAGAGTATGCAAGCATCCCTTTCTAAATTAACATATATGGAAAGTTGATGCTACCTTCTTAGCTTGGTTTGTAGATGTTAGCCTATATGGATTTTATGACCTGTTACACTCCCTTCCCCACTACAGATGGCATTTCTTTTGGGGTATCTAGATGGTGAGGGGTTTGTGCATGTGGGGGTAATTTTTTTTTATATATGATCTGTTACACTCCCTTCCCCACTACAGATGGTATCTCTTTTGGGGTATTTAGATGGTGTGGGGTTTGTGCATGTGGGCTAATTTTTTTTATGCTTTTTCTTGAGGTATGCTAGTTTGTGCTATACAATCGAGTTGAGGTCGTTTGGGCTTAAATGAGCCTTAATGGATTCACGATGGCTTAGTGTCTTTAAGGTGAGTAGGATGGTAGAATAGTGGGTGATTCTGTAGTTGTCACTTTCCATTTTTAGTTATGCAAGGTTATAGCATGTGACACTGTAATTTGGGTATTACAAGACACTATTCACACTTTCTTTGGCCATGAATTCATTTTTTTCAATGAACAATATCTTGGTTCAGTGTTTTTTTTGGTGATTAATGGTGTGCGCAACACTGGGTTGGTTGCTATTTGAAGTGTGAATTTGCTTGAATTTTTTTATTTGCTCCCTAAAATTCATTTTCTCTCTTTTTTCTCTGTAGTATTGACCTATAGCAACAAAATTTATCCAAGCCTCCTATTTGAAATCAATTCAGACTTTTGGCACCCTCACTCTTTGTAATTCCTTCTATCCTTTGTTGAGTTTGGCTGCTGTGATTGTTGTTGTGCCTTCTAGTGCATAATGAGTTGGAAATTCATGCACAATTGTAGGGGAGGCAGCCTAGGTTTAAGAACGCACATAAATATCATAATAAATAATTAATAAATACAATAACTAGAGGAGAACTATGGGCCTATTCATTGCCCTCTCTTTCCTTACTCTCACACACTTACATTCACATCCCTCATGGGTTCACCTAGATTTATACAAGTGGATTTGAACCCAGGGTAAATTCTAGATCCTAAACTAACTCCCAAAATATCTATCACGATCGACAAAATCTCTCACCCAATCCCTTATCTCTAGGTAAAACCTAACTAACCCACAATTCTGTCAATTCTTCCAAAATACTCTTGAATCTTCTCTTATTTACAATAATTCTCATTATTTCTTAAAACTATAGGAAAATATATTCAATAATTAAAACTTAACTTGGAAAACTAACTCTCTCAGTAAGCATTCTACCCTAGGTTAGATGCACCTGCATCAGTTAATACTCTGGGTTCTTATAAACCTGTGGTAAAAAACCACTAGTAAATTTACCAAGTGAATTTTATCTTAATTACCCAATAAAATGAATAAAAATAATATAATAATAGGATACATATTTTACTTTTATTATTTTAGTTTGAAGTAATTTTTTATTTTAACATGGGGTTATTTTTTTTTTTCATCTAGTCAAAATTTTTAGAGGACATTATAAAATCTCTACCATATTGAAATAAACAAGGGTACAAAAACATTAAAACAAAAATTTACCTATGTAAAACTTTGTTATTATTAATATAAAATCTTGCACTAATGTGTGTGTTTGTGTGTGTGTGTATATATATATATATACACACACACACATATATAATCTAAAATATAAAAAAAACAAATAAAATATTATTGTATTGCTAAATCTCATTACCAAAAAATAAAAAATATAATATAATTAATATTTTCTATATTAATTAATATACAATTTAATTATATATGTGTGTTTTTTATATTTATTAATATCAGGAGGTCATTTGGACATATACTATATGGAAGATCATTTGGACATATACTATATGGAACATTAATATTCATACGCCCATTAAGTTATTCTCTCCTTGGTGTGGGGAATAATATTTTAACGTGGGACTACTTGATACATAGAGGATTCATTGGTCCAAGTGTTTGTCCTTTCTGTTGGGCAACGGATGAGACTGTGGATAATTTTTTGGTACATTGTCCATTTGTTTCTCTGGTATGGGGCTCCGTTTTACAACTTATTACTATCAATGGTTCGTGGGTTCCATTGTCTTTGTCTAACTGTTTCAAGGAGTGGTTTCGGGTACATACTAATTGGAAGAATGTCACTTGTGTCACATGTTGGGAGATATGGAAAGCTAGGAACTATCTGATCTTCGAAGGTATCAAAGTTGATTACTCGAAGGTTAGCCTAAAAGTGATCATGGTACTTAGTGAATGTGCCGATGGTGCTAAGACCACAAAGTTCCGAATATTTCACCCTCCAATGGTTGATGTACTTGGCGTGGTTGGATATTTTTGTGGTGCCTCAAAAGATCATGGGAGACTTTGTGGGGCTCAGGCATTTTTGTAATGTCCGGGTATTGGTACTGATAGTGTTATGATGAATTGTGGCTCAGGATCGAGTACTAGAGGGGAATTATTATCCCTTTGGTGGTTGCTTTATTTTGCTAGATTCCTGAAGATTACATAGTTGAATGTGCTAGTGGGACTCGCAGATTATTATTGATTGGTTTAACAATTATGTGTCATTACAGGTTATGAATTTGGAATCCTGGATGGTCAATATCCACAAGCTGTGTTGTTCCTTCACCTATATTTCTACTGGTGATATCTACCGTGAATACAATTTTGAAGCTGATCGGCTCTCCAAGAAAGCACTTTTGGCTGAGGAAGGAAAAATCTACTACACTTATGGACATGGTGCTGGACATGGTCGTGATCTAGTTTATCATAATTACATTTCTCTTTAGAAGACTGTAATATTTAACATTTTGTGCTTTTTATTTCTTGTAATTATGGTTTATATCTGGTACATACTATTGTGATAGTATATGGGAGGGAGGATGTAGAATGTAATATTGAACTATTAATTTTGCCCAGATTAGGTGGAATGTGTGGTACTGATAGGGGGATATGTCTATGATGACTATTCACTGCATGTTTTGATACTTTATATTATATAATATAAGCTCATTTTTCATTGTGAAAAGATATATATAAATTTTTTTAATTATATTTATTGAAATATGCTTTTAATATGATCACAAGTCATTATAAATTGAAAAAAAAATAGAAAAAAAAAATTAAATTAAATAAAAAGGAAATAAAAACAAAAAAACAAAATATTAATAAAAGTGGAAGTTACTAAATAACTCATAATAAAACTTCAACCAATAATTTTACAAGTAAATAAATTTAAATAATAATAAAAAATAACAAAAAAATAAATTCCTAATATTAAACTATGGATAAACAACATAATTTTTTTATTGAAAATAAACTAATAATCAAACCAAAATTAAATCATTTTTAATATTATCAAAAGTAATAAGTTTAAAATTTATAAAAAGTAAAATAATAATATATATTTTAAATTTGATTAAAAATTAATATTCTAACCCTATATAATTTTTTTTCAATAAATTAGAATCTCCAAAATCTAGGGAGGACACATAACGATATTGATTTATAATATAAACCGCACATAACTATGAAAATATCATAATGGAAAAAAATGGAGTCATTCTGAAAATTTCAAATATTTGGTAAATAATAATGGATATTCTTAATTTTAATTAAAATTAAAGAGATGCACTTAATGGTCAAGGAAGTGTAAAACGTGTAAAACAAGTTAAATTAGAATCCTAATTAAACAGCTTCAAACTTGACAAGTCAGGCTGCGTGGCAGCTAGTCCCTGCCGACATGATCAGAAAAGTAAGATCGGGCCATATGCTAGAAACTAATGTTCATATGCTAGGTTTATTTTAAAAGCTACAGCCTATGCCAATTAATATTATTGAGAGAGTACCGAACTACAGAGGTAAAGTAAAAAACTAATTTAAATAAAACTAGGAACCGTCCGACCTCTCATGTACGGACAAGATAAGTGAGGACGCAAATTTGAATTTTTTGTGGACATTGGCCGATTAGCTGAACATTTCTAATTTCATAAACATTTTCATAAACTGGCTACTGATATTATATCGGTAGGGTGACTCTGTCTCATTAAAATCAGAGGAATAGTCCAGATTCAACCATAAGCGCAATATTATAGATGATTAAATATAAGACCTAAAACCTAAACTCCATGGAATTCTACTTAAAACAGGACTTACGCTCAATTGATTATCACCGCCATGTATAGGATAACGTGCTTTGTTACATCACTAGTGACATTATTGTCATTTAAAAAGTCTTTAATATGAAAATTTGTTGCACCGTCAGTGACATCATGAAAATTATACATAAAACATAAAACCTTTATAATGTGGAAGCTTATTGCTAAAGTAATTGCCTTCACATCAATAAAATCAAAATAATAAAGTGGTATACAATATATCAACTTGATATCTATTTTATCAATTGAAAATTGGTATACAATATGAGTCCTGCAGTATAAGCTTAGAAACGCGCGTATAATTACTTAGTTGTGGGAAAGGTGGATCATGCAGCGTGCCAGCGGTGCAGCTGTGACTTCATCGCATGAATTACATTTGTCTGAGCTATTTGATAAGTTTTAATAGCTGGTACGTCTGTCCTCACCCTCCTAATGTCATCGACCCAGCCATGTTGCAGATGGATCATGTAGGTGCAGAAGCCTATTTGATGTCAAAATGACTCGGAAACACAGTATTTTCAAGAGAACGCTTGCCGTTTTTTTTCTTGTTAATTCGCTAACTAAAGTGGGCTTCATGTATCTGAATCCTTGTCCAAGACAAACACCAAAATGACCAGATCGGAGCTGAGACAATCATCTTACGTGCAATAGCTACAAGGAATGTGAACGGATGTTTTCAAGAAGTTTTCATAAATCTGTTTTTTCACAGGCTGTTCATGAATTACATAGATCATCATTTTTGGGACAAATGTGAGTGCATTAATATGTGAACTAGATGTTGCAATGCCCACTGAATACACGTAATTCTCTCTTAAAATCTCTGCCAAATTGTTGCATAAGGCTGTTGTATGTAGATAAATAGGGCGAGTACCAAATTAGCCGCTTATAGCAGCCGGGAGCCCCAGGCACGTAGAAGCTGATACAATGATATCGCACCGGTTTGGCCGGGCCGGTTAGCCTGTGGCTTGAAGAGAGAAGGAGGCGCGTCAGGCCGCTTTGGTTGTGGCTTCAATATTGAGGAGGTCGCCCTGCTGCTATGTTCAGAGAGACATTTATGCAAGCTTAAGTGCTGAATAGCACCGAGGCTAAGAGGAACGAAGGGGCTCACCCGACTTCATAAGGGCTAGGAACTACGAAGCCTTACATAAGGAGGGCGAGGAGGAAATTCAATTCATCATTTCAGACAAGGAGGAGACATGTTTCAACCAATTCAATTCATGAGTAAGCTCTGTTTGTAAATAAAAAAAGCTCACACCTGTACATAAAAATGACCTGTGCATAAAAATCAGAATTCATCGGCTATAATTCCTTGATCATATGTTAGTTGTTCTTACTAAAAGTTACATCAATGGAACTAAAATGTGGTCATTGAACATTTGCTTTTTGTTTATTGAATATTTGTATGAATA
Source organism: Pinus albicaulis (assembly GCA_034641835.2). Lineage (NCBI taxonomy): Eukaryota > Viridiplantae > Streptophyta > Pinopsida > Pinales > Pinaceae > Pinus > Pinus albicaulis. Next base: position 221,711,552 of record CM076571.1, on the reverse strand, counting down.
TGGACGAAAATAAATTTTATTACCAAACCTACGAGTGATTGTTGATCTGCAACACCGCACATGTCTCATATTTGTCTTCAGAATCTCCCTCAAAGGATCTATGGCACTACTGTAATAGTCTCTCCTGGCATCACTCCCATTGGTTTTGTAGCCATATTCATGCAATTTAAACATTAGTGGGTTCTGTAACAATTTATACTTCTACAGGTTCTATAGCAGTTTCAATTTCAATAGATTCAATAGATTCTGTAGCAATATCGTCTGTAGCAATATCCACTTCAGCAGGATCTGTAGCAATATCCTGTTCACAGCATCAAAATTTCACAACAATAAATCAAAATAGGAAATGTATCATCTTACTTTTTTTGGGGGGGTTACTAATACTTACTGAATTTATGGCTCCATCAGCTTAGGCTCCTATTTCAGACGCAGAGACAAAGGCGATTGATCCTTATTCAGTAACATATTATTTAGTAGCAACATATTATTTAGTAGTAGATCCAAAATATTATTTAGTAGTAGATCCAAAGGCTCTTGGCGAACTCGGCGGAAGGAATGAGATAACGGAAGCCTGAAAGTGCAGGTAGCAAAGGACCTAGTCCAGTCCCCGTCCATGTAGTTAATTGAGCATCAAGCGATGGCATGCAAACCACAATCACAAAATTTCGACACGGGAGTCTCACTTGTCATACTAAACATAGGTGGCGATAAGTGGTAATGTTATTGAAACTTACAATAAACTTAAGATAACTACATTATATAGTAAACATTTAACATTAATTAGGAGGTCTCACTTGTCATACTAAACATAAATGGCGATAAGTGGTAATGTTATTGAAACTTACAATAAACTTAAGATAACTACATTATATAGTAAACATTTAACATTTACTAATTAATGTTAGCATTAATTCAAATGCTTAGCATTACATGACTATTCTTACTAGATTAAAGTTTTACCACTATGAAAATGATTTAAATTTGTTCTTATTAGATTAAAGTTTTACCACTATGAAAATGATTTAAATTTGTTCCCGCCTCTATATGAGGCCAAATAAGACGATAATTTTTTATATTGGATGACAGAGAATATTCGTTGGAGTATAACATAAAAACCATTGGTTATTTGCAATAGCGAGGAATAAAAAGCATTGGTTATTTGCAATAGCGAGGACTAATGAGCAGCTTAAAGTAATGCCAACTCTCTCGTTCCGATTACTATAGTCCCTGCCATGCCGCAGGTGGCAGGGACTAATAATAAGACTTGGTAAAGGTAATAGAAAAGTTACTTAGGAATTCGAAGTAAAAGAAGATTGAAATGAAGTTATAGAAGGAAAAAAAAAAATTAAAATGATTTTTTTTAACCGTGGTAAATAGTAATGGAAAGTTGGGTGGAAATTGAAAGTATATAGAAGGTTGTGGGAAGAGCTCGCCACCTTTCCACTTGACGCTACATTTCAGGGGGTGCCGCGTTGCAACCCACCCCATGCACGGAGTATGCAAGCATCCCCTTCTAAATTAACATATATGGAAAGTTTATGCTTCTTTCTTATCTTGGTTTGTAGATTTTATGGCCCGTTACCCTCCCTTCCCCACTACAGATCGGATTTCTTTTGGGTATTTCGGTGGTGAGGGGTTTGTTCATGTAGAATTATGTGAAACGTTTGGGTATTTTTTTTTTAATGCCTTTTCTTGAGGCATGTTAGTTTGTGCCATACAATGGAGTTGAGGTGAGGTGGCTTGGGTTTAATGAGCGTTAATGGATTCAGGATGGTTTGGTGTCTTTAAGGCAAGTAGGATGGTAGAATAGTGGGTGATTCTATAGTTGTCACTTTCCATTTTAACTCTGCAACAATTGAAGGTTAGAATAGTGGGTGATTCTATAGTTGTCACTTTCCATTTTTAGCTCTTCAATTTGTTCTTCAAAAATTGAAGGTTATAGCGAGTGACACTATAATTTGGGCATTAGATGACTTTGTTGGCTTTATTCACACTTCTTTTGGTCATGAATTTATTTTTTTCAATGGTTTTTTTTTTATGATTAGAGTTATGACCTAAGCTGGTTTGGATGCTATTTGAAGTGTGAACTTGTCTGAATTTTTCTATGTGCTATTTGACCTGTGGCAACATAATTTGTCCAAGCCTCCCATTTGAAATCATTTCAGACTTTCTTCTCACACCGCCACTCTTTGTAACTCCTATGGTTTGTTGAGTCTTGGTTTCTGGGATTGTTGTTGTCCTTTCTAGCACATCATGAGTTGGAAATGCATGCACAATCGTCGGGGGAGGTGGCCATGGACCACAAGGAAAACCACCAGCCTAGGCCTAAGCACGAGAGGCCATGACCATCTACTATTCATCCACCTCTCTAGATATTCTTGATGAGATTCACCAACCTAAAATCCTTACAACCAATGAAACTCAATCTTTCTCTTATTCTAAAATTTTAAAGAAAATAGGTGACTGGGTCACTAAGGATGTGCTTTTTTCTTGGTTAAAAATATAGGATAAGGATGTCATTTATAAGATGAAAAACATGAATATTAAAAAAATAAAAGGAGTTGTATTTTCGAATTTCTATAGTAGATCAGATATTGGGATAGTTATATTTTTGAAATCATTGATGCTCTTATTTCTCCTTTCAAATGGCACCCTTAACCACTACATTTATTGAAAAATATAGGCCTTTCAAATAACACTCTTAACCACCACGTTTATTTGAAAATATACATTGGTTGCTATTGCTTGATGTTTTTCACATCAATTTTCACAAAAGCCTATTCATTCAAAAAAATATTTTCACTCAAGCCATACAAGGCTTTTTCTCCTACATTCTTGAGGGAAACAAGGTATCACCTTAGTGGGAAATTTTTATGCAACATATCAAATTAACATGGCCTTTCACCCCACCCACCATTCCAAATAGAAAATTCTACATCCCCACTCTAGTTTCTTTTTATATTTCATGCATCCAATGTATCATATATAACATATTTAATATTTTGGCCAAAATAAAAATTTAAATCCCTCATTAATATCTAGGAAATAATTAAAATATTCTTCTTAACAACTAAGGTTAAAGATGAGCCCATGCTCAACCCAAGAGTATGTCTAATTTCCTATTCATGTTGTAAATCACACATATGTAAAATAGTAGATATATTATTATTATTATTATACAATTTTAAGGTAATCGTTGAATCAGACACCAAATTGGTGTATGAGACCCCCTTGTTTGTGGGACAATTTGATTGCTAAGTTTATGAGGGAATTTATACTCTACCCCCCTCTGGTTTTGAACCTGTGATCTCTGAGGAGGAAACACGTTCTCTTAACCATTAAGCTCACTCAAGATGGTCATGTAGTTTAACACTTCTACGTTTTGGCCCTTCCCTATTTATTTTTTCTCATAAGTAGGGATAAGTTGCAATGTTACCAAAATTGACCCAAACAAGTTAGAATCAGTCAATATTACTAGTTTAAGGGAAAAATTGGTTCTGACCGGTGAACTAGACATGATTTAATGGTCATTTTGGTATCAAACTAGACGGTTCTTATATGGAACCAGCTAGTCTGACTCCTTGTTATACATAACTGATTCATTCTGTACCAAACCAACCTTTTTTCATTAAATCATATGGTTCGATACTAATCTAGCCAATTTTTTATGATGCTATCAAATACCTTTTGAACTCATTTTTTTTTAAAAGTAATGATTTATGGATGGTAAGTCTAGTATTTGATAATATTCTGATACTGATGCTATGCAATTAATGGTAATGTTAAAATTCTTAAAGAAAAAGTGACACTCTGCTTTATCTTTAATTTTGAACTGCGAGTTGACTCAAGATGTTTGGGAATGGTTTTGAAATCATTGTATTTCATATGGGGAAAATAAAATTTTAGATCCCTCTCAAACTAGAGTAGACTTAATAGTCTTTTAGTATTTTAGGATAAGGGGGATTGTAATTTTTCCATTGGATTTTTTCATGTACTAGGGTATGGAACTATCATTTAATTAGACGCACCAATCCCTTTATGTATCTTGATGTTAGTGGAATTGATTTATGAACTCCTCTATCATGATCCTACTAAAAATGTATCCATAACACAATGAAAAATCGTTAATTGACATGCTAAACATTTTCTATCTTATTTTAATACTTAGAGGGTGATATTGATGATGAAGATCCCAATATAGGAAAATATTTTGATGATATGTAGGAATTTTTTGTAGTGTGATTTTATTTTATGGTAGAGGCCATAAAGGGCCTATATGTTGATGTATTTTTGGATTAAGTATGGATTTCACCTGATGTTATTTTGGTTATGTTCGCCCCCTACATGCTATATAAATGATAAATTTCTGTTATTTGTGTATAAATACTTTTGATTCATATGGATGCATATTAATGTATATGTTTCTCTTTAAACTTTGAATATTTTATGTGTTTTGGTTGACTGTATTTTTAATGGGTTCTTGGATCCGACCAAAGGGGTCTTCCAATTCAATGACCTCTCTAGTTCTAATAAAATTGTTTTGTTGGCACCATAAGTTTGATTTTTCTAGCTTGTGAAATGTATGTGTTGAGTCCATTTATGTAGTCAAAAACACATTTTATGAAATGAAAGATCACGTTATTTCCAAAACTTGTATCATCAAATTATGGTGGAAAAAAGAAAAACATAAAATAGTTAATCTATTTCTACACATGACACCCTCCACAACCATGTTTCCAAGTCACCTATTTCTAAACATTCCCATAAATCTAAACATCTTATTATATTTAACAAATCCAAAATTTGGACTTATGTTGGTTAAAATTGTCATCAATTTCAATATGATGTCCAACATTGTTGAAGAAATCCAAATTGTGTCATTGATGATAGAGATACCTAGAACATTGATGATGGAAAACCATTAACTAAAGTCTATATGGATGAAAAACTAGGTATATATAAGATTAACTAAGCATAAAATATATTTATATGTTGATGGCAATAAAGTCCTGGGATTTAACATGAAGAACATATATGGAGGAAGTACTAAATGTTGATACCATAAATGCATGGAGGAAGCCTTCACATGATCATAGCGATGTCATGGAAAATGTAAAACTAAAACATCTATGGGCACAAAGAGAGATGATATCGAGGCAAGTAATTTAATCAAAGCTTCACCCAAATCACCTGAGAAGCAAATAAAATGTGTCTTCTCTGAGCTTGGAAAGAGCATATCTAAAATATATCATATCATATCTTTAGAAAATGTTGTTGGAAAAATTATTATTAAAAAAGAAGAAAAGAAATGACATGGACGATCTATTGTCTTTGTAATATTTTTTAATTAAAAATAATTCAAATAGATATAAAAAAATTATGTATAGGTCAGCTACAAACTAGTTTTCCCAACCCTCAAGTCACCCCTATCCAATCTAACTGGCATGTCTCTTCACCATAAGTAAAAATAAGTATATATATCAAACTTGAATTCGTCCATTTGACCAAGAAAAATTGGTCAATCATAAGAAAAATAATTCAGATCTAAAGTAAAAGAGAAAAGGACATCATAAATTGAAAAGTATTGTTTTGGAGAAAATATAGTTTTTGATTTTTCCTTGTCTAGGTTCAAGGCTGTAGAGTTTTGAAGAACTCAAACTTAGGATTTGACTCTATTGACCTATATCACTATAAATTCGTACCTACAATACATTTTAGACCTAAGACTTGTGCAATCAACTATACTCAACCTTATTTCTTTGGGTTCTATTGTAGGCTTATACACATAAAATTCCAGAGCTATGGAACCTATAACTTCTGCCCTATGGACACACAATCATGACCCTCTAATTCAAACCTAAACTTGTGAATATCAGACTGATGGAAAAGGAACTTGCAGACCTATGACCAGAGGGTGTGGCTTCAACCTGTGTACTTTTGCAAACATCTAGGATTTAAAAATAACATGTGGGAGTCTTTCGTTTAATTTTAGACCTAATTTCATGGCAATATTTGAGAGCAGGCTACAAACCATGTTTGGATAGAATTTGCCATAATTTTAGCATTGTTTCGACAACCTACTTACGAATGATTTCATGGTTATAAGGACCCCTATTGAAATACCTCAGCGTAGACATGAAACAACTTATTAAAACACCTCTTAGCATACTTGAAGCATCTATGTTGAAAAAACTATTGAAATTAGTCATGAATCAATTAATGATATTATTGGAGTATTGTTTGGACCATCATTAAAGATATTTGTAGCACTATTGAAGATCCCTTCAAGACATTAGCAGAATAAAAATTGAATATAACTTGGAGAGTGATATATTTTGTAGTTGGATTGTAGAAGGAAGCTTTGAAACTCTAGGAAGTAATGTAGAATTATCTTGTTAAAAATATTATTATCCTCTTAATGCAGCGTTGAAGGCATCCTACAGTAATATTGGAGAATATTTCTTGGGTAACATGAGGAGTATTGGAGGCACTTACTGGAATTGTTTATGTTGACCTTCATCCATGGATCATAGTTAGAGAATACGCCTTGTAGCATCCATTTAATATTTGAGAAGTAGTTCACAGAGCATTGTTGAAGTCAATTGAAGTCTTTCATTAAAGGATATTTGGAGACTCACTTGTTTCCATGATTTAAGAAATTATTGGAGACATGCTTTGAAGATCTTGTAGATATGACTCTCAGGACTTGTTGAGGATTGGTTTGGAATTTTTTGGGAAGCAGAGAAATTACATTGAGAGTTGAAGAAGATTGATAGGTTTGGTGTCCTTGAGGGTTGGAGTCCTCAAACAGGGTTGGAGTCATGTGAAAATATACGTTGAAGCCTAAATTATTCAGGAGATTGGAGTCCTAAAGTTGATCGTGTTAGAGCTTGGCATAATATAGGTTGTGTTAGAAAATCATACAATCATAAATATTTTCTTATACTTGATAGTTACATGTGATGTTATTGTATTCTTATTAGATTTATTATGATTTTATTTTCTCTTAGTTCATCAATAAATTAACAAAATAGTACCACACATACCAAGGACACCAGATATAGGTAGACAGCCAAGGAAAAACCCCACTCAATGGGGAAGCCCAATAAACAATTCTTCCTTCAACAGCTTTCCTGAAATAATCGAAGTCTCTAGACCTTGACATAGAATTCCTCCACACGAAGTCAATCCTCTTCTTCTTTTGCAGATAATACTATCTTTGACCTTGAAACAACAACATAAATAACAAAACTATGATGAAATACTCTTGTTTGACATGGAAACTTCGATCTTGACCTAGTAACTTTGATCCTGACCTAGTAACTTTGATCTTGATTTAGTAAATATACTTGAGGCAACAATAAATAGCAGTAGCAATGTTGATCTCTCAACAACAATATTCTCTTGGCAGTAACTCATAGCAACTAGCAGAAATAACTTCGATATAGACAAGGATACTTCAATCTCATAAAGTAGGCCACACTAGAGAGAGATATATGGATCAAAATTTTGATTTTTCCCTTCCCTTGACTCTTGACGAAACTCACATTCATTTTGACCTTCTTCTCCATTTTCATAGTTTTTCCCAGCTACTTTTTCGATATCGAACTTGTGAGATTATGATCTTATAAATGAATTCTATATGATGAATATATAGCCTTTAGGTGAGGTCGCATTGCCCTCCTTGAGGCCTACTTGACATGGAGGTGACATAATTCATTTTTGACTCAAAAATAAAACTTTTTACATGATTCAAAAGCCCAAAAAGGGTATCTTTAAGTGTACAATGACTCTATTGACTTACAATAAATCCTATAAGTCCACAATTAGGATTTTAACCTAAAACATGATGTCCCAAGCATGAAACCCATGCCTTAATAATAATAATAATAATAATAATAATAATAATAATAATAACTTTTTTCATTTTTTTTCATAAGTACACTTCATTATGACTCAAGTACAAATATGAAGACCGAAATTAGTTACAATTTTCAACACTCCCTCTTAACTAGGGAGTTATTCATCATATACAAGTACAAGGAAGATCTCCAACTATGTGAACTATGAATATTTTATGCACCGCAAATCCATGGACTAGATTTCTGACCAGGGAAATCTACCCAGGTCGGATCAAGATGAATTAAATATTTCATCCTCTCTATGTACCATCATGCTTACTTGTTAACCATAAACCCAGAGATCCAAGTGTGTATCTGAGGTCAGATCTCTATGACCAACACTGCCCTTCCTACTTCGATATCTAGACATCTCCTAGACAGTGCTTCACTCACAAAGCCTCAAAACTCTAGATTATTCAATCGGTAGCAAATCCTCCTTGATCCAACATATCAAGGACAACAAATATATCCCGATAAAATTGATCGAGGAACAACATGTAAAAATGCTATAAAACCTCCGAGAGATTTACCTATACAAAGAAAAATCTAATCAGTAATAAAATTTCAAATGTTCACGAGAAAATAAAAACCTCTAGGGTCTTTCAAACAACTCAATGTTCCTTCTCACTTTGTTATTGTAGGAATTGAATCTTGACACAATATTTCTTCCCTAATTTCCATGTAGCAACATATTCTATAACCAGATCTTGCTTTCCTTATTTTAGCAGCACCTCAAAATGGGTTCTCCAATTTATTCTTTCAAGGTAATAATCATCACTATGATATTCCCTCCCTCTTAACTTAGGGAGATTTTTTTTTTTTTTTTAATGACATTGGAGAATATTTCATGGAGTCCATTTTTCTTACCATCATCATTCATATATCTTCCTTCATCATACTTATCAAAAAAATGTTACTTATGTACATCTTCACCATCTTGAATATGATGTACCTACAAAACTTATATAGAAAATACAACAAGGATTATAGAAGCATCAAGTTAGCCACATCAAAATCATACCATAATGGAAGCATTAGTGTTTCCAAACATGATTATCAAGAGACTTTATTTTAATACTTCAACTTATAGCCTAGGATTTCTTACAAACTATAAATCACATGAACAGCTCAATCAAGATATATCTATGGCTTCAATATTTATTTCAAAGATATGACAAGTCCTTTCACATAGGAAACCCTAGAAAGAATGGATCAAATTTCAAAGTTCATATGTTAGACTTTCTACTAGTATTTCATATAAACCCTATATTTCATACATGAGCTTTAATGATCAAAACCAATCATATCTCAAAAATAAAGCTTCAACAATATGACTAGCTTCTCAACAATGAAACTGAACACAATACAAATTCATTGATCTAGATTGTCATATCACTTACTAGATATTTCTACTAAGTTTTAGGTACCAAACCCTAGAATTTATAAAAAATATCATCCTAGAAAATAAAGCTTCGAATAGGGCTTAATGACAACCCTAAGACTTATTACCATCAATAATTTGGTCAACACACATGGATATGTAGGACTTCATAATCATGCATAAGCATATCATAACAACATATGTTAGGAAAACCCAATGACACAAAAAATTTAAAGTAAGAAATATAACAAACTTGATCATAAAAATAAAAATATACCTAGAGATTCATTCATAGGTCATAAGGGTATTTCTCATAAACCCTACCAAACCATAAGGATTTAGGGTTTCAATGCATAACATAGAAAAACCTTCAAAGGTTTTAGATTTTAGACATAACCATTAAACCCTAGCAAGTTAGGTATTTCATAGCCATATCAAAACCCCATACATGACATCATCAAACATTTTTCTTTAGACATCATCAATAACCCTAAGTAGGATAGGGTTTCACACATTATTATCGACATACCCTTAATTTAGGGTTTTCCAGAGAACCTTTCTAGGTTTCCATAAGAATAATTAAAGATGTGAGGAGGGTACATTTATCAAATGATGAATCACCATAAACAAGTATATTTATGATTCAAAGAACCTAAACATAACAATGTTAGTAATCTGGAATATCAAAAGAATTAAAATAACTTTATCATGAAGAGATCAAAGATATATAGTTTAAATCATACCTTTGTTCCTTGTCAAACCTTGTCTTGGAAGGCTTTCTTCCATACTCCTTGAGGATACAAGAAGTATTTTCTTTACGAATAAGATAGAAGTAGAAGAGTGATTAGTATTTAATATAAACAAACTTAAATAAATATAGGAAACCAAAACTGAAAAGGAGTAAGATAATTATCTTGGATGTTGGTGAGGGCTCTCTCCAAAGCTTGAGGGATACCTATAATCTTATAAAAACAATTCAATTTTTTTTTAGAAAGTATCATAAACCTACAAGTACTAAAAATACAAAATACAAAGTAAAATAATTAAGGCTAAGAGCAAAGGACTTAGTAGTGCAAGTCCCTTATGTCTGATTCTTCAGCTTTAGCTTTCTTATTTGATCATTCTTCAATAAAATTAGCTTGATCTCTTTCCCTTGTCTTATTCTTCGTATTATCGGGACAATCACTTAGATAGTGACCCATTTTAGGACATTGGTAGCATTCTATTTTGGACATGTCTACCTTTCTTCTTGGTCCTTTTTACTTCTTGAATTTTCATTTTTTACGATGAGCAGTGTAGGTACTTGAAACTTATTCTTAGTCCATAATTCTTCAAAAGTAGGAGGTACCTTTTAGATATTGAGTCCTGAAGAAAAAGCACTCCAAGTAGGTGAAAACCCCAATAATGCAGTGATCACAAGTTCTTTGTCCGATACAATTTTATCTCTGACTAGAAAATCATCTCTAATTCTAGCTATCCTTACAAAGAAGGAAGCCACAGTTTCATATTTAGTCATTTTTCTGGTCCTTAGTTCATTTTTCAAACTTGCTACTTGACCAATGTTCTTAATAGTGAATAATTTTGAAAAAGCCTCATACAGTTCTTGAGCATGGTAAATGTTGGATATATATGGGAAAATATTGTCCTTTATGCGTTATACCATTAGAGTCATGGCTAATATTTCTTATTTTATCAATTTTACCTTATCTGCATCATTGGATTCTTCTGTAGCCTTCTTTACTTTCCCTTTGACCAAATCCAATACTTCGTTATTTTCAAGAATGAGGTCAATTCCCTTTTTCCATGACCTATAATTTGAGGCTCCTTCAAGCTTGTTCTCTCCCCTTTTTGAGTTAGACATTGCCCTTGAATATAGTATACTTCTTCTTTTAAAGAATATATTTTTATGATTCCTTGATCAAATACCTAAGACTTCCTTTTTCCTCTTCCTTCACCAAAGGTCTGATACCATGTTAAAAAATCAGAAAGGAAAAAATATTTTCTTATACTTCATAAATACTTATGATGTTGTTTTATTTTTATTAGATTTATTATGATCTTATTTTTCTTAATTCATTAATAAATTACAAAAACAATAGCACACATATCAAGGACACCAGATATAGGTGGATATGCAGTGAAAAACCCCACTCAAGGGGAAAACCCTATTGATATTTTTAATGTTGGGGTAGCATCATATGTGCTCGAGGTCCAAAAACGTTTTGAGGGACTAGAGTACATGAGATATCGATGACCCAAAGAGGGATTTGAGAAATTTCATCATGTTTAAGAGAAAAGTAACTAATTAATAATTTTAATTAAGGACCCTAAGTTTAACTTAGGAAAATTAAAATATTGAAGGTAATTAATTTAGACGTGTGATGAAAATGACTTAAGTCACATGTATCAATATTTATTTTATTATTAGCCATCAAATCAAGATTAGATCACGGTCGTTGGTTTCCCAACGAGAAAAGTATAAAGGAAAGGCTTGGGGTTAGTTGGAGAATACAGACACGGAGGTAGAGCACTAAGACTAAGCTATAATTCTAGGGTGTGGTTTACTAAGAATTTTTAGAAGTGTTTCAACTGCAACCAGGGGTAGTATTGGCGAGAGGGATGATCTAATCCCAGGCCAAGAGCCAACAAGAGGCAAAAAAGAAACAGTTAGAGCAGCGCAAAGGGAGCAGTAGATACGTAGAGCAGCGGGCTTCAGTGCTATGCAGGTGCTACATAGGCCCAAAAAGGGCATCACAGAGGTAGCAGGAGGCCATCAGGGCTTACATAGGCCCAACTAGGGCAGTGCAGGGACAATGTAACCCAATATGGGGTTACGCAGGCATCTCTTGAGCAATGCAGAGGCACACATAGGCTAGAAGAGCTGACACAGAGGGCTTTAGAGAAGCGCTGGGGTTTATGAAGACATTAAAGGGTTGAGTTATGTAAATATCATTTGAGGGTGTGAAAAAAATCTAGTCTTTTGTCTCCAAAATATAGGTATTGCTACAGATTTTTGTATTGCTCTGTCGGGTTAACCAGTAAGGTGCCCGGATTTGTTGTACTTAGAATATACTTAATAATAAAAACCCTCCAGTAGCTAGAAGACCAGTATTATCGCATTGGGTTTTTCCAGGGACATTTTCCAGAAAATATTGTGTCTCACTTTGTCTATGTGCATGTATTCAATTTAGATCTATATCTGTGTAGGTTGTTAAATTTTTTATTTCGATGTTAATACTTAAATTTTTAGATTAATAACATGTCTAAGTAGGAGAAGTAAATCGTGACATTATAGTAGGGTTTCTACATAATTAATATTCAAAAAGTTTCACAAGGAATCAAAGCGATCGCAGATCTAGTTGGATCACCAGCAAGAATATTGAAGAATCCTTGTTGGAAAAAGAAGCAAATAAAGCCACACCATAAAAGACATCATAGTAGCAGAAGGGAGTAGAGCCACACTGAGGCAAGAGTGATGTAGTCTCCACATAGGAGCATGCACTTACTATGTAAAGGAATCACAGAGGCTATGATAGATTTTCCACTCATGCAGAGGCCAGCCAGGGTGACACTGTCCTAAAGTTGTTGTTGATTAAGAGTGCCAAAAGTAGTGCTGCATAGTTTCAATAGTTTCTAGTGGGGTTAAATGTCTGAAGGTACATAAATTAGCCTGACCATTTTTTGAAAAAGAGCGGGAGGAGAAAAACTTCCCAAATGATTTCCAGCCAAAGAAATATGCAGTTTGATAAGAGGATCGAAGGGTGATGATTCACTGAAATTTGGCTTAATTCCAAGAGCGGAAGTCAGTTGTCAGAGGGAGCAGAGGGTGCCTTTCTCATCAAGGACCCTAAATCGGAGTCTCTAGCATAGAGACAAGGATTAGTTTCGACAGATTTAGTGAGAAAATGGCACCTCAAGGACTACATGATCAGGATAGGTTGGATGCTCTGTCCAAGTTTGCAGTCTGGAAGGCCAAAATCCTGGTAGTCATGGAGGCATATAGTCTGAGGGAGCATGGAGAGAAAGTCCTGGCCACACCAACCGATACAAATCTCCTTGAAAAACATGAAGAAGAAATGGAAAATACTAAGTGCTTCATCATGGACAGAGTCAAAGATCATGTAGTGCCTCACATAGCTGAGAAGACAATAACTCATGATATGTGGGTGGCTCTGACGTCAATATATGAAGGAAGATCCATCTAGAGGATATTTTTTTTGGAAAATCAGATGAGGTTATTCATGATGGCCAAGGGAGAAGATATTAAACCTTTCCTTTTTAGATTACAAGTGATCGGGGATCAGTTGAATACCATGGAATTAAAGTGGGGGATGATGTTATGGTGAGGACTGCACTCAATGTGGTCATAGAGGAATGAGAAACCTTTGTCCAAAGTATCTTTGGTAGAGCGAACCTTCCCAATTGGGATAGTATGTGGGCGATCCTTTGACAAGAAGAACTCTGTCCATTCACGAAGAGATGGTACAACATTGTATCAAGTAAAGTGAAGAAGGAAGAAGAAGAAGATGCATGCTTGGCATCAAAGAGGTAGCAAGGGAAAAATAAGCATGATCTATCTAAGATCAAGTGTTTCCAATGTGGAGAACTAGGACATTTTTCCAACAATTTTCCTCAGAAGAAGAAGGATAAGGAAGCTTCTACTTCTAAGGTTGTTGTGGTGGATGACGGCTCCAAAGATGACGTAGCCATGAGCACTCATGAACCACAAAAGTGGGGCAACATGGTGTTACACAGTAGTTTGTCACCATCCCCGCAATCCCAATCCTGAACATTGGAGGACCATTTCAATGACTTCTGTGTATTTTCATACCTTGCAAAAAGTTTTATTTCATCCCTTCGAATGTGAAGAACATTTCCTTTGTTGATCATTCATGGATTAGGCTCTCAAAAACACATGATTTTGGGTCGGGACTGGTAGGCAGTTATTGCCTTGCCCCTATAGAGAAATTAGAACTGGTCCTCGTGCCCATTGGCACTCTGTCTCAGTGGATTTCCCATGGCAACCTATTTTTGGAAAGTTTTTTAAAATAGAAACGAAGTTTCCATGTCCAACCACCTTGTGAGCGAAGTCATTATTGTTTGTTCGACTGAATAATCTCGAAGTCCTTCCTTTGTCTTCTTGTTTCCTACATTTGAGAAACTCCCCAAAGGATAAGGCCTCTCTTCCACCTTATGAGGGATCCCAAACCACCTCCTCCTCTCCTATAAAAATGTCCTTCTCACATAGTTTCAGTTATCTGAACAATCCTTACTATATCTGGTGTGAGAATAAAGAAGAGAGGAATCCATTGTCAAGAGAGAGTTCAATCCCATTGCCTCGCCAAGTCCAATCCGTGATGAATGCTTGAGATGCGTTTGATTGGACCCATCGAAGGAGGCTACAATTTCAAGGCTTTTTTGTTGTAAACTTCTCTCTATCTTTAATAAAATACTAGTTTTTTGGTTCCAATTTTATCTTAGATAATATGAAAAATGTTTGATTCTCCTTGACCAATCGAATAACTATGAATGAAAATATGTTTTCGTATGTCATCACCATTCAATTGATCCTTCTGGAGGTACATGGACATTACCACTAAAGGACCGTGACCTATGATGACAAAGATCAATGGATCACTACTACAAATGACAACAAAATTTTTGGACCAAGGTAGGTCATCTATCCTAACTTGTTTTCATTTATTCGCTAGGAGTCTGAAAGTCTAGCTTGTTCCATTGTTTCTAGACCCACTCTAGGGCTAGAGGGATCGCCGATGTCCGCAGAGGGGATTTACCTACACAAAAAGTTAGCGACCATACTGGGATCAATGTGTTTTTCATCTCCTATTGCTCATCCAGTGTTTTTCTTGTCGAGTAAACTTTGGTCGTATCATCATTTTTTTCCTTTGTTTTTCCTGTTTGACTGTTTTCAAGCATCACATTTAGTTTCAGAGCATCAAGTCTGACCTCTACTCAGTGGTTTTTTATTTTTTCCATGGTTTTATAGCTCGACGTTGCTATTGCGTGAACAGTTGCACCGATTGGTGCCTGTTTCCTTTGTCACAGTTGTGCCAACCTCTATTTAGCACGGATTATAGTTAGATAGATGTGTCGAATCCTGTAGGTTAAAATTTTAGCCTTTTTCCTGAGTTTTGTTAGTTTCTCTTGCCTCTCGTTGGATTTTCATCTTCCAATTGGTCTAATAGAATTTCTTTGACTCTCTTTTCTCGTTCTTCTCAGATGGTTTCCCCTTATCTGATCAGTGGAGGTTGTCACCCTAGGGTTTCTAGGTGCCTTGTGTTGCTTTTTTAGCTCCTTCCTCATTGAACCTTCTGAGTTGAGTCTGAGTCAGTTTGGTCTTTATCATTTTAGGTTGTTGACTAATTTTTTGAGCTTTTATTTCAGTTCTACATGTCATTGGTTTTTTGAAAGATCATCTTGGAGTTGATTTAGCTCTCCATCTATCACCTTGAGCATATATTACATTTTTCACTGAACCAGTTTGAAAGCCTCCCTTTTGCATGGAAGAGTGCATCCCTATTTTGAGTGTGTTTGATATTCATGTTGAACTGATCTCTTTATTTTGGATCATTTCATTCGAATTGCTCAAAACTAGTATCTATTTTGTCATTTAGTGTACTAGTGCATTTTTCTTCTTATTAATCTAAAAAGACAAAATTTGCATTCTTTCTCTTAGTTTGAAAATGAAAAATATTCTTTTGCATTAGTATCTTTTAGTGAACAAGGAGAGAGATTTTCATTTTTTTCTTTGGTGCCTTAGATGCATTAAGGAAAAATCTTCTTCAGTTCGATTGATTGGTCCTTTGTTATGAATTACTATCCCTCTCTTAGCTAGCGTATCATCGAATTGGAATGATTTTCTTTCGCCTATAGTTGTGAATTAAGGATTCGAGATCACATTTCGTAAGGCCTCGAAATTGAAACATTAATTCAAGATAAATTTTAAAATGAATTCAATCAACCTAAGGAAGCATTGAAACCTAATGTGCACACATTTTAGAGGTCTAGGCTAGTGACGTGTTCCGGCGTCATTAAACCTAGTAGCTGTCATTCACCATCTAGCATTAGACAACACTAGCACGGACTTTTGCTCCCCATACCATAAAGTATATAAAGAGAGACCCTCATAGGTTTAAATCCTTTATCTGTAGGAAGCTGAGTCTGATGCCCTGTAACCGTGATACACCAAACACAACATTCGGGGAGACTGCCTGCATGTACATTAAGTCCTTGTTAATTTCTCTTTCATTTGATCACCATGGTGTATATTGCAGTTCACAGAAACTTGGTACACCCTATTGCTTAGATTCCCTGAGTAGTCATTTTGGTCTTTTCATGACTCTCTAAAATTGAAAATATCATGGAGCACTAGTCCTTTCACGATCGTTCAACCTGAAAGTGACTAGAGTCACCTTTTTCTGTTTCTTGAATCTTAAAATATGAAATGACAGAGTTTTGTTTCAATGACATAAAATCAATTTCCTGCGATCACATGCTCGTTAAAGAAATTTTCTTGGCTTGTTCTTAATTAATTCCTTAGTATTTGATCTTGAAGCCTGGAATTTTTCATCCTGGTTCTCTTTTGTTTTGTGACATAGTTACGGTTGTGGAACCACTAGTTTCATCATCCTCGTCATTGCCTCCTAGTGGCGATCCTTCTCCTAAAGTTTCTCTGGGAAAATCTCAACCCACTAGGTCTGTTGATTTCTAGTAGTCTATTCTTTGGAGTATCTTACCTCTAGCTACCTATTCCTCTCTTGAATATCCATTTCATATCAATTGGCAACCTCAAGATGCTTGGTTTGGTTTTGGGAACGAGGAAGAGTTTCCTCCTCTTACTTCGGAACTATCTTTACTAGCCATTGCTTTACTTGCCACTGCTCGCCGCCCTTTTGATGATAACATGGCTTCATCTGAAATTGATTCTTCAAGTCCCATCGATAGTGAGGAGCTTTATGTCTCTATAGGAGGTCATCATCTCCCTTCAGAAAATTTTCCTTATGTCTCAAGTCAACCTTCATCACGACCGATATCTATCCTGCTCAGTTATCATACGTTGGGTGAGATCATTTCTGGCATTGCATCATTGTATTAGAACCTGATATGGTTGGATATATTGACCCCCTCAGGGAGCTCGTCTATCTCGGTATTGAGGGCATCACCCCCAACTCCCATGATGTCGATGATTGTAACCTCTGTTCCTGTCCGACCCACTATCTGTGTGGCTTCATCCGCAATGGCTATTAGTATGACTCAGTCATCGTCAACGTCTTCTGTTGTTCACAGGTCCATCTTTATCAATCCCATGATACCTATTAGGCCCACTTTGAGTGGATCACAACCTCATGTTTCAAGAACCCAACCTGCTTGTAGTGCACTGATGGCTTCTACTACCATTACTAGAGCTTTGGCATTTGATAAATACCTGTTAGCCATTCAGCAGCAGAATTCCATCTCTTAGTGTTCCCATCAGCCGCAAAATTTTGTTAATCTGCCGCATCATTATGAAGTGTACATTAATCCCACCTATTTTCCTCTGATTGATCCTAATCAGGTCATATGCCAACTGGGAAAACCCTATGGTCCATAAGGATAACCCTTACAAGGACAACCTTTGGTCCAACAGGGACAACCCTCTGGTCCATAGTGACAACCTTATGGTCTACAAGGACAACCCTTACAGGGACAACCTTCGGTCCAACAAGGAAAACCCTACAATCTTGCTAGTCAACCTTATGTTCAATAGGAAGCATCTTATGTTCCCGAGTGGAAAATCTATCCACAACAGGGACAACCTTTTATGCAATAGCACCAGCCTTATGTTCAACAAGGCCATATTTTGGTACAAGGACAACCCTACGGTCCTACACTGGGTCAACCTGGTCTTTAGGGGAAACTTGGCCCATCCCAACCATCGAGAAAACCTCTTCCACAGGGGCAACCTGGTGGCTCTCAGCATCCAGGCCAACTGGCTCCATAGGGACAGCCTATCCAACCATAGTATCCGAGTCAACCTGCACCCTAGGGGCAACCCGTTCAGCCTTAGGGCATCGCTTACATTCCTCAAGGTAAATCTCAGGTGGTACATAGTGCACCCGAAGGTGTTACTTACATTTCTCAAGGTCAAACCTAGATGATATACAGTGTGCCTCAAGGCACTGCGTATATTCCTCAAGGTCAAACTCAAGTGTTATATAATGCACCTCAAGGCACTGCTTACATTCCACAACAAAATCCATATGTTTCTCAAATAGGGCCTCAATGGTTCACTTAGAATCAATATCCTAGTCCTCAAACCATGTATGGGTAGAACTATCAGGCTTATAACCCCTATGGACAGAATCCTCTGGAACAAAACATATGGGAGCATAATTTCTCTCAACTTGAGTAGAATCCTAATACTGGTCTTTATCCACGAGCTACAATCCCTTTCAATCCACAATTACCTTTTCTTGCTACATTGGAACTCCTTGATGTCTCGAAATTGAAAAACGATCCTATCCTTCATAGTCCATATTGGCCTCTAGTTCATAGTAAAATCCCTAACGATTGTCCCAAATTTGAGGGCATGTTCGGAGAAGACCGCCAACCACATCTTATGACATACCATCTTTGGTGTGCATCTAACTCTTGGGTTCACGATTCCATTTGACTTCATATTTTCCAATGGACTCTCATTGGTGTCGTTGCTAAGTGGTATATTGAACTCTCTCACGGCGTCTTCCAAGATTTCAACTCTCTATCCATGGCATTTCTCACCCACTTTCAGTTACCAGTTGAGTATGAAACTTGGACGCACCTCCTCACATCCTTGAAAACAATATCGAGCCACTCATATCTCTAATCATATTCATTAATGGAGGTGACGTCGTCAATTACTCAAGTTTGAGATTCCTGATCAACTTCTAACTAATTGGTTCACTACCTCCTTTATTTCTCTGATCGCTAAGGACATTGCTATGGGGGCATGTGTTACTCAGGAACAATCCATTGCTCGTGCCCATTACCTTGATCTTGTGTATTCTCAGTCTGACACATTGTATGAACTCTTGTATGATGCCCCTTGATCTGGAACTTCCAAAGCGTCGACGATGCCATTCTTCAACAGTATCATCGGTTCTGTGTCTTAGACTTCTTGGAAGTCTTCTCCAAATCCTGTGAAGAAAAAATCTACTCCTAATGATACTGCTTCTCAGTCACCTTCGAATTCTGGTAAAACCGCAGAATTGAATGCTGTTTAGTACAATCTGTTAGATAAAGCTTCCAAGGGTAAGAAGAAGGGTAAAGGTGAGGCCAAAGCTGAAACCCCGAAAGAGGATTCTCAGAAATCTTGTGCTGATGATGGTTCACAATGAAAACTAAAGTACCCTTATCTG
Organism: Pinus albicaulis; assembly: GCA_034641835.2. Classification (NCBI taxonomy): domain Eukaryota; kingdom Viridiplantae; phylum Streptophyta; class Pinopsida; order Pinales; family Pinaceae; genus Pinus; species Pinus albicaulis. The sequence goes on along the minus strand of CM076571.1, from coordinate 221,691,873 downwards.
ATTTGTGATGAAGAGCATTACACCAAGGACTGTCCATGATGGGCCAAGAAGAGTCAACTGCTCAAAGCCACCCAAGGCACTCCAGCTATTCTTAAGGAACCTTTCCCATCACAACAAACTTAGTTGGTGGAGAAACCTCAGTCCTCCACCCCATTTGGCTCTCAGGTTTCATGATGAACAATCCTGCATCTATTTCTATTGCTACCCGATCAAAAACTTATACCGAATCGTGTTATGGAGCCTGGAAGGAAATCGTTGATGGTCCTCCTCCCCCGCCTCCTTCTGGTCCTCTTCAGATTGAAAGGCCCAATACTGCGCTTGTTGTATGACCACCTTCCAAAGGTGTACTCTGTAAGTCTTCTTACAATCCCAACACTCATGTCGCTCAAAATTACAGTATTGTAGAGGATTTGGCTTAGGCACCTTGTACTATGTCTGCATTGGAAATACTTCAGAGTTGTCCATCACAACAGAAGGCTTTGTTATTTTCTATCAGAGTTGTTGATCTCGCCGACTCTAGCCTTATCACTTTTGATTTGGAAAATTTCATCCCACGTCTCCCTCACTAGCTTGCACTGATCAGTCAAGTTTGGATTAATGGAAATAATATCCATTGAGCAGTCATGGATGAGGGGGCATATAACTATACGTGTGTCATGTCTTCTATCTGCTAGAAAGCCATCAGTTCTCCAACCCTCAATTCATCTTCAAACGCTTTAGAATGTTATGATAGAAGGGAACCTTTCCCTCTTGGTGTTCTCGCTAGTTTACCTATTAAATTAGAAGGGAAAATAGTTAATGTTGAGGTTGAAATAATTGACGCAAAGCTCAATTAAAATATTCTCTTTGGTCGTAGTTGGAATCATGCCATGCTCTGCATTCTTTCCACTCTCTTTCGTGCTGTTCGATTTCTGCACGAAAGAAAGATCATTACTTTCAATTAGTTGAAATTTTTCACTTCTTCATCTTCTGAGAGAAATGTCCCATATGTAGATCATATTCCTACACCTTATGAGAGCATAGGGTCAGGTCTTTCCAAAGATCCTTCCCTCATGGGTATTTTTCCTCTTCCTCCACCCAACGCTGCTCAGGTTAACATGATCCCTAGGTCTTCTGATCTATGGGTCATCCCTTCACCCGAGAAGATTGATTCATTTGGTGACTCGATGCCATTAAGCCCAACAGAAATTGATTATTGTGAACTTATTTTGGCTTCGGCTCCTCTACCCTCTGATCATGCTCCTTTGAGAATGTCTCTTGACACTTATTCTTAATCACCTTGGCTTGGCACTTCGAATTCACCCAATACCTTAAATGAGATATTTCCCATTGATGAGGCCATCGTGGAAACTATATCTTGAGGATCCTCCTTGGGAAGATAGTCATCATCATTCCTCTTTCATGCCTAGCATTGGGGCTATGTCTACTTGTCTCAAGAAGTTTTCTTCCCAAGTTCCTTCTCATCTACTTCAAATGTCCATCCTGACAAACGAAGTCTTTGTAGAAGGTAACTTGGGGAACATTATGCAATCGATGCCTATCAACATCTCCATCAAACCGGGGGTTCTCGAGAACATCCACATTGGGGTGACCTACTGTCTTGATGAGATCAAGGTCTATACTAGTCTCTTCCACGAGTTTCATGACGTTTTCACTTGTTCTTACAAAGAAATTCCCAACATCTATGTGAGTATAGTTGTTCATGAGATTCCTACTTATCTTGGTGAGAATCTTGTTCGCCAGCATATTCGTCTTGTGCACCCTATAAAGGCGACTGCCATTAAGGGAGAAGTTGAAAAGCTTCTTAAAGACGGTTTCATTTATCCAATTCCCTTGATAGAATGGGTTTCTAATATTGTTCCTATGGATAAGAAGCATAGTAATATTCGTGTCTATGTAGATTACCATGATATCAACCACGCTTACCCTAAGGAAAATTATCCCACTCCTTTTATTAACCATATCATTGATGAATGTACTAGGAGTCAGATCTTTTCCCTTATAGACAAATTTTTTGGGTACAACCAGATCAATATTCCTCCAACCGATCAACACAAGACCGCCTTTATCTGTCCTTGGTGTACCTTCACCTATAAGAAGCTCCCTTTTCATCTTAAGAATGCTGGGGATAAATTTAAAAGAGAAATGTCATATGTCTTCCATAATATCAAGCACATTGTTCAACCTTACCTCGATGACCTTCCATCTCATTTGGCTAAGTGTAACGACCACGTCAGTCATCTTTGTCAAATATTTCTTCCTTGTTGACGCTATAACATTCAACTCAATCTGCATAAGTGCATATTCTATGTTGATTCCGGTAGAATCTTAGGGTTTATTGTCTCTACAGATGGAATTCATCTCTATCCCCTCAAATTTGAAGCTATTGTTGATATCCCATTCCATTCCTCTTTACATCAGTTGTAGAGTCTGCAGGGGAAAGCTAACTTCCTGCGTCATTTTATACCGAACTATGCTAAAGTGGAAAAATGATTTACACGATTACTTAAGCAAGGCGTCCCATTCCTCTAGGATGATATCACCCAAAAATTGTTCAATGCACTAAAGACATTTCTTATCAATGCTCCTTTGTTGTGTCCTCCCAATTATCATCGCGATTAATCCCTCTATTTGGCTGCTAAATTTAGCACTATTGCCATGGTTCTGGTGCAAGATGACGATGATGGTGATGAGCTCGTCATTTACTATTTGAGTAATAATATTCTCGATACTAAAACACATTATGCACATGTGGAGAAGTTGGCATTGGTTGCTGTTCAAGTTGTTCAATGTTTTCGTCACTATATTTTGCTATGCACAATGACCATGATTTCTGATTGCAACCCTATGAATTACATATTGAATCATCAATTATTGGGGGAAAATACTCGAAGTGGATCGTTATCCTCCAAGATCTCGATTTGGAGTTTACTACCGCCAAATCAAAGAAGTCATTGGTTTTCTTAGAATTGATTTTCTCTCTCCCTTCTGATTCTGCTCCGTCTGGTTCCCAAGGAACACGTTCTAGATGACACACTTTTTCTCATTAGCACCCTTGATTCTTGGTACAGTGATATCATCGTATATGTTCAGACTTCCACCTTCTGATCTGGGTTGACAAAGGACTCTCATCGATGCATCTGCCATCATTCTCAACCTTATCGCATAATCGGTGATACTCTCTACCACATCGGAGACGATTCTCTTATCTACCTATGTTTGACTCTCGAGGAGGCTCAAAAGGTCCTTAATGATTGCCACTCTAGTGCTTATGGAAGTCACATGTCTGGATATGCTACTGCAGAAGATGTTCTTCGTGCTGGCTATTTTTGGCCTACTATCTTTAAAGGATACATTGTTGCTGTCTGTAAGTCTCACAATTTTCAGATTTATCAGCGCAAGATGCATGCGCCACCCACACACCTTCATCCTATCATTACCATTGGTCCATTGGCAAAGTGGGGCAACTATTTTATGACGTGTAACCCTCAATTAGTTGGGGGGCATGCTTATATTATCATAGTCATTGAATTCTTTAAAAAATGGGCCTCAGAAATGCCTACACTTATAGCTGACAGTAAGACAACCGCACAATTTTTGTTCAATCATGTTAGTACTAGGTTTGGTGTCCATCAAGCCATTGTTATTGATCATGGTTCTCATTTTTTTCATTACATGATGGATGAGTTAAATTCTAAGTTGGGTCTGCATCATGACATCTAAATGCCGTACTACCCTCAAGCAAATGGCCATGTTGAAGCCATGAACAAGGCTCTTGTCACTATGCTTCAACATACGATTGGGATGCACAAGTCAAAATGGCATCTCATGTTGTTTTTATCTCTCTGGGGTTATCGAACCTCAGTGAAGGATGCGACCAAATTCACTCCATTCCATATTGTCTATGGTTTGGAAGCTACCCTTCCGATTGAATGAAAAATCCCTTCTCCCAAGATAGATGTTGAATTGTTGCCTAATACTTCACTAGAATAAGAGAATCTTATATATTTAGAGAGGCTTTATGAAACTCGTCACTTTTCTGCTGTTGTCATAGAAGCCCAGAAAAAGCGGGTCAAAGATCATTTTGACTAGTCAGTTTCCCCTCATTCCTTTGTAGAAGGAGACCTCGTCCTCTTGTACGACCAAGCTCACGATAAGCTGGGGGTAGGAAAATTCCAACCCATGTGGCATGGGCCCTATATTGTTAAGCGTGTTTTGCAGAACGGGGCTTATGAGCTAATTGATTATGAAGGTTATCCTCTGTATTAGCCTAGAAATGGGCTGTATCTCAAAAAATACTACGCATGAGTTTCTCATGCATGTTTCTTTTGTACATAGGTGTTTTTTCATTTTTGTACATTTTTGGCTTGGTGTGCTTTGCGAGCAGATTTCCTACTTATTGTGTTGTAGCTTTTTGTGCAGATGTCTATCACTCCTTCTGTTGGTTTCGTGGATGATGCCTCTCGCAGTACCCGCAATATTTCTTTTGTAGCTTGGGTGATTTATAATTGTTTTGGTGAGTTGATATACATTCAAGGTATTTGTATAGGACAAAACACAAACAATTTCATTGAATATAGTGTTGTCATTGAACTCTTGACCAAGGCCATTGCTGTCGACATTCATGCATTGATTGTTAACCTAGGCTCTTAGCTTGTTGTCCTTTAGCTTAATGGGCATTGTTCTATTAGAAATCCTCAAATCTTAAGGTTGTATTTGCATGTTCATTTACTAGAAATAAATTTTGATTACATCACATATCAACATATTCCTAGACGAATGAATGCGTTAACTAATATGGTAGCCAATATTCTATTAGATAGATATTTGCGTAATTCGTAAAACATCATCATGACATGATAAGATTCATACAGGAAAATATGCATATATATATATATATTGAGTGTTTGCATCCACGTGCATCATAAGTTCAAAAAATATGTATGTTTTTGTTATATCTTGAGACATCATGTCTCTCAAAAAATATGCAGAAATAAAAGCCTAGGTGTCTAGTCGGCATGATGCTCATGATAGCTTGTCACTTCCCGCACAAGTCACCTCAATAAGAAGTGAACACAGTTTGACACCCTAGCAGTGTCTCTCGTATGCACAAGGAACATCATTAAATCTTCCATAGTCAAGGATTCTACTGGTGAGTCCTCCAGGTTGCGTACGATTTCCTCCTCCTCGCTTCCCTCACCATGAGGGTCCACATAAAAATCACGAGGAATCCGCTGTGCTATTGGAGACATTCCCGCAGGTCTTTCTGGACTGACATCTACAAATACATGGATTAACATCAAAATATGCAGAATAAAAAAAACATAATACTCATTAAAATAAAAAAATAATTCTTACCCAATGCTTCATCCCAATCCTCTCCATATGGGAGTGGGAGATCCACACCACCCATAAATTATGTGCCAAAATAGGGCTAGTCCTCCACGACAATTAATTGTTGACAGAGCCACTCAAAGAACTATGGTCTGCAGGACATATATTAACTGCCTCGTAATATTGGCATCAAAGCCACCCAATGGACCATGCATGGTTGGTGGTGTAGGAACTATCACTTCCTAACGTTGAAAATTTGGTAACTGTTCAAAGATGAATGGTACCAAGATGGACCCATAGCCGAACTATTTCAGCTTACCATTCTTGCATTTTTCCAATCGGTGTTTTATATTGATCATTACTGCCTCTACCCAGTTGTAGAGAGTGGTCACCATGCAATCTATGGCAAGAAGTAACTGTGTCTTTGTGGCTTCATGTAGAGCTTGAGATCCAGTAGCTCGTGTGATGGTGTGTGGCACTATGTTTAGTGCCAAATTGGGAATGGGTTGTGTTAGCCACCTATAAAATTTGTCATATCAAATGCTGGCTAAAACATTTTTTGGAGCCTTCAAGGAACAAATTTTATTGCTAAAAAGTGTTGGCTCTTGAAGACTCTTGAAGGCCTCATGCCTCTGTCCAAAATTTTCATTGCTGTTTCCATTTTATACTCAGAAATTATGCTGATTTCATGAGGAAAAACTATTGCAAAATCATCATTTTTCCCTTCCTCTTCTTAAAAATAACCTTCATTTGCTCCCCTTTTTCTCCATAGAATTCCTCTATTTTTCATGAGTTCCCTTCTTCCATTCATGAAAATCACCTTTACATAGTTTAAAACTCATTTTTTAGCTATATCGAAACCCTCAAATCCATTGCAAAACCAGAGAAAATCATAAAAAATACATATTTTTGTGTAAGGGTTTAAGCCCCTTGGGCCAAAATCATAAACCACTTCCCCCACCTGCCCACACCTTAGAACTAGGTGCTAAACCCCTCACAGCGCTTATCGCATCGCAAAAATCCAAGTGTGCAAGTATTTTTGACATTACAAAAACTCCGATATGATTAAGCCTCGTGTTTATAAACCTCGATCATAATATTTTTCCATATAACCCGTGGGCCCGACTTCTGCACTTAAAACCTTGTAATAACCCATTTCTTTCTTTTGTAAAGTCATAAAACCCATTTATCCAAAGTCTTGGTCTAACACGCCCATACAACGTTTTTTAAATGAAAAATGGTTAGATTAAAAAGGACCCAAAGCGTAATTGCATCGGAGAATTCCAATGGGTTGATTGAAAGACCGCATCAAAACTTCCGATGCGATTCAAGTTCCATATGTATAAACCCCGGTCCTTTGTTTTCTTTGTAAAAACCAAGCGCAAAGACCAAAGCGCTTATCACATCGTAAAAGTTTAATGGTTAGATTAAAAAGATCGAGCCTGAGGCTCTGATTGCAATTGGCCCTTTGTTATGTAAAGCCCCGGGCCTATCATGTTCCATATAACTAAAGGCCCTACAGTGGGGTGTCATCCATTTCATATATATATTTTCCCACCCTGATCCATAAGAACTTTGTATTATATAAAAATTATGGGTTTTTCCTATGTTTTAAAGGGGTTTTCCACCGACGCATATCTCAAACAATATCTACTGTCGATCCTAAAACCAATCGACGACCCGCGCCGCATCGCATCGAAAATTTTCGTCGGGCGCGTTCTATTTCTTCCCCTATTGGTCATCCCCCAATCAATCGGGAGCCGTTGATATTTCCTTGCCTTCCGTGATCCAATGACCTACAATTTCTCTGACCATTAACTTTTCCTCCACCTTTTAAAACCCTCTGATTCACTCCCTATCATCGATCTGACCCTCAGATCGACGACCAACATTCAATCGCATCGACGTTTCCCTGTACATTGGCTCCATTTAAGTTTTTCCCCCGATCACATGACTCTGATTACATCTGGAATATCCGTTCGATCTCATCTTACGGCTTGTGTTCCTCCTGACACCCATTTCGGTTTTTAATTTATTTTCCCTCCGCCGAAGGTTTTTTAACCTTATTTCTTTGTATTTTTTCCATTTCTCTATTATACGTCCTGGATCGCTCCAAACCGTCGATCTCTGCAGATCAAAGGATCTAACTTATTACTTCCCATCACTCTCCTTTGGACCATTATATGCAGATTTCCATCGTTGGATGATGCCATCCAACGGCCATGCTCCTCCCTACACCTCTGAAGCAGTCATACCCAATAAACGCAGGATTTTATAATATTTGTGTGTTTTCTACAAGATATAATGGATTTCCAATATTTTAAAAGGAAAATTAAAGCCAAAGGATGATGATCCTTCAGGTTTTGTTTATTAAAAAATATCCATTTAAAGGTTTCAATGCCACGCTTTGTTGGTGCATCATGAGCACTGATGCCATAAGAACCCTGCGCGACCTGCACATCAACAAGACACAGTGATTTAAAATCACAAATTAAAGAGTATCAGTGTTGAAGACAGAACATAGCAGAACTGAAGATTGAAGACAGATTTACGGGGATTACGGCTAAGATTGATTATGATTCAAAAGCCTAATCCCCCAAATTAAAACACAGTTAAGAGAAAAAAATATGTGTTTTATCGGACAGAAAGGCCTCCACTGCCACATCAGAGGCCAATTGATTCCTCTCAACTACCACAAAGCCACCTGTGCCTCAAAGCATTCAAACAGAGGCCAAAGTTATTGAACAAAAATCAGATATTTGCCTTAGCATAGCCAAAGATTTCATTCTGCTAAGGGAATTTAATACAAAAAATATCAGCAGAGTTATTAATTCCTGAACAGAGCCTTAAAAGTCAACAAAAGCTGCCACCGAGCTTTAATTTTAATTGTAAAACATTAATACAGTGACATTATCTGTGCACTTATCCATCGAGCCCCTCAAAGGCCGAGAAGCCATTAAGACTGTATTGATTGTCCTGAGAGATATTTTATCAGATCTCACCTCCTCATTCTTCTATAAATACTGTTGTAGAAGATGAGAAATTGTTGGTTGATCACTAGTTGTAATATTGGAACTCTCTGAAATAATACATAGTTTGTTGAAGTTGAAGAAGAAATTAAAGTCTTGGAAGCCCTGATGATGTTGTTGCATGCTTGTTACTGAGAAGGCTCTATCATTGGATCCATGAGCTTGGTTGTTGGTGAAGTATTCTGAACTGTTTAATGTTTTCCCTTGTTTTCATTATGTTCTATAATTTCTTTCTACAGTAGGTTGAAAGTTTTAGGCTAAGAAATGACGCCTGGAAGCACCTTAGACATGTTCATCCTTCACTGTTTCATGTTTTCTTCCGCTGAAGTATTTTAGAATCTTTAATCTCTCTCTTTAGTCTTCATGCTTTTTTATTTCCTTAATAATTCGAATAGTTGGTTTCTGCATGATTTATGGTTCTCCCTGCTTGTCTGCTGCCACTTAAAAACTGTTATTGAAGTTTCCCTTTGAAATTTATTGTTTACAGTGAGTCAAGGAGGTATGCTCTAATATTGCCCTTTGTCCTTGCTTAAACAGTTGTCTTAAAGGTCTTTGTAGATGTAATCATAGATGTGTTAGGAGTTCCCTCTTCTATTACTGCAATTATCAGTGAATCTTTTATGTTTTCTAAATCATTTGAAATAAAATCTTTGAGGAAATAGGGTGTTCCCCAAATCTTAGATTTCATTTTAAAAGTTGTTTTGGAATCATTCTTTGCTTAAAGTTGTGATTTGTAGAATTCATGGTTTGCCCTGTCTATCAAAAAGCGCTTTACTGTTCAAAATTGTGTTTTCAAATTCTCTTTGTTGAGAATTAAACTTCTCTTTCCAAATCATTGATGTCCATCTCATTCCAAAAACCAAAGGATCCTGTGGCCAAGCTACCCATATCCATTGATAAATTTTGTCATGACCTATTTTTGACTCCATTGCCCAATGAAGCTACTACTCCCTCTTTCTACCTACCTTTCCTATATCTTTCATATTCTGCTGTATCAATCCAACCAAACCCACAATCAAACACCTGCACTTAATAATTAGTCTAAAACCAATACTCTAAGAACACAAGATAAACCTTTGCAAATAATTTGAGAGATCCCTCTCTGAGAACAGGAGGACTAGATCCTGGAACTCTAAAGATTGGTTCTGATGTTGCCTTGTATTTTGATTTGCCAAACTATCAAAACACAGGACACCAACATAATGGTGATCACGGTGGGACCCTGAGTAACAAATTCAAGACAAAACACTCATTGTCTAGTATAACATAAGTAACCTTTTTCAAGCACTACCAAGCAATGGTAATCATGATAAAAATTTTTTGAATCAGTGACAAACTAAGTAACCCTTAGGATTCTCATAAGCCCTTATCAAACCTTGAAGGAACCAGTTACCAAGCCATAAGAGTAAACTTTGTTGGTTTGAACACCTTAGCTAAGTGCAAAATCAGACTTAGAACACTCTCCTAACCTATAAGACTAAAATAACTCAGAAAAAACCCAAAAAAATTTCAGTTTGGCTTCACAATAAACATGGTGGTGGAACCATCCAATATCTTACCTTCATAAAAGCTAAAAAGTTTCCACCTGGCGACTCCACTAGCTCCAGTAGGCCTATTACTCATCTAGGTTCCCAGATCTCTTTAGGACTGTGTTAACCAGCCTGGAAGAAGTTTAGAAGCCTAGTCCCATACTAGATAAGACATTGTGAGAGGTAAAATTCCCAAAAACAGTCCCTAAAATCTCAACCTCTCTCATTTTTGAAAAACAGCCTGGCTTCACATAGGATCAACACTAGATCCCATCCAGACCCAAATCCTCCTTTAATCGTTGACAATCTTGAGAGAATTATGTGGAAGACTTATAACTCTAGAAAATCAACTGCTAATAGGAGCCTCTTAAGAACAAAATCTTTACCTGAAAACCTTGTTGCTTTGGACGATTTACACTTTGATTTACATCGTACAAAGAGCATCTTTAGAACTAGCTCTCAAGGTGATTTAAACCAAACTGATCTTGACATTGTAGATTTGCAGAAGAGCTTCAGTAGAGAAGCCTCACCTTGCACTCCTCCTGACTCCCAGCTTCTTCATCACTTTATCCTTTTCCATAACAAGTATGCTCAAAATCAGTTTACTGGTCCAAGTGTTTCTTCCACCCCAATCCATACTACCATTGTGCAAAACACACCTGTTCAGCCCACTTTCCCTTTTGCAAACCCACCTCTTGTAAATCCACCCTTATTTCTAGCCATGGCAACATGGTATGCCCCATTAGTGTTACCACAACCTTTACTTCCCTTACCAAATGATTATCAATCCAAAATCCCTCACTTCACTGAAAAAGAGTGCTCAATGGCTCAACATCATGTAGATAGGATGGAAGATGCATTTGATTACATGGAGATAGAAGAAGAAACTGTGAAGATGAGTATTTTCGCCCAAAGTTTAGGAGGGGATGTAAATAAATGGTTTAAAAACTTACCTCCTAACAGCATAAATGATCTCCCTGCCTTGCATCAAACATTTATCAACAGTTGAGAACTCAAAAGGAACCCTCTCCAAATACTAGCAGAGTATAGCAGCCTCAAGAGAAATAAAGGGGAGAGTGTCCATGATTAATCCACTAGGTTCAATAGCGTTTACAATGCTCTCCCACCTCACATGAAACCTCCTCAAGGCATGGCCTTGGTAAGGTATCCCGAAGGCCTTGATGCTGAAATGACTTATGAGTTAACGGGGAGAGATTAATTAACCTTAGAAGACATGCAGGAAGGAGCTTTGAGTGTAGAAGCAAACATAATCGAGAAAAGAAATAGGTTGATATTAGATAAGAGGGTAACTTATAATGATGACCTACTACCCTCAACCTCAGCTTCTGACACAAAAATTGACAATCTAGTAAAGGTAGTGATGGAAAGGATGCTTGAAAAGATCAATTTGAATGAGAGACTGCCACCAAGAGAATCTCAAAGTAACCAAAACATAAATAGAAATCAGAATTATAGAAGAGAAAACAATCAAGATAAGCAAAAGGAAAGCGACCAACAAATTAGACCCCCCTTCTAGCAGAACTATGTAGATCAATATGAGGAGGATAGGGAGTTGGAAAGGTTGGAAGAATCTCATGTAAACTTGATTGGATCAGACAGTGGGGATGATGTTTTCCTCACTGAGGAAGAACAAGGTTTTTTCTCTTATGATAAAAATACAAACAACTATGAAGATTTTGATGACTATAAATTGGGGTTTGAAAATGCAATCATGAAGGTACACAAACAGTATGATCTTAGGAGCAAAGGGAATGTAGACAAATTAAAGGATAAGAAAACTAATACTGTTGTCAAGAAAAACGTAGAAATTCATCCCAAAAGGACAGTAGAAAAAACCAACATTTTGACTAAGAAACCAAGCATAAACAAAGACAAAAGTGTCCAGCCAGATGTTGAGCAGAGTACCCCTGGCACTTCAGCTAGTGGTCCTCATAAAACTTTCCTAATTACCAGTCCAAACAAGGTTCAACAAATCAAACTTGCTGAAAAGAATTCAATTGAAAAGAAATATGTAAATATCAACAAATCAATTATTCCTTTCAGCCTTGAGGGAGAAATTGCTAAGATAAAAATTTCCATTCCCCTAGTTGAACTAGTAACCCAAGAGCTATACAAAAACCAAGTTTTGAAAGCTTTAAACTAGGAAGTGATACTGACACCTTGAACTTGACTGATGACAAACCTGAGTTGTTGTTTGGTCCAGAAGTTGAAGGAAAATACCAAGAAGGGGTTGTCCCTCCCTTCTATGTTAGCTTGAACATACACGAGAAAATTTTGCACAATGCCATGTTAGATTCGGGAGCTTCACACAATCTAATTCCCAAGGTGGTAATGGAAAGGTTAGGCTTAGAGATTACTAAACCATACAAATATTTGTATTCCTTTGACTCAAGCAGAGTCAAATGTTTGGGTTTAATCAAATATTTATGTGTTAATTTAGCTCAAATCCCTGCTAAGAGTCTAGTAATGGATATAATTGTAGCTGACATTCCCCCTAAGTATGGCATGCTCTGATCAAGATCTTGGGGAGCCAAACTTCAGGGAAGCCTTCAAATGGACATGTCTTATGCCACCATCCCTTTTTTCAATCAAAATAGAAGACTATACAGGGAATCCCACATGAAGTACATGGTGAGCAACATAGACAAACCAAACAACTCTCCAATCTATTCTATTCAATCAAGTTTAGATTCCTTTATCTTATGTAACGAAGATGAAATTACTCAACAAGATAAGGAAAACATCAACCAAATCAGTTCACCAGAACAATCAAATCTTCCCTCAAATCGAATTCAAAACATTGACAATCAATAGCAACAAGAAAATGAAAATGAGGCAAATATACTTTGGACAATAAACTTCAATGGATCCTGTAATAAAACAAGCGCAGGGGTAGGTTCCTGGATTCAAAATACGAATCAAAGTTTTTTGTATAAGTTAGATTTTCCATGCACTAACAATATTGCTAAGTACGAAGCCCTTCTCCTAGGCTTACAATTGCTTAAACAGTTAGAAGCCCAAAAGATATCCATCTTAGGGGATTCTGAACTTATCATAAAACAAATAAAAGGAGAATACTCAGCTAGAAATCCAAGGCTTAGGGAATATCGGAACGCTGCACTTGATTTATTAAAAACCTTCGAAAAATATGAACTCATTTTATCCCTAGAGCACTGAATCATCTAGCAAATGAACTCACCTTCAATGCCAGAAACTGCCAAGTACCTAAGATAAATGAACAACTCAGTGTAAAGGTAAAACACAGGCCTGATGTGCTTGATAACGAAGATCACTGGCAAGTGTTTGATTCTGACAAACACATAGACGATTAATTGAAATCAGAAAATGATTTTAGCATACCAAAATCAGAAACCAGCCAAAAAGAAAACTGTTTGTATATTGAACAAATCCCAGAAGTTGAAATGACATATTTTGCTGATATAAATCCTTATGAGGATCCTTTTGAAGCAGAGATAATTGACAACGCAGACCAAGAAGACTTGGAATTTTTACAATGCAAAAATGATAAAATTCCAAGAGGTCCCACAACTTTAGAACACCTTTTTTATTTTAACGATGTAGCCAAAGAACCGAGAATGGAGCCTGTGGAAACGAATGTAGAAGAGCATAAAATAGGCAGTCTGGCAGAACCCAAGATGATCAAACTGTCCAGCACTCTCCCAGCTCACATAAAATTGCAATACTTAGAGCTGTTCAAAGAGTTTAAAGATGTTTTTTCTTGGGGATACAAAGATCTGAAATCATATGATACCAGCATCATCCAACACAAGATTCCCCTGAAGGAAAATCAAAAGCCTTGTAAACAAAAACTAAGAAGAATAAATCCTCTCTTACTACCTTTAGTTAAGGCAGAGATTGAAAAAATGCATGATGCTGGGATCATAATACCCATTAGATTTTCTGAATGGGTATCAAACTTAGTTTCTGTTAGAAAGAAAACAGGGGAAATCATTCTCTGTATTGACTTCAAAAATTTAAATAGAGCCTCTTTAAAAGACAACTAACCCTTACCCAAGATGGACCATATACTTCAAAGGGTAGTTGGGTCAAAAAGGATATCACTCTTAGATGGGTTCTCGGGTTACAACCAGGTGTTAGTGCTCCCAAGCGATCAAATCAAAACTGCTTTTAACACACCTTGGGGCACCTTTATGTATGTCAAAATGCCTTTCGGACTAATGAATGCAGGGGCCACCTTCCAAAGGGCCATGGACATAGCATTTTCTGAAGATATTGGCTATTTCATAATCATTTACCTTGATGACATAACCATTTTCTCAAAAACTGATGAAGAACATTTGATTCACTTGAGAAAAGTCTTTGAGAAGTGTAGGAAATTTGTCTTGTCATTGAATCCCAAGAAGAGACTTTTTGGTCTCCAAGAAGGTAAACTTCTTGGCCATATAATTTTGGAAGAGGGAATCAAAATATACCCTACAAGGATAGATGGCATATTACAAATCAGTCATCCAAGAAGCCTCAAAGAGTTGCAATCTTTCATCGGAAAGATTAATTTTCTAAGGAGGTTTATCCCTAATCTTGTTGAGCTATTAAAAAACATTACAAACATGCTTAAGAAAGATTTCAGTGTAAAATGGACTTTACTAGCTAAACAATCATTCGAACTGGTCAAACAAGCTCTTACTCAAACACCAGTCCTGATTAGTCCAAATTTTAACAAAGACTTTTACATTTTTTCTTTTGAATCTAAGCATACAATAGTTGTATTTTTACTTCAAAAGAATGATTTGGGACAAGAACAACCAATATATTTCTTTAGTAGGGCCTTAAAATATTCTCCTCTCAAATATAACATCATGGAGAAGCAAGCCTTAGCATTAGTGAAAGCTTTAAAAGACTTTAGGGTCTATATTTTACACTCTCACATAATTGCTTTTGTTCCACATACTGTTGTCAAGAAAATTCTAAGTCAAGACCCTGATGGTAAAAGGGGAAAATGGATTGCAACTATTCTTGAGTATGACTTAGAGATCAGGCCCACCAAGCTAGTTAAAGGGAAAGGATTAGCAAAACTTATGGCTGAGTCTAACTTCCAAGCACTAGACATGAATATGGTAGATGTGTTGGAAGAAATAGAAGAATCTACTGCTCCTTTTATTGAAGAAACATTTCTAAATTCTCCTTGGTATGTTGATATTATTTATGTGCTTTTATATTTAAATGCCCCTCCTTCTTTGTCTAAAACTAAAGCTAGATTTTTGAAACAAAAGGCTTTGAGTTTTTTCATCTTAGATGGGGTATTATTTTGGAAAAATGTTGTTGGAATTTTGCTTAAATGTTTACTTGAAGACGATGCAGGGAATATCATGCATGAGTTGCATGATGGAGAATGTGGAGGACACCTCTATTGGAAAGCCACAACGAACAAAATTCTTAGATCTGGTTACTATTGGCCTACCATTTTCCCAGACACTCAGAAGTTGGTCATGTCTTGCCATAAATGTCAAATCTTTGATGGCAAAACAAAACTTCTTCCCTTACCCTTACATCCTATCAGAGTTGAGGCACCTTTTCAACAATGGGGGTTGGACTTCATTGGGAAAATTCGTCCATCCTCCTTAGCTCAACATAAGTGGATCCTCACAGCCACTAACTTCTTTACCAAGTGGATAGAAGCTGTACCTTCCAGAAATGTTAATGACTCTGTCATTATCAAGTTTCTTGAAACCAATATCCTATCTAGATTTGGTTGTCCCAGAAAAATCATAATAGACAATGTTGCTGCTTTTAAATCTAAGATGATGGTTGATTTTTGTTACAAATACCACATAACCTTGGTCCATTCCACTGCTTACTATCCCCAAGGAAATGGATTAGCTGAATCTTCCAACAAGAGTCCCATCAATATCATCAAAAAACTGTTGGAGCAGAATAAAAAATCATGGCACAGTAAGCTGGTTCATGCCTTATGGGCTGATAGATTAACTACAAAAAAGTCAATAAATATGTCCCCCTATCAGCTAGTCTATGGTATGGACGCAGTTTTTCCCACCTCATTAGGAGTTCCAGTCATGAAACTCCTTCAAGAAGTGAAGATTGAAGAGAATGATATGTAGAGAAGAATCAACCAAACAATCCATTTACAACAGACCAGAGAGGAAGTCTATGAAAGAACACAGTTAGTCCAAGAAAATATGAAGAAGCTTTTTGATAAGAGGACTAAGGAAAACAATTTCCAAGTTGGAAATGTTGTTCTTAAATGGGATTCAAGAAGAGAAGAGAAGGGAAAACATGGCAAGTTTGAGAACTTGTGGAAATGGCCATATATTATCCATACTGAGAGGGGTCACAATGCATTTTTCTTAAAAGAATTGAATGGAGAAGATCTGTATGGAGGTCCTGTCAATGACAGGATGCTCAAGCATTAATTCTACCAAGAATATTGAGTTTCAAAGCATTTTATTTTTCATTGTAAATATCATAGTCTAACCATTGCATTCAAAGTTAGAAAAATCAAAAATACAAAGAAAGTGAAAGAAAGAAAAGAGGGCAGATTGTAAAAACAATAAAGGTATAGCCCCATACCAAAAAAGAGGAACAAATTCTGAAAGTGTGCAAGCTCAAATGCCACTCCTGAAGAACACACTTCTAGTTAGTCAAATAGCCTAATCTTGACTAATTAGTTTTAAATTTTCTGCTGATTAGATAGTGAATTCGATTTGCCAAAATGTTTAATCTTGGCTTATCAGTAGATATATTAGGATAGGAATTAAAGGTTAAAACATGCTCAAAATCTAAACCGTAGTTTCGCAAAGAAAAGAATGACTCCAATCTATTTCAAATTCCAAGTCAAAACAGAAGTAAAACTGGTTCTGATATGCTCAAAACCTGAACTAGATAACAAAGGAAAAGCTAGTCAAACAAGCTTAAAAACAGAGCTGAAGAAAAGAGAAGGATGTTCTTAAAAACTTTCAGATCTTAAAGCCTTCATCATTTTGATTTAATTTTCTGCAAAAAATAATCTATGTGCAACTTGTTTTTATGCCATAGATCAGCATCAAGTTAGACTGTTCAATCCTGACTTGTATGCTTTTAAATTTCTGCTTTAGAAATTAGAGAATAAAAATCTGTTAGACTATTTAATCCTAACAGATTAGTAGATTAGGTAGAGAAGCATATGAACTCAACTGTTTAATCTGAGTTCATGGAGAAATAAGAAGTAGAAATAGATTAGATTTTTTTTCCTTTCAAAAGAATAAAATTTTGTAAGAGAGTTTGCCAATCCAAGTGCACTCTATAGAAGAAAAATGTTAGATCAGTAGGATTGGGTAGGTAGAAAGCTTGTATTGATGAAATTCCATTGTTTTTCATGGCTGCTAACATTGTCCAAATATAAGAAGATCATCTAAGTAAAGAAAGTAGACGGCCCAATGGATGAGCCACTGATCAACCTCCCAGAGAATGTAGGTCTGAGGTTCTTGGTGCCTTCGAGAAGACACCATCCCCAAGTGGAGCCACTGTTAGCCACCTATAAAATTTGTCATATCAAATGGTGGCTAAAACATTTTTTGGAGCCTTCAAGGAAAAAATTTTATTGCTAAAAAGTGTTGGCTCTTGAAGACTCTTGAAGGCCTCATGCCTCTGTCCAAAATCTTCATTGCTGTTTCCATTTTATACTCAGAAATTCTACTGTTTTCATGAGGAAAAACTACTGCAAAATCATCATTTTTCCCTTCCTCCACTTAAAACTAACATTCATTTTCTCCCCTTTTTCTCCATAGAATTTCTCTATTTTTCATGACTTCCCTTCTTCCATTCATGAAAATCACCTTTACATAGTTTAAAACTCATTTTTAAACTATATCAAAACCCCCAAATCCATTGTAAAACCAGAGAAAATCATAAAAAATACATATCTTTGTGTAAGGGTTTAAGCCCCTTGGGCCAAAATCATAAACCACTTCCCCCACCTACCCACACCCTAGAACCAAGTGCTAAACCCCTCACATTGCTTATCGCATCGCAAAAATCCAAGTGTGAAAGTATTTTTGCCATTACAAAAACTCCGTTGCGATTAAGCCTCATGTTTATAAACCCAGATCATATTATTTTTCCATATAATCCATGGGCCCAACTTCCACACTTAAAACCTTGTAATAATCCATTTCCGATCACCTTTTTTCTTTTGTAAAGTCATAAAACCCATTTATCCAAAGTCTTGGTCTAACGCACCCATACAACGTTTTTTAAATGAAAAATGGTTACATTAAAAAGGACCCAAAGCACAATCGCATCGGAGAATTCAAATTTTTTGATTGAAAGATCGCATCAAAAATTCCGATGCGATTCAAGTTCCATATGTATAAACCCCGGTCCTTTGTTTTCTTTGTAAAAAACAAGCGCAAAGACCGAAGCGCTTATCTCATCGGAAAAGTTTAATGGTTAGATTAAAAAGACTGAGCTCAAGGCTCTGATTACGATTGGCCCTTTGTTATGTAAAGCCCCAGGCCTATCATGTTCCATATAACTAAGGGCCCCGTAGTGGGGTGCCATCCATTTCATACATATATATTTTCCTGCCCCGATCCATAAGAACTTTGTATTATATAAAAATTATGGGTTTTTCCTATGTTTTAAAGGGGTTTTCCGCCAGCGCATATCTAAAACAATATCTGCCGTCAATCTTAAAACCAATCGATGACCGGCGCAGCATCACATTGCAGAGTTTCGTCAGGCGCGTTCTATTTCTTCCCCCATTAGTCATCCCACGATCAATCAAGATCCGTTGATCTTTCCTTGCCTTCCGTGATCCAACAACCCACAATTGCTCCGACCATTAACTTTTCCTCCGCCTTTTAAAAACCTCCGATTCACTCCCTACCGTCGATCTGACCCTCGTATCAACGGCCAACGCTCAATCGCATTGGCATTTCCCTGTACATCGGTGCCATTTAAGTTTTTCCCCCGATCACGTGACTCCAATTGCATCTGGAACGCCCGTTCGATCTCATCTGACGGCTCGTGTTCCTCCCGACACCCATTCCGGTTTTTAATTTATTTTCCCTCCGCCAAAAGTTTTTTAACCTTATTTCTTTGTATTTTCGCCATTTCTCTATTATACGTCTTGGATTTCTCCCAACCATCGATCTCTGCAGATCGACGAATCTAACTTATTACTTCCCATCGCTCTCCTTTCGACCATTATATGCAGATCTCCATCGTTGGATGATACCATCCAACG
The DNA here is from genome assembly GCA_034641835.2 of Pinus albicaulis. Classification (NCBI taxonomy): domain Eukaryota; kingdom Viridiplantae; phylum Streptophyta; class Pinopsida; order Pinales; family Pinaceae; genus Pinus; species Pinus albicaulis. The sequence goes on along the minus strand of CM076571.1, from coordinate 221,672,737 downwards.
GCCATGCTCCTCCCTACACCTTTGAAGCAGTCATACCCAATAAACGTAGGATTTTATAATATTTGTGTGTTTTTTGCAGGATCTAATGGATTTCCAATATTTTAAAAGGAAAATTAAAGCCAAAGGATGATGATCCTTCAGGTTTTGTTTATTAAAAAATATCCATTTAAAGGTTTCAACGCCATGCTTTGTCGGTGCATCATGAGCGTTGGTGCCATAAGAACCCTACGTGGCCAACACATAAACAAGACACAGTGATTTTAAATCACAAATTAAAGAGTATTAGTGTTGAAGACAGAACACAGCAGAACTGAAGATTGAAGACAGATTTGCGGGGATTACGGCTAAGATTGATTATCAAAATCCTAATCCCCCAAATTAAAACAAAGTTAAAAGAAAAACATATGTGTTTTATCAGACAGAAAGGCCTCCACCGCCACATCAGAGGCCAATTGATTCCTCTCAGCTACCACAAAGCCACCTGTGCCTCAAAGCATTCAAACAGAGCCTGAAGTTATTGAGCAAAATTAGATATTTTCCTCAGTGCAGCCAAAGATTTAATTCTGCTAAGGGAATTTAATACAAAAAATATCAGCAGAGTTATTACTTCTTGAACAGAGCCTTAAAAGTCAACAAAAGCTCCCACCGAGCTTTAATCTTAATTGTAAAACATTAATACAATGAGAATATCTGTACGCTTCTCCATCGAGCCCCTCAAAGGCCGAGAAGCCATTAAGACTGTATTGATTGTCCTGAGATATATTTTATCAGATCTCACCTCCTCATTCTTCTATAAATACTGCTGTAGAAGATGAGAAATTGTTGGTTGATCACTAGTTGTAATATTGTAACTCTCTGAAATAACGCATAGCCTGTTGAAGTTGAAGAAGAAATTGAAGTCTTGGAAGCCCTGATAATGTTGTTGCATGCTTGTTACTGAGAAAGCTCTATCATTGGATCCATGAGCTTGGCTGTAGGTGAAGTATTCTGAATTGTTTAATGTTTTCCCTTGTTTTCATTATGTTCTATAATTTCTTAATACAGTAGGTTGAAATTTTTAGGCTAAGAAATGACTCCTGGAAGCACCTTAGACCTGTTCATCCTTCACTGTTTCATGTTTTCTTCCGCTGAAGTATTTTAGAGTCTTTAATCTCTCTCTTTAGTCTTCATTCTTGTTTATTTCCTTAATAGTTCGAATAGTTGGTTTCAACATGGTTTATGGTTCTCCCTGCTTGTCTGCTGCCACTTAAAAACTGTTATTGAAGTCTCCCTTTGAAATTTCTTGTTTATAGTGAATCGAGGAGGTCTGTTTTGATCTTGCCCTTTGTCCTTGCTTAAAAAGTTGTCTTAAAGGTGTTTGTAGCTGTAATCATAGATGTCTTAGGCGTTCCCTCTTCTATGATTGCTATTATCAGTGAATCTTTTATGTTTTCTAAATCATTTGAAATAAAATCTTCGAGGATATAGAGCATTCCCTGAATCTTAGATTTCATTTTAAAAGTTGTTTTGGAATCATTATTTGCTTAAAGTTGTGATTTATAGAATTCATGGTTTGCCCTGTCTATCAAAAAGCGCTTTATTGTTCAAAATTGCGTTTTCAAATTCCCTTTGTTGAGAATTAAACTTCTCTTTCCAAATCATTGATGTCCATCTCTTTCCAAAAACCAAAGAATCCTATGGCCAAGTTAGATTTTCCCTCTGATATCCCATATCCATTTATAAAGTTTGTCATGACCTCTTTTTGACTCAATTGCCCAATGAAGCTACTACTCCCTCTTTCTACCTACCTTTCCTAGATCTTTCATATTCTGCTGTATCAATCCAACCAAACAAACAATCAAGCACCTACACTTAATTACTAGTCTAAAACCAATACTCTAAGCGCACAAGATAAACCTTTGCAAATAATTTGAGAGATCCCTCTCTGAGAACAGGAGGACTAGATCCTGGAACTCTAAAGATTGGTTCTGATGTTGCCTTGTCTTTTGATTTTCCAAACTATCAAAACTCGGGACACCAACAGTTTGGATATCCACCTTTCCACTCTTGGATTATTTCCTTTCCCCTCGAAAAACTCTATCAATGACCATGCCCATGTTTTACATCATGGGCCAGGTAATAGACAAGCTTCATACTGCTCCCCTCCATGACAATCTATTTATGAGGTAAACATCTGAGACCTCAATCTCTAGTTCCTGATCGTGAGTTATGAATCTTTCCCAATCGATGTCCCATACAATAATAAGGTACTGTAATAGCTCTGGTTGAGCTTGGAGACATGGTGCCATGAAGAATTTTTTAAGCCCACAGTTCCTGAGAACATCCATGCATCTTACGTTGCCCAAGGCTTGCTCTTCTTCCTCACTATGTTCTCTTTCTTTCCATTCGATTACCATTTTTCTTTTTCACACCTGCAAAAACATCAATGTGGTTGTCATTAGTCAAATTATTAGCTATTGAAGTGTTTAGAATGGGATAATTAGTTGAATTATAAGCAAAAATTCATGGCCGTGATTGGCGTGACCGTTTTAAAAATAATTGTGCCAAGTGGCACACCCCCATTTGGATTCAAGGCAGGTTGGCATGAGTTCGTGTTCGGAACCCGCACCAACTATCATGCCATAATTTAAACAAAACTCCCCACATAGATCTGAAAAATGGATTTCAAGCAATGAAAATTATATCAAAATGTAGGCAAGGATATGAGCTCTCACCTCAAAAATACGAATTTGCGATTGGCCTTCTGGATTGTCCACTGTCAGCTCTGCAAGATCACAGTGAAAAAGGGTAAAAAGTGCTTACAAGAGGTAAAAGTGAAAATAAATTCGTTTTTATATTTTTTGCATTTATAAACTTTGCAGAACCCTAATTAGGTTTTTGAGCATATTTTTCGATTATTTTTCTATTTTATGTTGAAAAATTTGTTTTACGTGCATTTCTTGTGCAGCAACAGGTCGTCAATGTGACGACGATGAAGTGACGAGATGTATTTTTATAATTTTTTGGACTCCTTAAAAACACGAAAGAGTCACCCGTGGAGTCATTTTTTAGCTCTTTTCTGACTCTGGAAAATTGAAAAGATTTCTGAGACTCTTGTCGTTTTGAACTTGTTAAATGTTGTGAAACCATATCTACCTAGTATATGTTTATCCCTTTTCAGGCTAGGATAGATTATTTATGAAAAAGGAATACCTTAGCATACCGCTAGTAAGAGGTTCTCTTAGATAACGTTTTCTACCTTTTCAGATCTGTGAGACTACCTATGAAAAGGGACCTACTGGAGTTTTATTTTCTGCTTCTTTTCAAACTCTCTAAATAAGAAAAGATGTCAATTTATTCCATTTTTAGACTCGTTAAACGTACATGACATTGGGAATCGTAACCATGACGTAATCAAGTTCCTCCTTCCTAGGGATCATAAAATGTACTAGGATGGATTGGTTTGAAGGAAAAAATTATATGATAAGCACATGTTATCCCCTTCAAGCTTGTTTCCAAAAATAATTGGGGTACTCACCAGAAATGGTGGGGGAAAATTGAACCAATTTTCATTCTTGTCGGAAATATGTCGCTCTTAAACATGACACTTTTCTGTATTCGTGTTGGGTTGGGGACATCCTATTTCATCATTTTTACCTCCATGGGTTTGGGTAATCTGTTTTGACCTCTATTATGGATGGCTACGCCCATACCACAAATTCATGTATCAGAGGTATCAGATGTACTTGTACTTGTCAATCATGTTAGTGTTTGGTTTGAACATGTTCTCATAAAGCATTTCACTCCTCCCTCTCTCTCAGACCTCATGCTTTAGGGGCCATCTGTTACATAGTATTTTGTCACCGTCCCTCCAATCCCCATCCCAAACATTGGAGGAAAATTTTAGTGACTTCTGTGTATTTTCATAGCTTGCAAAAAGTGTCACTGCATCCCTTGGCATGTGCAGAACATTTCCTCTGTTGATCATTCCTAGATAAGGCTTGTAATGGCCTTGCACCCATAGAGAAATTAGCATTAGGCCTCGCACCCATTGGAGCTATGTCTCAGTGGACTGCCCATGCTGAGTTGTTTTTGAATCTTTTTTAAAATAGAAATGAAGTTTCCATGCCCAGCCATTTCGTGAGCAGAGTCATCATATTTTTTTCAACTGAATAACATCAAAGTCCTTCCTTTGGCTTCTTGTTTCCTACATTTGAGCAACTCCCTAAAGGATAAGGCCTCCCTTCCACCTTATGAGGGATCCCGTCTCCTCCTATAAATACATCCTTCTCAAATAGTTTCAGCTAGCTGAACAGTCCTCACTATAGATGGTGTGAGAATAAAGCAAAGAGGAATCCATTGTCAAGAGAGAGTTTAAGCCCATTGCCTCACCAAGTCTAATCCCTGACGAATGCTTGAGATGCATTTGACATGACCCATCTAAGGAGGCTGCAACGTCAAGGATTTTGGTTGTAAACTTCTTCTCTTTATCTTTAATACAAGATTGGCTTTTTGGTTCCATTTTTGTGTTCGATAATATGTAAAAATTTTTATTTTCCTTCGCCAATCAAATAGTTTTGAATGAAAAAATATTTTCATATGTTGTCACCATTCACTTGATCCTTGTGCAGGTACATGAACATTAACACTAAAAGATCGCGACGTGTGAAGACATAGATTAGCGTATCATTGCTACAAATGAAAATAAAAGTATTCTACCAAGGTAGGTCATATATCCGAACTTGTTTTCATTTATTAGCTAGGATTCCAAAAGTCCAACTTGTTCCCTTGTTGCTAGACCCACTCCAGGGCTAGAGGGATCGCCTCTGTCCGCATAGGGGATTTACCTGCACAACACATGGATTTGTAGAGAAACTACAGAGTGATGGTGGGATCCTTGAGTAGTCCAACTCTTGGATCACATCCATGCTACGAGAGCCTTAAGACAGTAGTTGGATAAGGAGAGTAGTTGGTGAAAAGAGTCATAGATGGAGGCGATGAAGAGTTGGATGCTGAGAGGGAGAATCAGAGTGCAGATGTAGTAGCAGTAGCAATGCGTAGGGGTTGATGTGACTTCAACAACGTAGTTCAGGCTGGCTTACATAGATCAGAGTTGCAACAATGTAGTGGCTCTAGGAAGACAACAGATATCAATAGCCTGTGGAGCTTCATTCATGAGGATGCAACCCAACTAAGTTGTCTGTCAAAGATTGGACATGCGTTTTCAGTTGTTTCTCTCAACAACTGAGTTGCAACACAACAGTTGGCAGCACGATGCAATAGATTGAGAGGGAGATGCAGTAAAAATGTGGCAGTGGCAGTGGTAGTGTCATGGGTAGTAGTACAAGAGAGTAGAAAAATCACAGTGATGAAGGGAAGCATGCCAAGCATCAACGTAGAGACCGACACTAGAGATTAGTGTAGAGCTTCAAGGTGAAGTAGTGTTGTGCTAGAGCACTTTCCTTGCTAAGAGGGAGTGTCGTGATTTTGAGTGTTGGGGAAGCATTGGATGGGCTATAGCTCCCAAAATTTGTGGAGGGATTGGAATACATGAGATCTACAAGGCCTAGAAATGGATTTGAGAAATTTCAGCCTATTTAAGAGAAAATTAATTAATTAATATTTTTAATTAAGGACCCTAAGTCTAACTTAGGAAAATTAAAAGATTAAAGGTCATTAATTTAAACATGTGATGAAAATGACTTAAGTCACACAGATAAATATTTCTTTTAATCTTAGCTGTTGAATCAAGATTAGATCACGACTATTGGTTTCCTAAGGAGAAAATCTTAGTAGTAGTAGCAACTTTGACCTATTAGCAACAATCTTGTCTTAAAAACAACTAGTAGCAACAATTTCGATATAGATAAGGAGACTTCCATATCCTAAAGTATCCCACATGAGAGAGAGATAGGTACTCAAAATTTTAATTTTTCCTTTCCCTTGACTCTTGACCAAATTTGCATTCCTGACCTCCTTCTCCGGTTTCACACTTTTTCCCAGCTACTTCTTGGATATCAAACTTGTGCAAGTGTGATCCTCCAAATGAATTTAATCTACTCAATATATATCCTTTAGGTTGGGAAAAAAATTCCTTCATTGAGTCCGACTCGATCTTCTTGATGCTCACTTGGTGTGGAGGTGACATAATTATTTTTTGACTAAGAAATAAACATTTTTAAATGATTCAAAAGCCCAATAAGGGTCTCTTTAAATGTACAATGACTCTATTGACTCAGAATAAATACTATAAGTCTTGAATGGGGACTTTGACCTAAAAAATGATAACCCAAGAATGAAACGCATGCTCTAATAAGAAATAATAATAATAATAATAATAATAATTTTTTCTTTTCCTTCTTTTTCCTAAGTACATTTCTTTATGGCTCAAGTACAAATATAAAGACTAAACCTAGTTACATTTTTCAATCGGTTGGCGATTGGTTTGAATGAGGATTGGAGTCTTCATATAGGGTTGGCGCCTTGGCGAAATTATAAGTCCTATTGTACAAATTGATTGATTTAAAAGTAGGATTAGAGTCCTTATCATTCCTACTAATAAAATTATTCTTTTTTTGTCCATTTGCATTCTAATTTTTAAGTTATCCTAAGTAACATAAAATAATGATTGTAAAATAAATATTGATTCAATATCCCTCTCATTATTTCCAACAATTGGTATTAGAGCCAGTACCTTCACACACAACCTAGTAGTTGGAAAGTATATATTTAGTTAAGGAAGAAAGCCTCCAAGTCTTCTGATTATGTAAGCGTCCAAGCCACCTGAAGATGTAGATTAGGTCAATAATGCCTCCTCATTTGATGGGTAAAATTATGTATTATGGAGCGTAAGAATGGATTTATTCAATTATAGCCCTTAGAAGTAAAATAGGGAAATCGATGATTGTCAAGATATTGGAGGGGTAAAAATAATTTTATAGAAAATAAATGAAATCAATCATGAGTCTTCTATCTGTTTCAATAAAAATAAACGTAGGTCAATGTTATTCACCTAAATTTTTTTTGAAAAAACTACAAAAGTTTCATGAAGAATCTAGTTTTGTACTATATGACGTGGAACAATAGCACAAGGACAATCCAAAACCAAAGGAAGTAGATGAAGGCACAAATTGCATAAAAAAGGATGAATATGAAGATAATTTTGAAATAATAATTGAAATAGACCTCAAAGGAAAACTTGTGGATTCTCTAGAGGAGATAAGCAGACTAAAAAAGCAAAATGAGGATCAACTTAGGATGAAGGTAGAAGATGTCAATCATGAATTTGACAAAACTGAAGAAGAATTTATTATTTTAGAGCATCAATTACAGGAAAGAGACGAGGATCTCAACAAGATTAATGTATAATTGCATCAAAATGAATATGCACAATGAAGAAGTCACCTTTATGACAGATCGATTTTAAGAAGTAAAAAGAAGGGAATATATTTTGACAAGTCATATTAAACAAAGATATCAGTACTTAAACACATTATGGTCTACTACCTAAATGTTTAGCTAGAGGAGGAAAAGAGATAAGAAAAAGTAAATAAGACTCAATAGATAAAGAAATAAGAATATTATAAGAGATTTCGTAAATAAACTAGCTTCTTGATAAATGAATTGGGAATTTTTCTTAAGAGTCTAAAGATTTCTTGATCAGGAGCTCAAATCTGAGCTTGGGAAAATGCTCAAAAATGAAGTTTCTCAGAATTCGTTCAAAATAGATTGATTGGAAAGAGCTGGCGATACGATCCCAACGCCGCAAACGGCACTCAAATCCGTTGCTGTATGGAGGAGATATTGCAGTTTGAATTTGCCCAATAACTTTCAATTTTGAAAGAAGTTTTTTTAATATATTGTGTTGGAAAATTTTTATTTTTTTATTAAGGTTTAAATTATTAAATTATATATATATTTTTATATTATATGATTTAAATTAATCATATATTATATTAATTAATATATATTTTAATTAATTTTAAATTATTTTAAACCTTATTAAAATTTTAAAATTAAACCACACATATATATTAAATCATAGTCAAACTGCAACATATTGTTTTGAAAGTGTAAAACCCACAAACCTATAGTTTGGGTTATGTTTATAAAGGGCACGTGATTCTATACGTGGCAACGTATACGTGGGTTGTTTTTAAAACACATGATTTCAATGGTGGAGCGGAGTTTGTGAAGGGGCTTCGGGCTAGCCCCCGCCCCCCCCCCCCATTCACGTGACCATATGATGGGACCAAGGAGCATGGCATAATAGTTTAACTTAATCGTTAAGGAACCCATGTGACAGACAGCATTTAATCCTTTTATGCCACGTTTAACTTAAATTGCGGACATTAAATGCTGCGGATAAGTTCCATGTGGCCATGTCTTCAAACATTAAATGCTAGCAGTTAGCAGTTCCGCCAGTTTTGGAGCGCGCCCGCTAATTTAGGCGGATTTTCCAAATTAGTGCCAGATAACTAAACTTAACTGGAGTTTTTTTAGGCCAACTGGCAGTTGGAGTAAAAGAGCCATAGCTTTGGCTAGGAGAGGCCTTTTGATACGATTTATTTATTTATTTTGGGTCTCTTCGACATTCTGAACCTGTTGGAAGTGTTTGTAGAGCCATCAGGGTGCTCTAACAGAGAATTTACCAGCATTTTTGGTCGTGGAGCCATCAAGGCCTAAGGGAAGAAGAGCTGTTTTGGTCTACCTTCATCAAATGGAGGTGATTTTTTAGTCTGTTTATACTGATTTGAGCCTTATGAATCTATTTTTGCAGTGTATTTTTCCATTTGAGGCTTCTATACAGTTGTATTCACATTTTGATCAATTTAATCAAAGAGGACAAGGCCATTTTGGGAGGCTTGATCCAGCGGAGGTAGCCCAAGAGAGGGGTGAACCGCTTAAACAATTATTTTCTGTCATATTGTATAATTTTTCTGCATATTTTCAGATTCTGCTCCTTTAAACAGTAAATTTTTATAAGAAAACTTTTCCCAAGCAGGTTTAACTAGAGAACAAAATTTATCAGTTCATCATCAAACCTCTACACTTCATTTGTAGAATATGGATACTTTTCTATTCACACATTAAAGTTGGATCAATGAATACTTTGCAGTTAAAACAAATAATTTCATTGATCGGATCTTTCTGATTACATTTTATTTCTTTAGGCAGAGTCTGTAGAAGGGCCAGGTAGCCTTCGGATTCATCCTTTCTAGTAAAGGTGAAATATCCGGTGAATGCCCCTACATTCAATCTCTGTATGAGAAATTCTTTGTTCTCACAATTTCAGATCAGGTTGGTATCAGAGCTCTAGGTTTTGCTTAAGAGTTTGTGAAATTTGTGCAAGTAAATTGTGTTATTCTGCAAAATTTGATGCTTACTAGGCTGAAATTGCAAAGAGGGGAAGGCCAATTGGTTAGAGAACAGTTTAATCCTCAACCAAGGAGGGCTAGAGTGCCATTATATCCACCTTCCATTTCATCCTCAATAGCCTTAGAATCAACCACAAACATGTCATCTTCTTCTACAAGTGAAGTTTCCTCCTTCACGAGATTCTTCAATGATGACATGAAGAATGAGTTTTTTAAGATGAAGGACATGGTGCAGATTCTCATTGAGGATCAAAGAGAAAGAGTTAAGCTTCATGCACAATTGATAGCTATGTAGGAAGAGAAAGAAGCCATTCTTTAAAGACTGCATGATATGGAGTTGCAGCCTCTTCAAGCTCAAGAAGCTTTGTCCAAGAAAATTCTTGAGGAAAAGGATAATCATTCCGACTTGTCTTCAAGTTCCTCCATTGAAAAGTATGTAGGTTCTTTTGAAAAACATACAAGAGGTATTGGGTCCAAATTAATGTTGAAAATGGGCTATCAAGAAGGAAAAGGTTTGGGCAAGCATGCACAAGGCATTGTTGAGCCTATTTGTGTTATGGAGCGTCCCAAGAATATGGGTCTTGGCTATGAGCAGCTTAATGGCGAAGCTTTGAGCACATGCATTCAAGAATGTGATGCAAATTTAAAGAGAACCTTTGTCCCAAGTTCTCAATGTCATGATGGCAATCTTCCTTACCATTTTTTGAAGCCTTCATTGCAGCAAAAGAGGTATAATCATTCACATGATCAATTTGATTATGTTTAAGCAAAGAATGATCAATTTTCTTGTTCAAATAAAAAAAAAATTTGTTGCACATTTTGTGGTGGAGTTAATTATGTTGCTTCAAGATGCTGGTTGAAAAAGAAAGCACACAGGAAGCAGAAGAAGCAAAGAGAAATTTCTCAGAAAGGGCTTGAGAGTTGCTCATTTTGTCAAAGGAAGGGACATGATGTCTCTCATTGTTGGACTTTGCATCCAACAAATCGTCCAAAGTGCATGCAGCTAAGGGACAAACAGTTTGGTGCTAGTGGATCTATGGAGTCCATTATCAATGTTGAAATGGAAGATTCACACGAAGGTGTATCGCATTCAAAAAATAAGCCATGGAGGTGGCTTGGTAAGAAGTGGATTAACTTCTTATTGGAGTAATTCATCTTCATTTTGTACATGCAAATTTCAGTTTGGTATGCATGTATTTCAGTTGAAAAGTTGATGCAAGATTGCATGTATAAGAAGTTTCAGTTGAAGGAATTTCTTTGTTGTTGCAAGATTTTGCAATGGAGGTGTAAAAGATGAGTATGATACTCACTTATGATGCAACAATTTCTTTTGGTTCAGCTTTTGATCACCCACATGTTTTTGGGATGATGTACTTGTTGGTATTTGAAAAGAAGAGTTTAAGTTGCACATGTACATAGAGGTTGTATGTGTAATTAGCGAACTGTATATAGTTCATTGTACATGATACATACATGCGTTTGTCAAGATGTATCTTGTTGTTTATCGAATTGTGTCGGTTGTGTGCACACTTGTTACATATTTTGTGTGTCATTTGTATAGCACATTTCATTGTCAACTTGTTGTTGATGTCGTATGTTGCACAAGATGCTTTTGGTGTCGTTTAGTGCAAAGAACGAAGTGTCAGTGCAAGATTCCATGAGTTGGAAAGGCATGCAAGAAAAGAGGGCACAAAGTTCAGCAACTCTCATTGCTGGTTTTAGTATGGCAGATTGGTATGGCAAGAAAACTTGGTCGAGATTCGACACAAGTACATGGCTCATTCAGCAAAATTCGCCATGTGAACAGTTGGCAATTCAGGAAAATTTTTGAAGGCTGAAGAGAAGAGGATGTTATTATTCTCTCATTTTCTGTTCTACAGTTCAGTTTCAGAATTTCAATGAGCTTTTGGGGTCCAAAAGCTTCTCATTTGGGAGGTGTGATCAGGAGCTCAAATCTGAGCTTGGGAAAATGCTCAAAAATGAAGTTGCTCAGAATTGGTTCGAAAAAAATCGACTGGAAAGAGCTCGGTGATATGATCCCAATGCTGCAAACGGCACTCAAATCCGTTGCCGTATGGAGGAGACATTGTAGTTTGAATTTGCCCAATAACTTTCAATTTTGAAAGAAAATTTTTTGATATATTGTGTTGGAAATTTTTTATTTTTTATTAAGGTTTAAATTATTAAATTATATATATTTTTTATATTATATGATTTAAATTAATCATATATTATATTAATTAATATATATTTTAATTAATTTTAAATTATTTTAAACCTTATTAAAAATTTAAAATTAAACCATACATATATATTAAATCATAGTCAAAATGCAACGTATTGTTTTGAAAGTGTAAAACCCACAAACCTATAGTTTGGGTTATGTTTATAAAGGGCACGCGATTCTATACGTGGCAACGTATACGTGGGTTGTTTTTAAAACACGTGATTTCAATGGTGGAGCGGAGTTTGTGAAGGGGCTTTGGGCTAGCCCCCCCCCTCATTCACGTGACCATATGATGGGACCAAGGAGCACGGCATAATAGTTTAACTTAACCGTTAAGGAACCCATGTGACAGACAACATTTAAACCTTTTATGCCACGTTTAACTTAAATTGCGGACATTAAATGCTGCGGATAAGTTCCATGTGGCCACGTCTTCAAACATTAAATGCTAGCAGTTAGCAGTTCTGCCAGTTTTGGAGCGCGCCCACTAATTTAGGCAGATTTGCCAAATTAGTGCCAGATAACTAAACTTAACTGGAGTTTTTTTAGGCCAACTGGCAGTTGGAGTAAAAGAGCCATAACTTTGGCTAGGAGAGGCCTTTTGATACGAATTGTTTTTTGATTTTGGGTCTCTTCGACATTCTGAAGCTGTTGGAAGTGTTTGCAGAGCCATCAGGGCGCTCTAACAGAGAATTTACCGGTGTTTTTGGTCACGGAGCCACTAGGGCCTAAGGGAACAAGAGCTGTTTTGGTCTACCTTCATCCAATGGAGGTGATTTTTTAGTCAGTTTATACTGATTTGAGCCTTCTGAATCTATTTTTGCAGTGTATGTTTCCATTTGAGGCTTCTATACAGTTGTATTCACATTTTGAGCAATTTAATCAAAGAGGACAATCCCATTTTGGGAGGCTTGATCCAGCGGAGGTAGCCCAAGAGAGGGGTGAACCGCTTAAACAATTATTTGCTGTCATACTATATAATTTTTCTGCATATTTTCAGATTATGCTCCTTTAAACAGTAAATTTTTATAAGCAAACTTTTCCCAAGTAGGTTTAAACAGAGAACAAAATTTATCAGTTCATCATCAAACCTCTACACTTCATTTGCAGAATATGGATACTTGTCTATTCACACATTAAAGTTGGATCAATGAATACTTTGCAGTTAAAACAAATAATTTCATTGATCGGATCATTGTGATTACATTTTATTTCTTTAGGCAGAGTCTGTAGAAGGGCCAGGTAGCCTCCGGATTCATCCTTTCTAGTAAAGGTGAAATATCCGGTGAATGCCCCTACAGTCAATCTCTGTATGAGAAATTCTTTGTTCTCACAATTTCAGATCATTTCTAAAGGCTTGGATGGCATCCTAAGTCATCAAATATTACCACTTGACAAATATGGTATTGGATATGCAGGTGAGCCTTCTACAAAAAGTGATACAAACCCTACAACATCAAAGAAAAAGAACATGGAGAAGCTTAAAAGTTTTTCTAGTACCTCCAGACCTAGCAAAAGCAAGGAGAGGAGTCGAAATACCATTGGAAGGAACTTTTATCCAATAAAATATGATGCAAGAAACAATAAATATCATCAAATAATCTTAAAAAAAAACAACTTTAGAAGTACACCAAGATAATACTTATCTTTCATGTATCAAACTATATTATTTGGCCATTGTTAAAATTGTACAAATTTTGGGCATATGGAAAAAAATGTAGGGATTACTCCAAAAAAATTTAAGACCCTGAAAGGAAACTTGCAAGCATATAGAAAATAAATCCAAATAAATGTTACAATCTAGTTGCATCATCATTCAAATTCAATGTGGAATGTTATTAATGTCAAAACATGGGACACATAGAATGATATTGCAAGAGTAATATTAAGTTGGATCCTAAAAACCAAATATGTTCTAAAAAACCTAATCAGTTTTGGAGAAGAAAGCATGGGAAACCAAAAACACAAGAATAATATTTTGTTCTAAATATTTGAAGAATCCTCAATATTGAATACCCTAAGTAAAAAATGATTGAAGAAGTTTAGAAGTAAACAATACTCTTGTAAGAATCAGTAAAGTAGGAAGGCAATCAAGCTCTATAAAGGAATCATTGGAATATCTCCAAGCTAATCCTTATTTTCAAATCAAGTGGATTCTTTATAGAAAGGGATGACATGGATATCATGTGTTAATTTTGTACTGAACATTGCTACCAGCTTAAATGATCTAGAAAGAGAGATTCAAGAAATCATGTTTTAGGTAAAATACTTTAATAAATTGGTTTATGCTTAAACAAGTGAATGAAATCATATTTTCAAAGCCTTTACCATGATAGAGGGTTGATAACTAGGTACCTCAAATAGTTCCCATGGATATTGAGGCACGTTTTTTGACTCAAGGTCTAGTTGTTATGAAATAAAACATGGTAATAATTGATGGCACTTGTTTGCATTCGCCAATTTTAAAGAAATGAATCTTATAAATTAGCTACTTGACATGAATCAACATAGTAATTTAGAAATTTTTTATGACACATATACCCTACGCTACTACTAAAAAATAAAATTGAGCTAGGATGTGGTGGAAGCTCTTAAAAGCATGCTCCCAAGTATTAATAGTTTCATATTAGTCGTCATTGCATAAAGCAGAGGTTAATTAACCTATGAAAAGTAACTTTATAAAATTTTATCCTTTGATGTTAACTTGCAATATTATGTTTCATTGTTTGTGCAAAGAAGATGCATATTTTTCAATGCATTTATATGACAAAATAGAGGACAACTGTGTCACATTTAATGTTTCTACTTACAATGCCATGACTCGTACACTGTGTAAATTATGAAAAACGGATATGACATAAAATTGCATTTTTGAATGCCAAAAATGGGCTTTTTATACAATATTGAAAGCTTAAACTCCTTTATAAATAATCTTTGTAAGAAAGATAGTTTCAATGAGAAAACATGTCATACAAAAATATTGTGAACAAAACTATTGATCATAATATTGAATTTTCCGACCATTTTGAGCTCCTTGTTGAGATGTCTAAATAAATGTACTAGATATTGAGAACAAAAAAATTATGAAGGACATAGAGAGAAAGAAAATGACAAGGGGAATAACATAATGATAGGGGGGAATCATATGAGGAAGTTTCCACTTATGTCAATGGGGGAGAATATGTGGAAATGGGAGAGTATTTACATCAATGAAAAAGGGGAAGATTGTTATTTAAAGTTCTCATTTATGTCTATAATGTCTAGCATTGTCGAAGAAAATGAAACCGTGTCATTGATGATGGAAATACATAGAAGGTTGATTATGACAACCCCTAGATTGAAGTATATATGGATGAAAAATTAGCTGCATGGAAGGTGACCTAAGAATAAAATATATGTATATCTCGATGGTAATAATGTCCTAGGATTTAACATGAAGAATATATATGGAGGAATTATTAAATGTTGATACCCTAAATGCACAGAGGAAGCCCTAGCATGATCATAGGGTTGTAATAGAAAATGGAAAACTTAAGAATTTATGGGCATGAAGTGGGATGAGATGGAGGAAGATCAGTTTGAAAAATGTGTGCCCAAATCATCTAAGAATAAAATCAAATGTGCCTTATCTAAGCTTAGTAAGAGCATCTCAAAAACATATCATCTCATATCCTTGTAAAATTTTGTTGGAAAAGTTATTATTACACAATAAGAAAATAAAGGATATGCAGGATACATTGTCTTTATTTTTGTATTTTTTTAATAAAAATTAATTCAAATAAATAAATAAAATCATACACAGATTGACTACAAAATAGATATTTCGGCCCTGTCCAAGCCAACTGACACGTCTCTTCACTATAAGTCAAAATAATTATTTATATTTAACTTGAACTCGTCCATTTAACCAAAAAAAATAAGTCAAGTATAAGAAAAAGGATTCGAATTTGAAGAAAAAGAGTAAAGAAGAGTATAAACTAAGAGGTATTGTTTTGGAAAAAATATGATTTTGGATTTTTCTGTGGCTAGGTTCAGGACTCTGAATTTTTTAAGAACTTGGTGTTAGACATTGTGTTCGCTGCTCCCCGTGTATTCCATGACATGGACTAACCACCTCACATGGATTCTAACTCTAACAATTGTGGTGGAGATTAACGCTAAGGGGTTTTGATCTAATTAAAATCATGATCCCAACAAGTGGTATCAGATCGAGAGGTCTTGAGTTTGAAACTCGCTTGGCTTGTATTTTTTTTTGGGGAGGGGGATACTATTGGACATTGGGTTCAACACTCCCCATGTGTTTCATGACACGGACCAACCTCCTCTCGTTGTTCCTAACTCTAGTGATTGTAGCTGAGACTAATGCCTAAGTGTTTTGGTGTAAGGAAAATTATGATTCAAACACCAAGACCTGTGATTTGGCTCTGTAGACCTGTATCACTATAAATGTATACTTTCAATACACTTCAAACCTATTACATATGTAATCAATTTTACTCGACCTTATTTCTTTGGGTTCTATTATAGGCTTATACATAGAAAATTAAAGACTTGTGGCACCTATAACTTTGACCTTGCGGGCCTACAATCAGAACCCCATTATTTGTACCTAAACTTGTGAAGATCAAACTAGTTGTAAAGAAACTTCCAGACTTGTGACCAAAGAGATTTGCTTGGACTTGTGCACTTATGTAGACCTATAACATTTAAAAATAATATGTGGAAGCCTTTATTTAGGGTTCAAACTTATGTTCTTGGAATCATTCGAGAGCAGGCTCCAAGCCCTGTTTGGACAACATTTGGCATCATTTGAGGATTTTTTGGATATCCATTTTTTTGAAGGTTAGCATGGTCCTACAAAACCCTATTGAAATACCTTAGTGTAGACCTGCAATAGATTACTAAAATACCTCTTAGTGGAACTGAAGCATTTGTGTTGAAAAAAATATTTCATGTAGTAAGCAATTGAATATAATATTCTTGGACTACTGATTGGACCACCATTAAATACATCTATTGTAGCATTGAATATCCCTTGAATAATTCTAAACAAACAACATTGAAGAGCACTTGGGGATCTATTTATTATCTCCCGGGATTGTAGAAGGAAGCTTTGAAACTATGGGTAGAATTTTAGACTTCGCTTGTTAAAGACATCATTAACCTCTTGATGCATGGTTAAAGATCTCATGGAGCAACATTGGAGAATATTGCTTGGGTAACATGAAGAGTCTTGAAGATAATTATTGGAATTGTTGATGTTGACCTTCATCCTTGGAGCATAGTTGGAGAAGACCCCTTGCAACAACCATTAAATACTTGACAGGTATTCCCCAGAGCATTGTCGAATCCATTTGAAGGCATTCCTTCAAGGATTTTTGAGTAATAAAAAATTTACTTCATTGAAGACATTCCTAGAGACATGCTTTGAAGATCTTGTGTAGATGACACTTAAGAATTTCTAAATATTGGTTTGGAAGTGTTGAAGAATAAATTAAATTACTTTGAAATTTGAATTAGATTGAGAGGGTGGGATCTCTAGAGTATCGGATTCCTCACATAAGGTTGGAACCTTGTGAAAAACTAGGTTGAAGCTTGAATTATTGAGAGGGTTGGAATCCTCAAGTTGACGAATTTAGATCTTGGTATAGTATAGGTTTGATCCTGGTTTGATTAAATATTGGAGTCTTCACCTAGGGTTGTAGCACTAAAGAATGTATAAGTGCTATTATGCAAATTGATTTATGTAAAAAGAGGATTGGATTCCTCATCATTCATGTTAATAAAATTATTCTTTTGTTGTTCATTTTTTTTTGCTGTTTTTTAATTGATATTACCTCAGATAAAATAACAATTGTAAAATTAATATTGATTCGACCCCCTTCTTAGTATTTCTAACAAATTCAACCCCTTTCTCTCTCTTGTCAATTCATTCAGAAAACATTGAAAGTTATAAAACATACTAATATTAAGGGTAATAGTTGTAATTCAACATAGTCCTTGGGTATATCGCTAATTCAATCTTTAAGGTTGTGAGGAGTGTGGAATAAACACAATTAAATCTTTGCCTACACTTCTGCCTAATGGCATATCACAATGACAATAATTTTTGATCCACGTTCTCAAATAGAAATTGATAGAATTTATTGATAAATAAATTTGATTTGGTCATAAAGTTAAAACTGAATTTAAATTTGACTTGGTCATATTCAATGTTTCATTGTGCTAAGATTTTTCTATGTGGGGGAACCTTCCTCTGCATAACAAAAACTTTCCTTGCAAGCTCTGCAAAATGAAATCTCCACATAAGAAAGCTCTGCACAATGAAATATCCACACAGGAAAGATATAGAAATTGAAACATTGATCCCTATAACTTTGGCTTTTGTCCTTGCATTCATTAAATGATTATGATCACAAAAAAAATGTGTCTTCTCCATATGCTCTTTAACAGCTCAAATATTTAATTATTAAATAATTTAAAACTTTGATAACATGTTATATTTGTGAGAGAGGATCGGAGTGTGTTGGAAATACTGAGAGGTGGGGTGAACCTTTATTTATTTCAATTAGAGCATTAGTTAATCTTCAATTATTATCAGTGTTTTTACAATGATAGTTGTAAACAAAAGGAACAAAAATTCACACAGTTTTTAAGGTGGAAACCCACTCCGGGACAAAAAGCACATAATGCTTTTCTAATAATTCTTTAATATTCAACTCCAATTGAAAATAAAGCTCCAACTTCCTAGAATCTAGAAAAGAATTATTCTCCAACTCCCACTGGATGGATGCTCCAATGTCCAAAATTCTTCAATAGTCTATTGAATAGATGCCCCAACACCCAATGAGCTGCAACTCACCCTAGCACCACCCTACCACCTAAACTTTTCACAGGGTTGAATCTATTGGTGACTTCATGCACTAGCCTAGCACCACCCTACCACCCTATAGAATAATAATAGAAGAATGGACTCCCGTGCCAGGGAAAATTGTCCACTTTGCAATGATATAGAATGATGTATAAGAAGAAGATACACTAGACCATAAACCCAATTATGACACAACCACCTAATGATGATCCTATACCTCCCAACACTGCCTCTTCAACTCTTGGAAGATAGACACTAGTACAATTTTTTAAAATAATGTATTTGCAATGACTTAGTACAATGATACCTTTACAGTGAATGTATGCAGTGCTGCCCACTTGAAGACTTCATGTGATGAAATTCTTGCTGCTGTTCTGCACCTTGATTTCTACTCTTGTCAAGCTACCCTCTGCTGCACCTTCTTTGCTTTGCTTCCCTAAAAAGTCTGGTCCTTTGTAGCCCTTGACAACACATCATCTATCTATTTCTTGCCTTCTAGGAGCTCGACATTGAATCTAGTGTACATCTATTATTTCAGATCCCCAATATGTGATTTTTGGCCATGTAGTAGTCCTCTAAGTATTATTTCCAATTCCAAAGGTCTGACCCAACTTGGATTCTTCAAGAGAGATTTATGCCCAATCTCTCACAATTCCCTAATTATGGAATGTTTCAGTAGAGCGAACTTGTAGGGCGTGCCATGTGTCATTGTTTCTTCATTAGGCTCTAAAATTAATAAAGAGAAAACTAAAATCTATGCACTATCTATCACGTTTTACAGAATTCCAATCTGATACTTAGAGAGAGAGCTATGACGATTTTCCGAAGGTCACTTCGTTGAGAGGAATTTGAGGAGCCTGCAAAAACACTGACTTCGACAGATCATGTCTCCGAGAATATTGTGCACCCTGATTTGAAATTTTTACACGAGATTCCTCAGGATTTCAGCTTCGCCTCATAAAAATTTAAGCTTTTGAAGCTTCATATAAGAAACGTTAGAGAGAAAATTCCACGATGACCTGTTTCAGATAACGAAATCCCTACATAAGGAGGATATGAGGATCACAATTTATATAAATGCTGAGGTTGAGAGGGGCTTCAACAAGTGAGCATGGGAGGGACATTAGGAGCTTAAAAAATATTAATTATGACTTTTCAATGACCCATGCCACAACCCCATGGGGTTTTAGCCCACTAACTGGGATTACAAACTTCATACACAAATTATCTCTCAAACCGTGAAGAATTACGAGGTGTGCCATATATCAAAGGAAACATCTCGACAAGTAGAAACCATCAAAAGCATTATAGACCCATATATTAATTTGGCAGGTCAAAATTCCCATGCAATATTGGGGTAGCCCCTGGTGGTACTTAGGTTGACATCAATGACAACCGCTGATCAACAACCTCCCCCTTTGGAATTGATGGCAACACAAGTACTCCCATTGCGATCATGACACCTCTTCCTACAACATTTTCTCCCTCTTTAACATCAATGGCAAAGGGTAACTCCCCCTGACACACAACCATCCTGCAGACCTGTACACACTTCCACTCCCCCTTTATATTCTGGATAAGGAAAATCTAATGAGAACTTGGGAGAATCCCAAGCTTCTCGCGAAGATATTCCAATTCTTCACGAGTACTCTCACGATCATCAATGCTTCCTGCCCAATTTGCATCTCTAAAGGCATGAATAATGAGATTGTTACCCTTTGGATACCACAAACCATATTCTGTTGTTCAATTTAGATATCAAAGAATTATTTTGATGGAAATAATATGTGATTCATTTGGTGCTGCTTGGAATCTTGATACTTTTCCAACTGCTTGCATAACATCTAGCTGGGAGGCTGTTACATATGGAAGAATACTAATCATAGATCTATACAACCTTTGATCCACATCCTTAGATGAGTCGTCTATGCTCAATTTGAAACTTGTTAGCATCAGAGTAAGGATGGGTTTGCAATCTTCCATTTTGAATTTCTTGAGAATTTCCTTGATGTACTTGGCTTGACATGTAAATATTCCTTTCTCTTGCTGAAATATTTGAAGCGCTAAGAAGTATGTCAGCTCACCAAGTAAAGACATCTCTAAATCACTTTTCATATTTGTAGAAAAATTCTTACTTAGTCGATCATCATTGCTACCAAATATTATATCATCCTCTTTAGCTATTAGACATGCATTAGTTGCTTCATCAAGAACATATATGTCGTTTGGAGCTCGACTTGATGTACACACAATTTCACCATACCTACCTTTCTTGACTTCACATTTTGTGGAGTTGAATAGTATTGTGTGTCCTTGATCACACATTTGTCTGACACTGAGAAGATTGTGATTCATGTTTTCAACCAATAGAACATTCTTAGCTAGAGCATCTTTGCTTCATAGAGTGACAGTACCTAATCCTATAACATTTGAAGATCCATCATCTCCAAAGGATAGAGTTCCATCCTTCTTCTCTTTCATAGATACAAATTTCTTTCTATCTCTAGTCATATGTGTTGAGCAACTGCCATCAACATACCACACATTTTTGTTGTTTTGAGCCTTGAGAGCAAGAGCACAATTATCAGTCTCCTTCTTCTTCCATGTTTGTTTGTTATGTGGCTTCGAAGATTCTTCTAGAGGATTTTCAAGTCTGCAGTCTCTGGCTATGTGTCCAAAGTTTGGACATTTGTAACATTCAATATTATTTGACAGATATCCTGGAATTGTATTAGTTCCTAGGATACGTGTGACATTCTAGTGCTTTATGGCCAAATTTTCCACATGAATAACAATAGCCATAAAAAATATGTTGGTACCTGGATGGAAATCTTCGTCGAGGGATTGTCTTCCAAGGCTTTTCATGCTAATCTTGTCCAATGAAGTCTACATGCATGTCAAATCTCATAGGTTCATTTTATTTTGTTGTAGAAGGTCCTGCTTCTTCTTCTTTGTAACGGAGGCCAGTTCCGTCGTTGTAAGATCGTTGATTGTTGATGATTTCTTCCAATGCCCTTGAGTTGTTGGCATAGTTTTGGATAGTTTTTCCTTTCTTCACTTCCTTACAGAGCGATATTACTTCGGCTTCTAATTCTTCCCTTTCTTGGTTGCTTTCTTCCAACTTCTTTTGAAGTGACTCTTCAATGCATTTGTTTTCTTCAACTTCAATTTTGAGACGTTGAACTTGTTCTTCAAGAGTATTGGAATGGATCTTCTCAGCCTTGACCTCTTTTATAAGCTTGATTTCTTCCTTAGAAAATTCTTCTATGGTCAACCTTTCTTCTTCATTATTTCATACGTCTTGTTTATTGTGCTTAGCCATAAAAAATACTCTCTCATTGGCTTCTTCTTCGCTGTCATTGTCTTCATCGGATGATGAGCTATCTTCTTTAGAGAGAAATTTTCTTTTGGATCCTTGCTTGTTGAATTTATTAAAGCCTTTCTTTCCTTTTGAGTTGCCGTCACTTCTGTTCAGACATTTTGCGGCGAAATGCCCAACCTCACCATAGCTGAAACATATCAATGGAAGTTTACCTTTGAATTTTCCCTTACCAATTTCTAGTTTTCTCGTAAAGTAAGCATATTCTTCATATGAAATACCTTCTTCAACATCTCCCTTTTCTTCACACTTGTAGGTTCATGTCTTTTCAATTGAAGTTTTTTTGTCGTTATTGATTTTCTTAGATGTAATGAACGTAGTTTCTAGATGCGAAGTACCCTCTTCTTCATCAAGTCTCATTTCATATGCCATGAGAACTCCATGTAATCCATATTTTTTTAGTTTGTCCATATTTGCACTATATTCTAATACCGATACCTTTGGGTTGAATCTCCCTAGTAACGTTCTAAGAATCTTTCGTATAATAGTCTTCACATCAAATGGTTCTACCAATCCTAATAGAGTATAGGTTATCTCATCAACGTATTGGAAGTATGCATCAATATTGCCATCTTCTTTTGTTATGAGTTGATCAAATTTTGCTCTATAGATTTGAAGCTTTGCTTCTTTGACATTTGAGTCACCTGCATATATATTCTCAAGCTTGTACCATATATTTTTGGCGATTTTACAACCCAACACCTTATGATAAGAAGTTTCAATAAGTCGACTGATAATAATATTCTTTGCTTTTGCATCATATACCAAATTATTCCTACCTTGTTCATCTACTATTGATGTAAATACATTTTGAATAATGTCCCATACTTCGTAACCTTGTGCCAAGAGATAGACCACCATTATTCCTTTCCAAAGTGCATAATTATTTTCATTGAATAGAGGTACACCATTCTTGGTATGCCCCATGATCTCCTTCCAACTGTTAAACTGCTATTGAAGGAACCAAGCTCTGAAACCAATTGTTGGAAATACTAAGAGGGGGGTGAATCAGTATTTATTTCAATTAGAGCATTAGTTAATCTTCAATTATTATCAATGTTTGTACAGTGACAACAGTCAACAAAAGGAACACAAATGCACACATTTTTTAAGGTGGAAACCCACTTCGGGACAAAAACCACCTAATGCTTTTATAAAAATTATTTAATATTCAACTCCAATTGAAAATAAAGCTCCAACTTCCTAGAATCTAGAAAATATTTCTTCTCCAACTCCCACTGGATGGACGCTCCAATGCCCAAGATTGTTCAATAGTAAACTGAACAGATGCCCCAACACCCAATGAGCTACAAATCACCCTAGCACCATCCTACCACCCTTAATTTTTCACAGGCTTGAACCTATTGGTGATTTCATGCACCAGCCTAGCACCACCCTATCACCCTATAAAAGAGTAAAAGAATAATGGACTCTCGTATGAGGGAAAATGGTCCACTTTACAATGATATAGAATGATGTAGAAGAAGAAGATACACTAGAACATAACCCCAACTATGACACAACCTCCTAATGATGATCCTAGACCTCTCGAGACTACCTCTTCAACTCTTAGAAGATAGACACTAGTACAATTTTTTACAATAATTTATTTACAATGACTTAGTATGATGATACCTTTACATTGGCTGTATGCAATACTGCCCACTTGAAGACTTCATGTGATGGACTTCTTGCTGTTGTTCTTCACCTTCATTGCTACTCTTGTCATGCTACCCTCTACTGCACCTTGCTTAGCTATGCTACCCTAGAAAGTCTGGTCCTTTGTAGCCCTTGACAATACATCATCTAGCTTTTTATTGCCTTTTAGGAGCTCTATATTGAATCTGGTGTATCTCTGTTTTCTCAGATCCCAATATATGATTTTCAGCTTTGTAGTAGTCGTGTGAGTCTTATTTGCAATTCCACAGGTCTGACCCAATTTGGATTCTTCAAGGGAGAGTTAGGCCCAATCTCTCACAATGCCCTAATTATGGAATGTTTCAGTAGAGTGAAATTTTACGGCGTGCCACATGTCATTGTTTCTTCATTAGGTTCTAAAATTGATATAAAGAAAACTAAAGTTTGTGCATGATCTGCCACATTTTACAGAATTCCAATCTGATACAGAGAGAGAGAGTTATGAAATTTTTAAAGGAGCTTCCCCAGGATTTCTGCTTCGCCACATAAAAATTTCAGGTTTTGAAGCTTCATAGAAAAAATGTTAGAGTGAAAATTCTATGATAAACTGTTTCAGATAATGAAATCCATACATAAGGAGGATATGAGGATCACAATTTATATTAATGTTGAGGTTGAGAGAGGCTTCAACAAGTGAACATGGGAGGGATTTAAGGAGCTTAAAAAATATTAACTATGACTTTTCAATGACCCATTCCACAACCCCATGGGGTTTTAGCCCACTAACTGGGGTTATAAAATTCAAACATGAATATCTCTCAAACCATCAAGAATTACGTGGCATGCCATATATCAAAGGAAACATCTCGACAAGTGGAAACCATCAAAAGAATTCTTGACCCAGAATATAGTAATTTTGTAGGTCAAAATTCCCATGCAATATTGGGGTAGCCCCTAGTGTTGCTTGGGTTGAAATCAATGACAACCGCTGTTCAATAGAGTCCTCACTATTGTTTTTAGTAAAAAAATTTTTTTACTATACTTCATGTGCTTCTAGTTTAAATTATGATAAAATATTAACTAACATAATATAACAATTGAAAGAAATAGTGATTCACCTCCTCACAATATTTCCAATATAAGGGTAGATAAATATACGTCTTCATACCCATAGATCTAAAAGAACTATCTCACCTTATTTTATTTAAAAAATGAAATTATTTATCATCTAATTTCAACCATGTTTAAACAAATTGGGTGGAAATTCAAAGTTCGAACAAGTAATTTAGTAGAGAGGAAGTGAGATGGTAGGAAGCACCTGCCTTATGGTTGTAGGATTAGATGAATATCACCACATATTTCCTAAAATGAGTTTTTGAGCAAACATTATCCTCTCAACCCAACATCCCATTGAAAATTTTGTAGGGTAGAGTTTAATTCAATTATCTTACTTCATAATCGCTTGTGATATACTTTTTGTGCTTCTTACATAGATATTATCTTAGTTAACTTATTATGTCTTTCATCGATTCAATTACCAAAACACAAGAGACACAACTTTTAGTCTCTTAAATCCAAGGCCAAAACCTCTCCCTATTAGAGAGGAAAACCCAAAACAATTCTTCTTATAGATCTTCCATTGAAGAGTACCATAACCATGACATAGACCATTGACCTAGAATTCCTCGAAGACTCTGTCACTACTCCTCTCAGCCTCTTTTGATGATATTTATTTATTTTCACTATAATGCACCAATATTATAGAACTCGGTCCTTGACCTTAACATGCTTCTTCCTGCACCTCTAGGCTCGGTATCATATGAGATCCCTTCGACCCTTCCATTACACCAACGCTTTGGACTCTATTTTGTTGTGGAGATTATTATTTTCACATTGTATGGTCACCCTCCTTTCACACTATATAGAGGACCTGATTTCACTGAGGTAACTCTTCAGCGTACCTGAAGAATATGAGATAGATATAAATGCTCTAAACAGTGACCATATTTGACCCAATTATGGTACATGACTTCACTGAGGTGGCATCTATTCTTAGACTTGTTTATGCATGAATTGAATCCTTTCCCTTCACACTTTATTGTAGTAATTGACTGATATTCTTGTGGCCCAAACAAAGAGTTACTATTACATACATATGTTTCCTCTTATCTTCGTTTATGTTCACTGTTTGGACACTTCTCCTCACTATACTGTCCCTTAGTTTTGTATCGAAGACCGCAGACCCTTCCACACACTGAAATCTTAGAATTGATATGAACTTGATGCTACAATAATTAGACTGCAATCCTATATATAGTGACAATGTCATCACCCTAGGTTGACATGATCATCTTCTTTTGAGATGAAATTACAAGGAGTGTTTTCAAGCTTCTTCTATGCTGACTTCAAGGATTATTATGACAAGGTCTTCCAACATTCTTTTTACGTCAATAATTGTCATTTTCAAGTGTAACAACACTTCATCTATATGAATTTCAATTATAAATTTATGACAAGATTAAAAATCCCTAAAGACATCAAGAATAAGTCTTTGACCTATAATAAAAACTTCTTTCTCATGAAACCCATGAGTCAAGATATACAAAATAAATTTTATTATATTTTTCTTCTTCATTGAATAAATTCATAATAACTTGTCATTATGAACGCCAAACCTAGGGAGGTATTCATAATGGTACATGGTCACTCTCAATATAAAGAATATCATAAGAATAATTTAATTGGTAATCCATCTGTTATAGCATCAAATTAACCAATGTTGTTACATTGCAAGGGCTTGACTAACATCTCCATATCTCCATCAGAACATGAGCTACAACACTGGTGAGACCTATTATTATAGACACCTTAATCGTTGTCTCCAAGGTACATACTCCACCAGAGCGTTCACCGAGTATCACCTGATAGGAATATTCTTATCGGGATAGCTAATCCTCAAAGAATATTCATCCCTTCATGACTAATCTTTCCATGGATTTCCTAATACATCCCGAAAGAGCATCAGATGCGAGATGATTATCAAATCTTCCATTCCATCTTCCCAGGTGAAGACAAAAATGACATGTCTATCTCTCCCTCTCAACTAGGGATGAGATACACAAAGGAATATACTTATAAATAATTTACCTAATCTTTTTTCTAGGCTTAGGAATTACATAGATTCTTCCAAGTAATAAAATTATAACGAGGCTCCCTCTTAATTAGGGACCCGCAACATCAATGATGAAAATACTCAACTGATCATGAAGAACTCTTTCTGATGATATCATGATCTGAGGAGACTTCAACATTGGGATCTCTTCATAGGGAACATATAATCCATCACTTTCGTGCAAGAGCCATGTATTCTAGCAAAAAGTGGTATGCTAGTCTTTTTCATCTCATCTAGATTTATGCCATACTGCTTTCCTTCAGATCATATTTCTTTCAAGAATATTTCATCCTGCCATATGGTTATCAATTTTGGAAGACATATGCTTCCATTTGGTACCCTGAATAAGCTCATCAGATATTGATTAATTACATATATGGTATTTTAAATTAAAGGTTACCTTAGTGATGATCTTTAACCATGACATATTCTTGTAGGAATCATCATCCTTTTTTTACAAATTGACACATCTCGTAAAGATATGTATTTTCAAGGGTCTCCATCTTTTCTAGACTTCTATCAAAGCCTACATATCTTCCGAGGAGATTTTATAGTCAAGTATTCTTGGACTCCTTGGATGTTGATTGCTTCTTTCCATGATTGTACTTCCCATGATCACTTCCTATTTCTTTGTCCAAAAGTTTTTACTTCATTCCCAGGAACTTGCATTGTGTATTTGATTGAGAATTTTCAATCACCTCATATTCCATATGAGGAAATATTATGCTAATTTCATCCTGGAAGATTATATGCTTTCTATTTTGGTCATACTTCTAAAGGTAGAATTATACCACATACAACCATATGACATGACTTCATAGCATCTAGTGTCAACATATTATACATGTACCTCATACTTTTCTTCTGAGTAATCCTGCAGCAGGTTTCCTTAGAATGAAGAGTTTCATTCCCTTGACCTGCTTCATTAATATGTCATCATATCCTAATCCTTTAATTTTTCAAGTTAGAATTCTTGATTAAACCTTTTTCTTTCCTTCTAACTAGTGAATCCAAAGAGGGTTCCATTAGAATATGTCAACACCTATTTCCATAGGATTAATGAACAATGAACCTTGATTTAGATTACTACCTTCTATAAATATTATTTTCAATGAGGTTCCCATGAGCCACTTATTTCATAGCAAAGTTGTCACCTCAATGTGTTACATACATCTTCCTATGAGTAGTGATCCTCCTTCAATGCTTCCATGATGCCAATTCTAAAGTGATGTATCTAAAATATAAAATTGTTCCTAAGATACTATTTTACAATTGATAGATATGTCTTAAAGACGAAGATGATCTCAATCATAATATAGATCTTTCAGTTATTATTTCTTAGGTTTCTTCGAGTATAGTTATTTCATTTCTCTGGTGACATGAGCTTCTTATTATATCCATAACATCTTACCTTATCCATGTTTCTCCTTTTCTTATTAGTACCAAACTTAGAAAATCTTACCTTTGTTCTTGAGATGACAACATAGGTTTGATTCTCTATAATTCATCCCAAATCAATTTTAGCTTCTAACCTCATCTCTTCTATCTTACATAGAGAGAATAGATCTTGGAATGGTGTTACTTATTTATTCCCATAGATACTTGAAGTGAAGTTTCTCCATCCCTATAGTAGAGCATTCAACACCACTGTAGTCATTTATTTATAGGCATTGCTTCCCTCAATCCCTACAGTTGATGTCGTACTTCATAAAGTATGAAGTTATTCCTTACCTTGACATATTCAACTTGAATATTTTTTATCTTAGAGATATTACTTCCCATGCAATACCCACTGAGAACAACTCCACCTATTTCACATTTATCTCTTTTGAAGATTCTAGTTTCGATACATAGGAGATGAGAGAGTCCTTTATGGATTATATAAGAATCCTTGAGTATCTTCTTTTGAAGGTCGAGTTTAAGACCTTTTGATATAGTTCATGACTTCATTCTCAATAAGATTTAGATCTTCCTTTTTCTTCTATGAAAGAAAGTTTGAAACCCAAACCAATTTGTTGCTTTCTTAACAAAACAATATTTTGACATATTTAGATGAAGTCATAAATATACTTACTTGAGTAGGTTATTTTATTCTACAACCAGCTTCCTTGTTGATGATGATGAATATAGTAGCATGAGCTCCCTCTTATATTAGCTTCTTTAATAGTGGTGAATGAGAGCTAGATCACCTTGAATCCTTGACAATGATGATGACGATGATCAAGGATGTCTTGATGATGAATTCAACAATGTTGATTTGATTTCAACACCAAATAATTTTTTATGGCTTCTACATGGTGTCCTTGTTGATGTATAGGTCCTCGATCTTGATGGATCTCCAATCTCTAAATTTAGATCTCTGACTTTTTCTTTGTTTCATTCCAAAAAAACTGATCCTTGATCTCTTGGTACTTGAGTGTCTTCTTGTCAAATATCCCTTTCTAGCACCATAGCTCTGATACCATGTTGAGAATTTGGTAGGGAAGATTTTAATTCAATTCTCTTACTTGATAACTTCTTGTGGTATACTTGTTATGCTTATTTACTTAGACCTTATATTACTCAAGTTATTATGTCTTTCATCAAGTCAAAGATCAAAAACACAAGATACAAAATGTTTAGGCTCTTCAAGGCAGGGCCAGAACCTCTCCCTCTTGGAGAGGAAAATGCAAAACAATTATTCTTATATATCTTCCATTGACAAGTACCATAACCATGACATAGAACCTTGACCCATAATGCGTCCAAGGCCTTGTCACTGCTCCTCTCGGCCTCTTATGTTGATCATTCTTTCTTTTCACTGTACTATACCAATATTAGAGAACTCAGTCCTAAAATTAATATGATTCTTCCTACTCCTCTAGGATCAGTATCATATGAGATCCCTTCAAACATTCCTTTACACCAAGTCTTTGAGCTCTATCTTGCTATGGAGAATCTTCTTTGCAAATTGTATCGTCACCCTCCTTTCACACTCTATAGAGGACCTGATTTCACTGAGGTAACTTTTTGACCTACCTAAAGAATATGGGACAGATATACATGCTCTAAACAATGAACATATTTGACCCAACAATGGTACGTGACTTCACTAAGATGGCTTATATTCTCACACTTGTTTAAACATGAATTGAATCCTTTTTTTTCACACTTGATTGTAGTACTTGACTGAGATTCTTGTTTTGAAAATAGAGAGTCGTTATTATAGAGATATGCTTCCTCTTATATTCTTTTAATTCGGTTGTCTTGAAACTTCTCCTCGATGTACTGTCCCTTATTTTTGTATCCAAGACCACAGACCCTTCCACGCACTGAAATATCAAACTTGATGCGAACTTGATGCTACAATAATGAGGCCACAGTGCTATATATAGGTACTATCTCATCACCCTAGACCGACATAGTCATATTCTTGTGAGCACACTTTACAAGGAGTGTCTTCCAATGTCTTCTAGGACGACTTCAAGGAGTATTATGACAAGGTCTTAAGGCATTACTTTTACATTAACAATTTTCCTTTGCAACTGTAACAACACTTCATCTATATGATTCTAAATTATACTTTTATGAGAATATGATAAATCCCTAAAGACGTGAAGAAGAAGTATTTTATCTATAATAAAAACTTCTTGCTCATGAAACCCATGAGTCAAGCTTTACAAAATATATTTAATTATTTTTGTCTTTTTCATTACATAAATTCATAATTACTAGTCATTATGAAGACTGGACCTCGTTACACTTTTCAATGCATTCAAAGGTTCAATATTAGTCATTATCCTATAGCCCATATTGATAAATGTAAATATTGGAAAAGAATTTAATACATAGAATTGCATATCCTTACCCATATGTTTCCAAATATTTTGGACATATACAATACAAATGGTATAGAAGAGAAGAAACCAAAAAAACACGAATGGTATAGAAGAGAAGAAACCAAAAAAACACGTGGATCTGGTCTAATGTAAAGAATATTTCCATCATTTATTTTAAATTTATACCAGGTGAAAATAATAGATTTGAGGCAATCTAAGAAATAAAAAAGCTTTTAGAAAACCAGATAAAAAAGAAACATTGAAAAGAGGGAAGTCAAAAGATGACATAGGATCAACTTCAAATTGTAGTGAAGCTATATGTTATGACAAATATATTTCTCATTAGATTGATATGGAAAACATAATTTCATTATCTACATGTTTTAAATTTAGGAAGGACTTTCTTGAAGCAAATGAATATATAAGAGCAATATTATATCTAGAATAGACAATTGGACTTTCCTGAAGCAAATGAATATATAAGAACAATACTATATCTAGAGAAGACAATGATAATGATGAAAAACATGAGTTCCCACCAACGCACTATCAAACTATTGAAGGAAAAAGGGAAACAAATAAACCAAAACTATATTAAGGGATGAGTGCCAACATAAAACGAAATAATATAGTATAATATACCCATATATAAATGACGTAGGATGGTTCTTATTGGTGTATTGGTTATAAATTAAATCAATAGTTATATCCAACTTTCTCTAAGAACATCATAATGTTTTTTCATGGGATTTTAAGGTTTTAAAAGGATCAGATGGGGCAGATTAAAATAAAACTCATCACTAGTGCTAAGCCAATAAAAAAATAAGTGTACAATCTAATACAATTTCAAAAGTGTTTGAAAGAAATAATACAAATTATGAATTTATTGCTCCCCCGTTAACTAAAGCTATAAATATAGTGGATTGCCTATAAATTTATTTCATTGTGTTGCACATTGGACTGATTAAGAAACTTAGTTTCTAAATAAAAAATCAATTTATTGACTATTGTAATCAAAACCAAGAATCTAATTCTTGACCATAGAAAATAAAAAAGATGTTGAGAATGAGAATAAATATGTAGGTGGGAAATCGCTAGTCAAATCTCAATAAAAGTAGATTTTGAAAAATAGTATTAATAGAGATAAAATTTTGGATCCATAGTATTAGATAGGAAAAGGAAAGAATAAACTCAATGGGGGAAGCGTTGAGATCATTCAGTTAATGGCTATAATAGAATCCAATAGACATCATAGTGCTCCAATAAGCATAGACAAAACACTACTTGGGTGAATTTCCAATAAATGATTTTGGTGGTCGAAGGAAAGAGGATACTAAATTTTTACTGAGAATGTATTATTTTTGTGGTTAGAAATACTTTTGGTCATTTTTGGGGTATATAATAGAATCATAGGCCTACATAGGAGAGGAGATAGTGTTTAAAAAGAAACCATTATAGGTGGTTGAATATATAAATTTACAAGGTCAAGAATAGTGAAGAACTAAATTTAATTTACAAGGTTAAGAATAGTGACAAATTTTTTTATATTTAATAACTATTAGGGAGGAAAACCATGCCACTAAATGATTTGAAATCATAGTTTTGTTGTGATTCACAATTACTTGTTCAACATAAAATTTTAAGATCAATATTTTAGAAGAAATTAGCAAGATTTTGGAATAAGGGACACTATTCAAATGACCACAACACTTGGAAGGAATCATAAAAGAACAATGCTAAGAATTTCAAAAAATAGGGAAGGAAATAAAATTCCGTTTCTTATTGATTCGACTTGCAATGAGCCAAGCTAGTGCCATCGTAGAGGTAATATTTACAAAATGTAAAACCCCCATGACATTAAACTACCAGTGCAATTTATGGAAAAACATTTCATCAATCCTTTTAATTCTTGAAAATATAAGCTTCTAAGATTACATCAAGAAGATTCAAAAGAATACAAACATATGGAAAGTTACACAAAGTGTTATTCTAAAATCCGCTGACTTGACACACATATACGTTTGTGTTGGCATGAAAATTATGTGGTATGTAAAAGGAATATTGTCAGGTGTAAAGGAATTGAACTATTGGTTGACTTACAATCATATTTTGAAGGAATTTGAGAGGGAGTCAAAGTGAAATTCTTGATTCTAGGTCAACAATTAATATGTTCAGTGTTGGAAGAAGGAAAAGAAAAACAATGTATATTCACCCATTCAGTTTTAATATTCATAGAATGGTAGAATTTCCATCCAAAAATAAAATAGAAATAAAAAGGAAAGAATGAAAAATGGTGAATAATCTCTTTCTGATTGGTGAGGTTATGCAAAATATACTAATTGAATTCTAGATTAATAATCTAGATGATCCTAGAAAGATGGTACAAGTACAAGAGTTAGCTGAAATTTTTTCCAATGTATTTGAAAGTTAGGAAAAGGGATTGCGACTAGACATGATGAGAATGAAGGAAAAGTTTCAATCAAGTAGCATACCCACCTTTGAATATGCCATATATAAAACAACAAAAAGATTATCACAAGAAAAGAAAATGAAATTCATTATATATAGGAGAAGAAAATGAATGTAATAGATGACCATTCTTATACCTACACTATAGCTAGAAAAAGTTAACAAAATGTCTCGGATGAGGCACCACCACAACTTCAAGGAACAATATTGAAAAATTTAAGTAGGACGAGAATTCTTATTTGAAATTAAGAAAATTGACTAAGAATTATGAATTTGATGAATAAACTAGTCAAGATGGAAAATATGAAGAAAAATAGGAGATAGTTGATTGATCCTTATATGATTCAAATTTTTAGGCTTAAGAGCTCACTAAAACATAATTTACATAGCAACAATATTTTACCCAATAAGAAACGCTTAATATACATAGAGAATTGTCTCAACTGAAATATTTGACTCGCCTAGAACGAAATTGAATGGAAGAAGAGATAATAAGAAGGATATTGAAAAGAAATAGAAAAGGGGGAAGGGGCATGGACAAGGAAACAGAAAAAAAAAATAGTGTATCATAAACATAAAATGAAATAATGGAAATAGTAGAAAAAAATCCAAGGATATAGAAATACTGACTCATAAAAAAATAATGGGACCAAAAATAAAATCAAAACATATATGTCTGAAAAAGGATTACCAGTTGGAACTAGGAGTATAGACTATGTCAAAGAACAAGAAGAAAAAATAATCGACAAGCCCTAAAATATTTACAAGCTCTTGACCTATAGAGGGGATGATAAGAGCCATTCCAATTACATTTAACCCATAGGATGTCTCTGAAAATTATGTTTTAAACTTATATATTGATTCTAATGAAGAGTCAACACTAAGATGGATGAATATAGTGAGAAGGGAAGGGGAAATAGAATTCAGAAGAGATAAAGAGACAAATTTTGAAAGAGTGTATTTACCTGGCATAGGAGAAAGAATAAGTTATATCAAATAGTATACAACCAACTAACTAGACTCTTTATGATGTCTAGTACATAAATGAGTGTAGAGGAATGAAAAATGAAAGGAATATTAGTAAGAAGTGAAAGAACACATTTGGAAGGATTAGACCAACCAAATTTACATAAGACTAAAATAAGAATTTTTTAAATTCGAACAAATAAGAAAGAGCCTCATTATAACAATTAATAATGTGATAATCACATTGACCATTTTCAAAAAATTGTTAAGTTATTTTTCTATGAAATGAATCCAAACCAAGCAACAAGAAGCCTTAATAAAAAACTTCACTGAAAGGTAACAAATTACATTGAACTCAAAGAAATACTATCCTTGCTAACATATATTTCTCTCAATAGGGATGTTCAAGTAGATTTGATCAAGGAAGAGATGCAACAATTCATAAAAGTGAAGCGATAATATATTAAAGGAAATAATTCACTTGAACACATTAATAAATCCCTCGACCAAACATATAATTACAAAATTAGTGCAATATCAAGTTGTGGAATGTATAAGAAGAGGAATTGGCACATATATTAGAGTACCTAGCCAAGGTGACTTCCACAAGCATGCAATATCAACACATTATTAATCAATAGTCTACATCCAACCAAAAATTACAATCGCTTGCACCACATATGCATAGGATATCCACACGTCACCCTCAGAATCCAAATCCCTATGAAACATATACTCCATCCTCTCTTGTCCAATTGAGATTTATCTTTTTTCCATCCACAATGTACGAGTGAAATTTTCCAACTACACATTAACTTCCTAGCTTACAAAGATATAGGTAGAAGTATAGTTTATTGTGTAGCAACAATACTAAAAATGGGTCAAACCAATTTATAAGGATGTTACTCCATATTCATGCCCAAAGACTACTGTTTGAGGCACAATAAAAATACCTACAGTATTAACAACAACTTTAGTAGCACTAGCAATGACATAAAAAATAGGAAGGCACTCAAAAACCACAAGATCCATAAGCATAAGACTATCAAGTTTAAACTTTTTCTTGTTGTAATCCAAAAGTCCCACTTACCCAAGATGAGAAAAAAATTGAGTTTTTCAAGCCAGGAGAGTAAATCCACGAACTAATTATGTTTTTTCAATAAGAGAAAGCATAGATATATATATACAAGGAGAGTGAGAGTATCAGGTTTCATTTCTGAATGTTTTGCCATCTTATACTTTATTTTATTTTGTTATTTAAAATATGTACATGTATTTTTATAAACCAAAATATTATGTGTAAAAATTCCCCACCTTAATATTAAGGGATGTTAGTTAGTCCGAGCATCATTTTAAATCTTTAAATCTTTTCCCTTTCAATCGTTTTGGTGAAGATGCTTGTAATCTTCTAATTTCTGGAACAATTTTATAGGTCGATTGTCTTGTTCTCAACATGATGTTGAATCAGATGATATTTTGTATTAATGTGCTTGATTCGATCATGGAATTTTAGGTTCTTGGAGAAAATTATTTCAGAAATGTTCCTAATCAAAAGAGGAGTGAAATGCACTTATTTCTCCTGCAGATATTCAAGAATTTTTCTGAGCCACACAATTTATTTTGTTGCTTCAGCTATTGCCACATATATTCTACCTAAGTTATGAAATATTCTAGAAGTAACTATTTGTGTGACCTCCAAGAGAGAACTCCTAGTCTAAGACTCATAAAATAACCTTAAGTGGATACACTAGTTTCTTTATCTCCATGAAAATCTGAATTGAAGTATCCAATCAAGCTAAAGGCATCCACCTATGTATATTGTAGTCCAAAGTTGTGAGTTCCCTTCAAGTACTTTATAATTATTTTTGCAGCAAACCAATGAACCTCACATTGCCTTTACTTAAAATTGAAGAGTATTCCAATAGAAAATGAAATGTTGGGTATGGCACTAGCTAGGTAGTTGATACTTCCTACGAGTTGTCTATACTTTGTTGCATCCTAAAATTATTTTTCTTCAGTGGATGTGAGATTTAATTTTTTTCCATTAGAGTAGTCAAAATATTGCACTCATCCATGCAAAACTTGCTCAATAGATCTCCAATGTAATTCTTCTAAGAGAGGAATATAAATTTCAGATGTTGGTTTACTTCAATACCAAGATAGTAGGGAACATATCCCATATATTTCATTTGAAAACCTTTCCTGAGTTCTTTCTTTAAGCATGCCATGTAATTCTCATTTTTACCTCTCATCAAAATATCATCTATATAGAATACAAGATATACACCTATTTTTCCAAATTTCCTGACAAATAAAGTTGCATCATCAATATCATAATGTTTGAAATTGAGCTTTAGAAGATGCTCAGTCAATTTCTCATACCAGGATTATGGTGCTTTCTTGAGGCCATACAAGGGTTTTAAAAGCTTGCATACTTTTGGTTCTTGACCTTTCCCAAAAAATCATTCGGGTTGGGACATAAGAAAATTCTATGTTAGATGTCCATTATAGAAAGAATGTTTTATATCTATTCGATGGTTTTTCCAACTGTTTTGAGTTGGCAAGGCAAAGTGTGCTTAGATGCCATTTTTTTGTGGGAGAAAAACCATCCTCATAATCGACACATTCCTTGTGTGAATTTTTTTTTTCCGAAATCCTGGCTTTGTACTTGTCAAGTGAGTCATCTACTTTATACTTGTTCTTTAAGACCCACTTGCAACCAATTGGTTTGGTTCCCAATGGAGGATAAACCAACTTCCAGGTGCCATTATTTATCAAAATATCATATTCCTTATTCATAATTTTTTACCATTCATCATTCTAAGCCGATTATTTGAGGGAAGTTGGTTTGAAATATATAGAAAAGTTTAGTTCACAATCATAAGAAACATCCTTATCAACAGGTGAATCAAGATTGTCGACATCACCTCCATTTTGTTTGATTGAGCTTCTTGCTCTTGTATTTCCAACCTCATTAGGATGAGCACTTTCAAGTGTTTGTGTGAGACATTTTTGAGGACCTTTCTGAGATGGCCGAGGATTCTTAGCTAACAAATATGGTGCTAAATCAAGATTTATCCTCCCAGTTATATCAATCATATCGCTCAAAGTGTCATATTGATCAATGGTTGGAGCTTCATGTGGGGGAGAGAGTGCTTTAGAAGGTGATTCCAAAAATTGATCTAGTATATGAATCCCCATTCAATATGTGGAATCTCATTATCAAATGCTTAAAAATACTTTTCATGTCTGAATCTATCCAAGCGATCAAGTTGTTGCTAAACAACATTGTCAGTTTTGGAAGAATCAAGAAATATCACATCTCTAGATATTATAAACTTATTATTCACTTCATCATAGAGAATATATGCTTTGGAGGTATCTGAGTACCCTAAGACGATACATTTTCAACTCCTTTCATTGCGTTTGTTTCTTTGTTCCTTAGTTACCAAGGCGTAACAAGTGGAACCAAAACCCTTGAGATGCCTCACCGAAGGAATGTGGCCATACCACATTTCATGGGGAGTATTTTTTTTATAGTGTGAGATGGAAACCTATTATTTATATGCATAACACATGGAACCTCATCAGCCCAAAATACCAACTTAACATTCTTGAAAAAAATAATTGAATATACCATATTTAAGGTTTTCCTATTCATTCTTTCAGCCACACAATAATGCCAACGATTATAAGCACGATTGTTTGATGATTGATCCCATGCTAGAGAAGATAGTTTTCAAGTTCATTTGAAGTATATTGTTTTCCATTCTTAGTATGAATATATCCAATATTATATTGTGCATCATTTTCAATCCATGCATGAAATTTCTTGAATGTTTCAAAAGTTTCAGATTTGTTCTTTAATAAATAAACACACATTCTGGTGTACTCATCAATAAATGTCATTATATATTTATTACCATTGTCAGAAAGAATAAGTGTCTGGCCACATAAATTAGAATTAATGAGCTTAGGCTTCCTATGTGATCTGAAATGAGAATCATGAAAATATGATTTGTTGTGCTTTCCTAAGATACACACATCACATTGCTTAAGCTTCATAAGAATAGTTGGAAAACTAGCAACACCATTTTTCTTCAACAAATAAATACTATCATAATTAATGTGTGTGGATCTAGAATGCCATAAAATACTTGATGGAAGTGTACCTTCATCTTCATGATAATTGTATGAAATTTTTTGTGCACGAGAATAAGTTCCTTATAGATTGAGTTTTTTTTCTTCTTTTATCCTAGTCATGACAAGTGAGTGATCTGATGCTTTTTTGACCTCAACCTTTCCATAAAATATATTAATGCAGTGTCCTTTCTAATGGATTTGGACAAAATACAACAAGTTTCTCCTCACATATGGAAGGTACAAAACATCATGTAGAAGAAATTCTTGAATACTAGGTCGTTTGAGCCTGATCGTGCCAATTCCAAATGGCTTGAACTTTGATTTATCTGCAAAGTAGAATACCCCATTAATATTTTTAGTGAATTATTCAAAGAAATATATTCTAAAACTCCTGTAGAAAATTTCTCTTGAACCAAGAAACCAAGCATATTTCCATGAAGCAAGTGAAGCATTGAATAAGCCTTCAGTTACTCCTCTATTGTAATATGCCACAACATAATGAGAAGACTCAAGTAATTTTCCTTTCCCTTTACTAGGTGTTTTACCTTTTTCTTCATTTCTTTCCTTCTTTATTTTGTCCCAAGGAAGCTTACCTGTGGAAGCATCATGTCTATTTATATTGCATCTTATGCACTGAATATAAAACATTTCTCCTTGGAAATGTCTTCCCTCTTGCCTCTAAAATTATTCCTTTCTCTTCCTCTTTGGCCACC
Organism: Pinus albicaulis; assembly: GCA_034641835.2. Classification (NCBI taxonomy): domain Eukaryota; kingdom Viridiplantae; phylum Streptophyta; class Pinopsida; order Pinales; family Pinaceae; genus Pinus; species Pinus albicaulis. The sequence goes on along the minus strand of CM076571.1, from coordinate 221,633,985 downwards.
TTTTCTTCTAGAGGAGTATTTTGCATGATTATTCTCTTGAATCTATGGAAGGAACACAACTTCTTCATAACACTGAGGAGCTTTATACTTCCCAAAAGCCTTCTTTCTTTCAAAAAAAATTCGTCTCAAGGGATTCAAAGGAAATGTCCTTAAGATTTCTACTTACTTGCAATGACTCAAGATAATATGAATACGTGGGATATAGTGCCTTGACATAAGAGCTGAGAGGAATTTATCTCATGCATAATGAATCTTATTTCTGATGCTAAGGCAAGAGGGTAGTCATTTTTCAACTCAATATTTAACAACTTGATCATCGATTGAACAACTTCAAGCTCAGAGTGCGAGTGATATAATTCCTTAAAATTCTTTAAAGATTCAAAAGAATTTGAAAATTGAGAATTATGGTGACCCATATCTTCAGTTATTGACACTACAATCAAGGAAAGACCTTGTTTTTATTTTTTCCCAAATGGAAAGCCCATTGTCTGAAGTAGGCTTTGGAGGTGCATTATCTCCATCACCCTCACAAAATCATTTCCACAGCTCATTAAAAATTAAGTTGTACTTTATCTTCGTCGACCACTCATGGTAGTTATTTTTTCCACTGATAACTAATACCACTATGGATATGAGTGAATGCATTCCTGTAAAACTTGTAAGTTGACCTCGAATAAACTAAATCCTTATACCAATTAATTTATAAAAAATATCCTTAAAAAAATTACCAAAATTCAATCTTGCATATCTATATAATCTTTAACCATCATATATAAACATCAACCATACGTCATTTACTAACCGTTATATAATTTATTGGTTACCCAAACTAAAAATAATAAGGGAATATGTGCATTATATATAATAATACTCTACATTTCATATCATAATACACCTGTCATGAAATTTTGAAAAGGAAATCAACATTTTTCTTACTAGATAACATAACAAATCAATGCATCTCACATCCCATCATCACATACTAGCCATACACACCATAAATATCCTCATATGCCATGATACCATTTCTATATATATCAAATACCATATGCATTCATCATTGTTTATATATCGAATACATTCAACCCACATATGCATTCGGAATAATTAATGCACCATATACCATTGCAGAGGCTCAAACAATCAGAATCCTTGCTTGCATATGCAGTAAAACACATGATTTCTAAAATTGATTAAGTGGCTTCTAAAATTAGTTCAACAACTTTCAAAATATTTGCATAGGTTCAAGTTATAGTATAGTTTACTGCCATAAAAAAGGAACTCAATGTAAAGCTTACAATCCAATGCACTAGGTACAATACAGGGTATTGAGTTCAACGACCATAATGAATGTGCGAAGAAGAAATACATGAATGCATAGTCATATAGTCTAGCCTTCAATTCATTTTAGTGCCTAGAACAACATACACACACACCAGACTGTTCAATGCAGAAAGTAGAGAATGCTCTCTCGATGGTAGGGAATAATGACAAGTAAATAGGAGTTACAGGAATAGAGAGAAGCTAAAGAGGGATTTTGGGTTTGATAGCATGTCAAGCAAGCATAGTGACTCCAAAAACTAATTGTTTTTTTGCATTAGGTTAAAGCGTAGTTATGTACAAGGGGAGGGAAAATATTTGGTTTCATTTCCCAATGCCTGTTCATTTTCCAATTTATTTTATGTCGTTATTTACAAAATGTACATGGATTTTCCTAATCCAAAAAATTGATTATCAACCAGGGGAGATGTTGGAAAAGATACTCTATTGAATCAATTCGACGCATCAGTCGAACATTTTTACTATCAAGGCAAAGTATAATTTAATTGACTTGGTTGAAATTTACGTCAGTTAGCCATGAAAATCGAGTTGAATAATAGAGTAGTTAGGTATTTATAACAACACTTTTACTATAACTAAAACATCTAGTATAAAAAGTTCACTAGTGTAATAGAGGGAGTGGAGAAGTTGGAAGGAATTATATATATGTTAAATACTTATTTGTTAGTTTCCCATTAATTGTGTTTTCTTTATGTGTGTGAATGTATGGTTATATCTACACAGATATATTCTAGCCTATGTTCTTGTCACAATAGGAACTGATTTAAGATCTCAAACCATTGATTTAAATGTCAAAAAATTCATTGACATCAATGAGTGTGAAATTGTAGTAAGAGGGTGAAAAATTCAATACAATGCTTTTGAAAACACCTCGGAAATTACAATCGTGAGACTGTAATTTAATTTTTAATTTGTATGCATTTAATAAAATTTTTATCTCAACCATAGAACTTAGGTGCTAATTTACGTACGGTTGTGACATAAAAATTATTCCTTTTTTCATCTACGAAATAAATTGTCCATTGAGTTGATATTCAGGCTCTTAGTCCGTAGTAATATTATAAAATATATAGCATTTCATGATGATAAAGTATTATAATTCCCAAACAAAGGAGGATACATTAAAAAATTATACCATATATGAGCAACAAGAAGCTTTGGATATAAATGGATCATCTGTAGAGTTTCAATCCACAATTTAAAGTGTTATTTTGAAAGTAAGTGGTTCATATATAAAATATTTATTTTCTTTAAGATAAATTGAAATCAGTGAAACACTCCAAAATGAATATTTTATCCATGAAATATGAGGCAATAAATTTGGGCCACTCAATGAAAATACTGATATTATCAATCTATGAATGAGATGTATAATTATAGAAAGAACTTGGTTCTTTCAAATTTTGAAATAATATAAGGGAATTAACATTTGGGAGCACAGTGACTTGAAAAAATATGACCAAAAAATTATTCAACATCTAATAATATTGAAAATGATGAAAAAACGATGCAATAAAAGTTGTGAAAAGTGCACCACCCAATGGAGTAGAAAATTAGAATAAAATTGAATAAATTATAAGAAGCAAAGATCATATTTATTTCCAAACATCCCGGATGCGGGTGTTAATGGAATTTAATTATGCTGGTGCGCTACGGGTCGGCACGTGGCCTGGCCACATGGCCACCCGCACGCCAACTTGCTGGTCTCCTCCTGCATTTAACGCTCCTCGCTGTCACCCTGCGAAGCAATTAATCCATTGCTGCGGTCAAGGCATGTACCTTGGCTTCAAAATGCCGTCTGTTTGCTACTCCCATCGGCTCTCTGGTTTTTATTTTGGTCTCTCTGTGATGATCCAGCCCCCCTTTGCGGGTTCTATGCCAATTCGCATTCCCCCTCTATGTAGTGGTTGCTCCCCCGCAGCCACGGAGCCAAGCTCTCGCACGTCATTTGGGAGGCGTTGCAGTCTTAGCAGCTGCATTGAATTTCTTCCTGGTATCCATTATTCATAGAGCTGCCATTGTTCTCTATGTTTCTCAGCCTCTTTTGGCCCTATCTCGCCCTCCACTTCGCAGCTTCTCCACACCCACCCTTCCTCGTCCACTGTTCGAAGTTGTGCGCATCCCAATTGTGCAAACATGCCTCGCTTGCGACATCGAATGCGATGCCAGCGGGGCAGCAACAGAGGCCGAGCTTCGAGAATTGTTTCTTCCTCCACTCTATGTACCTCGTCCTCCTCCCTCGCCCACTCAGGGTGCAGATATCCTGATACCCGCAGTGGTTGGGGTCGTCTCTTTGGCTCCTCGGCTCACCACCCTACCTCTGATCCTCCTTCGATCCCTCAGCCCCAACCCTTCCTAGCCTCAGCCCACTTTAAATTTCAGTGTTCCTCATTCAGCCCTCTTGTCGTGGCCACCGTTTCCATCTCATTCCGCGAAATCCCCAGTGCTATCCCTGTCCCCAGTCATCCCCCTCCGCCACCTAGCCAGCATGGTCACCTCGGGCCCTCGGAGGCTGTAAAAGCTCCGCAGACCTCGCCTATTCTAGCTCGCACAATAGTGGTAGCTCGGGCTATTACAAAGAGAAGCAGATGCAAGATGAAGGAAAGAGTGCTGAAGCTGCTGCTCCTCGCCGGGATGCAATTGGACTCCAGTCTATTGAAGATGACGAGTATAGGTGCTTGATTGTTGAAGAACCTCCTCCAGTTTCTCCTGATGCTCAGATTACCAGGTCTCCTTAGGTCTCAGAACTATATCTCTTTAGTTTTGTTTTCTGTTCATGCATATACTGAATACATCAACTTATGTTTTCTATTGTTGGTTTCCTCTTCTGAGGCGGCATTATACACTCTATTTGGGTTGGTTTCCCCTTGTGGGCAGCTCCAGTTTTGGTTTTTTTTGCTATTTTTGCTGACATCATGGCGATAACTCACGCCAGTTCTACTGAGGCCCTAGCCTCTCTGTAAATTATGTTCCATTATCAATAGAATCTTAATCTTACTTACAAAAAAAAAAAAAAAAAAAAATTCCAAACACTCTATTTGGGTTAAAAACATGTTTTTTTAAGGAATAATAATGTAGAAATTCAAATTTGCAAGAAATTTTGCAACCTTCATAGGGCTTCAAACAAAGACAATTACCCTGTTTTACTGATGGAATAGATTCCATAATGTGTCTAAGGTTGAGGAATTTAATCATTATTAGATGTGTATTCTAATAATAATTAGGTCCTAATCTCACACCCATACCAACTAAATTCTATAGTGATAATGAGATTATACGCCTACACCTATTGTAAAATTCTGTTTGGTTTGCTTAATGCATTTGCTAGATTTCAAAGGGAAATGGACATCACATATAGAGAGTTTTTTAATAACTTAGTGGTTGTCTATATAGATGATGTTACTATAGTTTCAAATAATAGGATAATATCATATACATCATCTTAGACATATGTTTGACTATGGAAGAATATAAGGAATTTCATTAAATCCAAAAATTACTATTTCTTTCTGTAAATGAAGGTAAATTTTTTGGATTTATTGTTTATAAATTTGGTATGATGATAGAGCTTGAAACATTAAAAAAAATTTCATAAATTACATTCCCACATAATAAGAAATAAATTCAATCGTGTAATCTGAAATAGATATGATCTAGTACTGAAGTAGAAGAAATTCTTTGCCAATGGTGAATTGATTGTTAATTCGATTGCTTAATGTGGAAGACTGAAGGAAAGAAAATGAATTTATGATTTAAAACATAATTTAAGAAGCATATTAAACATGAATTTTTAGCAAAGAACAAATATATAAGACAAAAAACATTGATTACGAAGTTCGTCCCTGGTGGACTATGTCTCTAGGTCCAATTTCAAGATGGGCATGCATTTTATTAAGGATTGATCCAAGGAAGTTTTTACAAAAAAATACACCAAAATTAATGTTCGTGCAGTCACCTCTTATCTCTGTCATCATAAATTTCTCTCTCCTAACTTTCTAACGCCTATCTCTGTGCCCAATCCTTCCTCTCGATGATTAAGATACACCTGAAACAAAACTGCCTCTCTCTTACAGAATCTCAATGCAAGCCTCAAAAAACACTCCTCCCCTCTCCTTCATATGCAAAGGTGGTTTTATAAAACATCTCAGGTTCATTCTTGACCTCCTTGGGCCAAATATGGAAAATTGGTCGAGCAATTCAATGTGGTTGCTCCCGGTCATATAGAAATGTGACACCTTAGGAATTAGGTTCATGGTGGTTGAATTCAAACATACCACATTAACAAATAAAACCAAAAATAGCACCATATATTAAAAATGGACCTAAGATGGTCTAGATGAAAGCGGTGTGTTGAACAGTTACCATGTGACATTTCGGTGGAAGGATAACTGACTCCCACCTTACAGGTTAAGTACCAGCGACTTCGGAAACTGTGGGGTTACTCTACATGTGACAAATTTCTATCCGCTTGTTATGATCTGTAGTTTCGTGACATTTGAACTGATTGCAGTTACATTCAATGCACTCACATGTCACTCCCTCCTCCTGACGGTCTCTGCTGCAGTTAATTTTTATGTTTTAATATATAGTTTTATATATGTTTTAAACATAGTTTTATTGTATGGTTCCGAACCCATAGATTTCACATAGTCTGAAACATACATATGGCTTTATTTACATCTGTTTTTAACACATGCGCTAGGTCTTGAGGCTTAGGATTAGAATATAGGTAGGATTTAGGACTTGGACTTTTAGGATTAGGACTTAGGTTACATATCACCACTTAGGTTTTGGACCATAGGATTGTCATATAACCTAGTTACATAATGACATTAACCATGAAGTCTTGTCCACATAATCACCATGACATTACAATTTTCCATAGCCATGAAAACATTTGTACCATGCACCACATTATTTTGACCATGCACCAAATTCGAACCAATTAAATACTTGTAATAGGAAAAACTAGAGAAACTGAAGAACTGAAGACTGAACTAATCTTCATTGAACTAATGCAAGATCCTCCTAGATCAATCCTCTCCACTTGAAATCTTTTGTACCAACAAAAGTTTGATTTAGGAAGATATCACGTGAGGGTACATATCCCTCACTCTTCTGATCTCCATCCACCTTGCCTTGCTAGTATTCATGCCCTTGAGTCCCACTTGAAGATATTCAACATCTCCTCATCTAGAAGTGCGAACTTTCCTATCCAAGATGGTATCTTCTTGCAACTCATTCATATACTCAAGTGTCAAATCATCAATGGTAGCAATCTATGTATCTTCCTCTGGACCAATTCTCATCAGAGATTCATACAACTTTAGATTTTCCACATTTACAGCTGAATAAATACCCATGTAAGGAGGTAAATGTAACTAACATGCCTTAATTCCAATATTTTCCACAATATTGAAAGGACAATTCCTGATGGGTTTCAGTTTATTACCTTCACCTTTCAACCTATATTTACTGATACACAACCATACCTGATCACTGAGCTAAACATGTTGATCCACTAGATGCTTGTCATGGTGCATTTTTTACTTTTATTGACTCTTCTCTAACCGATCCTACACTGCTTCATGTATTTTTTGTATCTATTGAATGAATTTAACTACTTTATTTTAATCATCGTGTCCATCTACTTTATCTTATTCACTGAACATGAATTCCATTGGTGAATTTGGTAGATACCCAAAACATGCTTCAAATGGAGATCAAGTAGTTGAAGAATGTAAGGCTAAATTGTAAGCATGTTGCACATAAGGTAAAGATTCAACCCACAACTTAGACTGTTTGCTACTTAACCTCGAAGAATATGTATCACTGTCATGTTCACCACTTCTTTTTTTCCATCAGTCTGTGGCTGAAAATTTGTGCTCTTCTTCAGCTTTGGTCCATGAATCCCCACAAAGTGGACCAAAACTCTCTTGCAAAGTGAGTGTCCTGATCAGAAATAATGGAAGTAGGAAACCAAAAATGAACCCATACCTATTGAGAGAAAAGTTGTGCAGTCTGTTCAAAAGTCACTTTCTTTTTGCATGGAAAAAAATTCACATATTGCTGAAAAAATCAACCACAACATACATGTAATCATGCCCTCTCCTAGAAATAGGAAGTCCTCCAACAAATTCCATGGAAGTGTTGTCCCATGGTCACAAAGGAAATGGAAGTGGCATATACAAGCTAATCTTTCGATTTCTTGGTTTTCTTGTCAAACACATAACACATCCTATAATGTACTTAACAACTATTTCATACATGCGAGGCTAGTAACAATACCTTTGAATTGGCACTATAGTCTTGCTTAGGCCAAAATGTCTTGCAATGCAAGAAAAATGTGCTTCGAGAATAACATGTGCCTTTTCTATCTGTGGTATGCACAACTTACCCAGATGATATAACAACCTATCATGCACATGAAAATCGACTTCTTCCACCTGAGTACCATGAGCTAGTAATTGATAAATATCTTTGAAATCAACAACTGTACTATATTTTTCTAAATAACTTTCAAGTTTTAAAGAACTATTCTGTAGCACTACTGAAGCATTCAAATATGGTCTAGACAACATATAAGCTACTTTTTTTGTTACACCTTTCTTGTACTTAATTACTAAGTGAAATTTCTGAATAAATCCCATCCATATGTAGTGGCGAGATGGTTTCAACATAGTCTAAGATTGAAGGTACTTAAGCGACTGATGATCTATGTGAATCACTATTACATTATCCATTAAGTAGTGTTTCCATTTATTAACACTTTCAATCAAAGCAAATATTTCTTTATCATATGTTGGATAATTATAACTACCTTAGAAAAGGTTTATGAATGAAAGAAAATAGGTTTCCATTTTTGAAGTAAAACTACACCCATTGCATAACCACTAGCATCTGTTTCAATTTCAAATGGTTGTTGAAGATCTGGTAAATCTAAGATTGGTGTTGGGACAATTTTATGCTTAAGTGAAGTAAAATTAACGAAATAGACAACATATTTCAACTAATGATTTAAATCATCTATCCTGTGAAGAGGATACCTCTTTAAGGCCCTAAAGTTGACACACATTGTCCATGTCCCGTCTTTCTTAGGAATAAAAATTATGGGTAAACCACATGGAGATGAAATGGGTTAAATGAAACCTTCTTTGACCAGCCCTTGGATTTGTTTCTTTATTTCTTAGTTGCATATAACTTACATGCAATACATTCCAACATTAGGAAGAGGGGAATCAGAAATCAATTGTATCTCATGTTGTATTTCCTGTTTAGGAGGCGGATGTTTTGGTTCTTTAAATAGACTTTGAAAATAATCTACCAATTTAACCAAAATAGCTTTAAACTAAGATTCACAACCTGAAAAAGCATCATGTTGATCGTTATGTTGATCTTTTATAGCCATGATTACATATCTCTTACTTGAACTTATTATTCTTTTCATTTGATTAGTAATAACTAAAGCCATGTACGTAATTAATGTTCTGAATTCTACAATACACTTCTAATTCGGGATTCATTTCACCATTATAAATAGGCACTTCAAATTTTACATCAAGTTTCAAAAGAGATGATTTCTGAGGTTTCTTTTCTGTTTCAGAATCTGAACTAGAAGAAGAAGAAGATGATGATCAAGATGATGGAGGAGAACGAAGTTTATCATCCTTTCCTTTTCCATTGTCCTTCTTCGATGACTTTGAAGAATAATTTGCATCTCTCGCCTTCTTAACTTCATAGAGTTCTCCCAACATCTGATGCATGTTCAAAAACATTTGTTGAATTTTTTCTTCTCCCATGACCTTCAATTTAGGAGTTTCACCTGCATCGGTTCCTCCCATTGTCGATTGATGAGCGAATTTCCACTTTCTCTTAGGTCTATCTCAGTGTTTCATACTATGATACCAATATATATGATCTAAAATAGATCTGATCTAATACTGAAGTAGAACTAATTATTTGCCAACAATGAATTGATTCTTAACTTGATCTCTTAGTGTGGAATACTGAAGGAAAGCATTTGAATTTATGAAGCCATAACTTAAGAAGCATATTAAACATAAATTTGTAGCAAATAATAGAGATAGAAGACATCAAATATTTATTATGGAGTAAGTCCCTAGTGGACTACGTCTTGAGGTAAACTTTCAAGATGGGTGTCTGTTTTATTAAGGATTGATCCAAGGATGTATTTACATAGAAACACACCATATCGAACATGCTCCCAGGCACATATGGTCTCTTTCATCAGAAATCTCTCTCTCCTAGCTTTCAAACGCCTATCTCCGTACCCAATTCCGCCTCTAGACGACCAAGATACACCTGAAACAAAACTGCCTCTCTCTTACAGAATTTGAATGCAAGCCTCCAAAAGCACCCTTCCCCTCTCCATCATATGAAAATATGGTTTTATAATACATCTCAGGGTCATTCTCGAACTCCTTGGACCAACGGTGGAAAATTTGTTGAGAAATTCAATGTGGTTTCTCTCGGTCATGTAGAAATGTGACACCTTACACATTAGGTTCATGGTGGTTGAATTCATACATAACAAATTAACAAATAAAACCCAAAATAGCACCATATATTAAAATTAGACTTTTTACGGTCTGGCTGTCAGTGGTACGCTAAACAGTTTCCATGTGATAGGTCGGCGAATGGATAGCTGACTGCCACCTTGTAGGTTAAGTCCCAGCGCCTTCGGTAATTGTGCGGTGACTCCACATGTGACAAGTTTCTATCCGTCTGTTATGCTCTACGGTTTTCTGATGGTTTAACTAATTACGGTTACATTCATTGCATTCACATGTCACTCCTTCCGCCCGACAGTCTCTATTATGGTTAACTGTTATGTATTAATATATAGTTTTCTATATGTTTTAAGCATATTTTTATTGTATAGTTCCAAAACCATAGATTTAACATAGTTTGAAATATACATATGGTTTTGTTTACATATGTTGTTAACATATGATCCAGGTCTTAAGACTTAGGATTAGACCACAGGTAGGACTTAGGTCTTAGACTTTTAGGATTAGGACTTAGGTTACATATCACCACTTAGGTTTTGTACCATAGGATTTTCATATAACCTAGATACATAATGAAATTAACCATGAAGTCTTGTCCACATTATCACCATGACATTACAATTTTCCCTACCCATGAAAACACTTGTAGCATGCACCACATTATTTTTACCATGCACTAAATTTGAAGCAATTGAAGACATCTCATCAGACAAATTGGAGAAACAGAAGGACTGAAGATTGAACTAATCTTCACTGAAATGATGCAGGATCCTCCTGGATCATCGTGTTTGGGGAAAATTAATTTTTTGAGAATATTTGTTTGTAGCTTCACAAAAATGGAAATTTTTTTGTTTAAATGGAACAATAATGAAAGGGGATCATTTAGTTATATTAAATAGGCTATAGAAAAAAATATTACATTAATGAGTCCATATTTTTTTTTTGTTGACCATAACTTCTAATAAATTCAGCCAAATGGTACAACATATGTGCCCAAAACATATGATCTTCCTGCCTCATTCCTACCATATTAATTGGAAAAAAATGAAACACAAAAACTAATTACAAGGTGACGTGATGTTGATAGACTAGTGATAGCACAATCAATGTTATAATCATTAACATGCAATGTGGGAAGGACAATTCACACATCCCATCATGGAAATTACACACATGTGTAATTAAATTGTCATCATAATCATAAATTATTTTTGAATTGACAACTAATATATGATAGAATTTTGTTATAATAATATAGATTAGAAAATGAAACCAATATATAATACAATTTTTCTAGATTTTTGATGATTTTGAATCTAATTTTTTGGTGAACTCCAACCATATCATACATGAAGATTATAATTGAGACCCATTGGGAATTCCTTACACTTGAGAGTTTAAAATTGAAATGCATACAAAATAATTCATAGAAACGCATAGAACATGCATAACACGTGTTGAAAAATGTATTGCATTATTTCACAGGACTTTAGATTGGGGTGGCTCATAATTTTTCAAAATAATGGAGCCCAACTCCTATTCTTATATTGTGTTTGAATTATTGTATCACTCTTCACAGACTTGTAGTTAGTAAAAACATAATATGATTATCTAGATCTATTTACTTTCATATTTGTTATGTTGTTTTTATCTAGTTATGTCATTTTGTCTTAGCCTATGGGGTTTGGTTCTTATTTCTTTTTAAGTTATTATATATGGTGGATAAGCCCATACTTTGGCTTTTTTCAATATACCTCTTACGAATATTTTCATAGTTTTTATGGGTGTATGATCAATCCTCAAACTATACATTGGTATAATTTACATAATAGTAATTTTTTCTCTAAAATTGTTAATGTCATCAGCCTTCCGAAATCATTCTCATCTAAATTCCATTCTAGCAATAGAAGGTTCATAAAAAAAAATTGACCATTTCAGTCTTGCACTGACACTTTCGATGGAATTAAAATCATAAGAATAGTGAGTTTTTTGCAATATTCTTAAACAATATTTGGGAGCACATCAGTCGTGTTGTATCTCAAGAAACAATCTCTTGGCTGTGATAAGGAATCCGTGCTCAAGACATTTTTAAATATATGTCACAAATTTAAGAAATTAGATGGTATTTATTCAACAACTTTGGAAAATAATTATTTATAACCCTCAAAGATCTGATATAATGAAAGATTTCACAATGCCATTATCTGCTGATATTACTTGAAATGGAAGGTAGAAAATGGAATGGAAACTTAAAATGATATGTTGTATAACAAAATCTATCATTCTAAATCTCAGAAAGAACTTTATAAAGAGAAAATAGTTGGAGTGAAGGAGCGCACATTAAGGACATTTAACTCTTACTTACAAAGTGTAATAAGAGAGTCACAACTACATTACCTCCCTTCATTCACAGAAGAATAAACACATGATGAAACTGGAAAAATGCATCAACATCAATAGGTGCAAGAAACTTGATCTTCTTTCATTAATTTTCAGAAAATTCACTACAAAATTGCAGTCCTCCAAAGGTCCAAAACTCCAAACCTTCTTCTCTATTCTGATTTCTCTTAAATACATATTGAAAGTAGTTTGTAATTGCTCAAACTTCTCAGAACTGTCTAAACTACTTCTTGTTTTAAAAACTAATTTAATGAAAATTCAAGGGAAAAAGCATCCTCATTACAATAACAAAGATAAAATAAAGAGATAAAAATAAACATCATGAAGTTAAGTCTTTGGGATTGTTGATGAAATGTTTGTTGTAGATGTATTGGTTGCATATGTATTTTTAAACAAGTTGGCCATCCAAGTTCTACATGGTTTATGTATTTGATTGTTGGCATTGAGTTTGAATCTTAATACATCAAATATTCAATGTACGGAAATAAATATATTGACCATAAATGACATGTGAGCCCCATTGTTTTGACCACACACAACTTTCCCCAAAACCATAAACCATCTAGGGGGGCACCTATAGCAGTTTCTTAAAAAGGGGTGAGTGACACTGCATTAAATTGTAGTCGTCGATCTGTGAATAATGGTTCAAGCCAAACCACTCTGTGAGAGCACTCTCTCAGATAAGTTCTGAGCAGTTTGTGATGCTGCAAAACCTTATGATATGGGCCAGATGATCCAAGTTGTTGATTTATCTTGAACAATAACTTTTTTTCTGAGGCAGACTACTTTGATATTATATGTGTTTGTTTCCCATTACTGATATTGTCATTATCTCCTACATATAAGCTTATACCCACCAAACCTTCTGTTGAAAAAAAAACACAATCTTATTCATCCATCTCTCCAATGATTCTTTGTGATTGCATGCACTTAAATTACAATCTAAAATGTATTGAGTTTTATTTAAATATCATTTGAATTCCAAGTGATCATCTGAGGAGAAAATTGTCATTATGCAAATCGAATTCCCATAGAAAGAACCAAACCCAGTTTTGTAGGACATTTCCAGAAAAAATCGCCTTTTAATAACTAATTAAATATCTTAAATTGCTTTGAATTTTTGAACAATTCTAGCCATAAAGTCAACTAGGCATATTCTGCAAAAAACCCATGTTGTGGAGTTTTGAAAATTTTCTCCATTTGCCGAGAATAAGGAATCGAAATTCACTGTCATGAGGGTATGTGTTTTTTTTGAACTTCGACTTTTAATTTGCATCAGTATGCTTGCTTAACTTTTAAATGCATGTGTAAATATGATCTTCCACAAATCATATGTGATTAATCATAGCATTTAAGTCTTTTTCTATGAAATTTACACACTGTAAGTGCAAATAATTTGAATGAGTGCAACGTTGAGCTATTACCAGCAATCCAACATCATTAGAAAAATCAGAATATAGGGTTAATTTTTCAAGGGAGTAACTGCAAACTCTAATATATTCCATAGTTTTATTAGTTATCCTTGCACACGCTACAATGCTAAGCCCTTTCGGTGTCTTTGCACAACCAATTTCTATTGTTTTCATACCTCTGTCTGTCAAACCCTCACAAAATTGAAGATTCCAATTCTCAAGTTGTTTGCATTGTTATCCTATAGCTACAAGACCTTGATCACTTATATATCAACCTTTTAAATCTAAGGCCTTCAAAACCCTACAATGTTGAGCCACTAATGCTAGGCCCAAACTTGTGATTGTAGGGCATCATATTAAACTCATATTTTCCAGTCTTTGACAACCCAATCAGAGAAAATTAAGACCAAGGTTTCATAGGTTATGGGATTCCAGTTCAGCTTCTTCTATTCCATGTTTCTTTGTAGAGTGATTTATTTTGAGTGTTGGCCTTGAAGATGAACTTCCAACAATAGTAGTTTATGCATGATTTTAGTCTAGTTCCAAGGTGAAAATGTAAAGTTTTTTTTTGGTACACTTGGAATCCTATACAATGTGAATCACTAAAGAGCTAGACTATAAGGCCTATACATCTATAGGGAGTGTCTGAGGCCCCTATTCAAATAGTGTGCTTTCTTGCACTTTCCAGTTGATACCATCTCTTTAGACAACAACACAAGAATACCTATCTCAATTTTTTCCATCTAAGTGTCTCAACAACGTTGTATTTCTCAGAACCTCTCTTGAATTTTAGCTGAGTCGAATTAGGCTACAATATCTGGCTCTAATTGGGGACAACATTTTGGTAGAAAAGTGCTGAGAACTTGTAGAAAAATAGCCTTTATTGGGTATGGTGTCGAGGAGCACATGTAGATCAATAGCCTTTATTAGGCATGAAGTTAAGTTAAACTAAATGTTCTCCCAATCCAAAATCTCTGAAAATTTTGAACTTCTCTGAAACCTTTCTCTTTGAGGATCTTTATTCTTGAATTGAAAATGCTAAACTGTAAATACTGCAACTAGGAATGCTCAACTCCTAAGCTTATTTATCTACAACTCCTATATATATATATATATATATATATATATATATATATATATATATATATATATATATATATATATATATATATATATATATATATATATATATATATATATATATATATATATATATATATATATATATATATATATATATATATATATATATGTCTATATATATATATATATATATATATATAGATATATATATATATATATATATATATATATATATATATATATATATGTATATATATGTGTATATATATATATATATATATATATATATATACATTGGAACAATCAGGTGAAGTCAACCTTCCAATGGCACCAACCTAACATCTGTATGTTAGACTCGATACCTTCATAGTACTGAGATTTAAAAATCAAAACAGAAATGTACCATGAAATTTTTCCATATACAAAACTTTGTACATACCCTTGCATAAAATCTTGTTGCTGATGAAAGAAATTTGTGATATACTTAGTCACTGGATCATAAAACTTATGAGAAAATTTTTTGGCTGCCTCCTTTTCTTGAGAATTTTGATGATGTAGACTTCTTTGAGTAGGGCAGCTTCCTTCATTGTTTCACTCCTCAATTCGAAATTGTGTGCGAGGAACTTGATTTCCATTTTCTGCAGGCATGCACTTAAGCCGAAAAGAGAAATCGAAGGTTTGTTCCCTATAATGCTGATGTTCTTCGTATAATGCCAATTCTTGACAAATATATTCCTTTTCCTGCAAACATACCTGAGAAGCTCCACTAGTTTCCCCTCTATTCACAAAATCATTAAAATTATGAAAATTGTAATGATCTTCAAGGCTTTCATCGTGTAATTAATTTTTGCAATGAATTTTTGACCAAAATATTTAGAACGCTTAGATTCTTGTGTTTCAGCAATATAGGAATCGTCTGACACTTTTTGAAAATCCTTGTTCACCTCTGAATTTTCATTCTCTTGTAAATCAATTCCAACGTTTTCTTGATAGACCCTTTTGTCTTTAACAAAACTTGTTCTTTCAACATGATAGGAAAAATTTCTACAAGCCAACACATTATCTTCGATTTCCTGTGCATAAAGAAACATTAGATTTATAGTGCAAGGCTTTCTCTCCTTCAGATAAAAATCCAAGACAATAGAAAGAGCCCTCAAATAGTAAACCATAGCTTCTTATTTAGGAGGTTGAATTTCTTTCGGCATGATGAAATAATTTTTTTTAAACCTCCTATTAAACTCAAAAATTGATTCATTGCTCTGCTTCTAGATAGAATATAATTCCAAAAGGTGTTTTTCATATGTCTTAAGCTCGCCCCAATATCTAAGAAATATATTTTGAAAACCTTTCCATTAACTAATTGAACTTGCTTCCAAACACTGAAACCATTGATGAGAACCCTGCTTTAATGAATGAAAAAACATCCTTAAAGCCATGTATTCATGAATAATTTGAGTTTTTTCCAGAAAGTACTCAAATTCCAAGATATTTTGTTCAGTTGAAATATCCTCCTCCTCTCTAGAGAAACTTGGCAAAAAATTGAATCCTTTTGAAGGATACTGATGAAGAATTGTGGGCAGCTTCAGGGGTTTAAATATTTATCTTTTTTTGAATTGAAAAACAATCAATTTCTTGTGAGGAAAAATATTATCATCCAAATATGATGAAGCATCACCTTTAGGCCCAGACTATGACTGATTATATTTAGGAATTGTAATGCAACAATCATATCTCCTCTCATATTTAGGAGATAAAGTTGTGTCAAGTTCAATAATACAATCAAAAGAAAATTCATCTTTTTTCCAATAAAGAATGTAATTTTCAGGCTTTACAATCTTCTAAGAATATAAATCAAGAAACAATGTTCTTGATATATAAGGGAAAATAGACCACTAAACTCATAGTAAAAAATAGAACGTCCTTTAAAAAACTAAAACTATGATACATGTTTTTTCCATGATGCTTTCTCATTTTCTTGCCAGCAAAATTCTTCATCTAATGAAAATTTCATCAGTGGAGTCGTCAGGTGAATAATAAGCAACCAAAGTTTAAATCTAAATCTTGTGCACCATCAGGAATAAGGGATTATGAGACCTACTACCAGGAGCAGAAAATGTAGGATCAGGTGTCGAAGGTGTTTTTGGTTTCTGAGTTTTTTTAGAAACCAATTTTTCAGGATCTGACAGAATACGAGCTTTCTGTTGTGAGGTTTCTAACATCGTATGCATCCTTTCATAATGCTAGAATTATGAAATAAAAGAACAACCTGATATTTCCTACTCTCTGAACAACCAGAGGAAATATGAAAAAAACCGAGGGAATCAACTTCGATTCTTCGTCCCCATCAATGACGCCAAAAAATGTTGAATCTTGAGAAACAATCCCTTGGCTGTGATAAGGAATCTGTGCTCAAGACATTTTTAAATATATGTCACAAATTTAAGAAATCAGATGGTTTTTGTTAAGCACCTTTGGACATTAATTATTTATAACCCTTAATGATCTGATATAATGAAATATTTCACAATGCCATTATCTGCTAATATTACTTGAAATGGAAGGAAGAAAATGGAATGGAAACTTAAAATGATATGCTGTATAACATAATATATCATTCTAAATCTCAGAAAGAAATTTATAGAGAAAAAATAGTTGGAGTGAAGGAGTGCATATTAAGGAAATTTAACTCTTACTTACAAATTATAATAAGAGACATGCAACTACATTACTTCACTTGATTCAAAAAAGAATAAACACATGATGAAACTGAAAAAATGCACCAACATCAACAGGTGCAAGAAACTTGATCTTCTTCAATTAATTTTCAGAGAATTTAGTACAAAATTGCAGTCCTCCAAAGGTCCAAAACTCGGAACCTTTTTCTCTATTCCGATTTCCCTTAAATACATATTGAAAACAGTTTGTAACTCCTCAAACTTCTAAAAAATGTCTAAACTACCTTTTTTTTTAACAAATACTCTAATTACAATTCGAGGGAAAAATCATCCTCAATACAATAAAAAAGATAAAATAAAGAGATAAAAATAAACATCATGAAGCTAAGTATTTGAAATTGCTGATGAAATGTTTGTTGTAGATGTATTGGTTGCTGATGTATTTTCAAACAAGTTGGCCATCCAAGTTCTACATGCTTTACGCATTTGAACTTTGGCATTTAGTTTGACTCTTAATACATCAAATATTCAATGTAAGGCAATAGATATATTGAACATAAATGACATGTGAGCCCCATTGTTTTGACTGCACACAAATTTCCCCAAAACCATAAACCACCTACAGGGGGACCTGTAGCAGCTTCTGAAAAAGGGGCAAGTGATGCCGCATTGCATTGTAGCTGTCAATCTGTGAACAGTGGTTCAAGCCAAACCACTCATCGGGAGCACTCTCTCACATATGTTCCGAGCAATTTGTGATGCCGCAAAAACATAGGATCTGGGCTGGATGATCAAAGTCGTTGATTTATGTTGAACGATAACTTATTGTCTATGGCAGACTAGTTTCATATTATATGTGTTTGCTTCCCATTCCCGAGATTGTCATTATCTCCTACATATAAGCTTATACCCACCAGACCTTCCGTTGAAAAAAAACACAATCTTATTCATCCAACTCTCCAATGATTCTTTATGATTGCATGCACTCAAACTACAATCTAAAATGAAATGAGTTTTATTTAAATATCATCTAAATGCCAAGTGATCATCTGAGGAGGAAATTGTCATAATGCAAATCAAATTCCCATACAATGAATCAAACCCAAATTTCCAGGACGTTTCTGGAAAATCTCACCTTTGAAGAACTGATGAAATCTCTTAAACCGCTTTGAATTTTTGCACAATTCCTACTTTAATTTCAACTGGGAATATTCTGCAAAAAATCCATGTTACGGATTTTTGAAATCTTTCTACATTTGCCCAGAATAAGAAATTGAAATTCACTGTCTTGAGAGTATGTGCATTTTCTTAACTTCGACTTTTCATTTACATCAGTATGCTTGCTCAAATTTTAAATGCATGTGGAAATATGATCTTCCATAAATCATATGTGATTAATCATAGCTTTTAAGGCTTTCTCTATGAAATTTACATGATGTAAGTGCAAATAATATGAATCAGTGAAACCCTGAGCTATTACCAACAATCCAACATCATTAACTTAGAATCCAGGGTTGATTTTGCAAGAGATTAACATCGAACTTCAATATATCCCTTAGTTTTATTAGTTATCCTTGCACATTCTCCAATGCCAAGCACTTTCAATGTCTTTGCACAACCAATTTCCATTGCTATCATACCTCTGTCTGTCAAACCCTTACAAAACCGAAGATTCCAATTCTCAGGTTATTTTCATTGTTCTCCTATAGCTATAAGACCTTGATCACTTATATAGAAACCCTATAAATCTAAGGCCTTCAAAACCCTACAATGTTGAGCCATTGATGCTAGGCCCAAAATTGTCATTGCAGGGCGTCATACTAAACTCAGCTTTTCCAGTCTTTGACAACCCCATCTAAGAACATTAAGACCAAGGTTTAACAGCTTCCGAGATTCCAGTTTAGCTTCTTCTATTCCATGTTTCTCTGTAGATTGATTTTTGAGTGTTGGCCTTGAAGATGAACTTCCAGCAATAGTAGTTTATGCATGATTTTAGTCTAGTTCCAAGGTGAAAACGTAAAGTTTTCTTTAGGTACACTTGGCATCCTATACAACGTGAATCACTAAAGTGCTAGACTAGTAGGCTTATGCAACCATCGGGAGTGTCTGAGGCCCCTATTCAAATAGTGTGTTTGCTTGTACTTTCCAGTTGATACCATCTCTTTAGACAAGAGCACAAGAATCCCTATCTGACTTTTTTCCATATAAATATCTCAAAAATCTTGAATTTCTCAGACCCTCTCTTGAATTTTAGCTGAGTCGAATTAAGCTACAACAGGTTGTGTGATGGAGGTTCCAGTGGTAGAGACACCACAACCATGGTGGTTCTGTATGTCAGAATATTTTTGAAAACAATTGCAATATCGTCACTCTTATGACACAAGTTTTGACAATGGAAATGTCACAAACATGACAAGTTCATAACGATATATTTTTAAAAAACTGTTAGGTTTTTCTGTCTTGTGATGTTGTTTTCAATGGTTGTAATTTCACAACCATGGGAAACTCAGACAAGTGTTTGTGACAAACCTATGTCATTTACTTGATGATATTTGGCTCCAAAATTATGATGAATAATATGGGGTCAAACATGTGGCTACAATGGAAATGAGTTTTCGTCAAATTTCCTTTTGTCATTATAACTACGATGTATCATCACAAGAATGAAAACAAATTGTCAAAAATTATGTCAATATTTAATAGTGATGTTAGGATATTCCGACACATAGGAAATATTTAAGAATAACTTAGTCTAGTGTAGAGTTAGGTAAAGTGTGTTTCTTTACCATTTAGTTTGTAACTTATAATCCGACGATCATAATTTGTTGTGATCCGATGGTTATCTCTGACCTCGGTATTAATGGCGCTTGATCCATGGCTTAACACCCGATTGGTCCATGATCTCTATTTAAAGAGAATGGAGGGTCATTTTTTTGGTAGCCGTTTATGAGAGAAACATATGTACCCTTTCTTTTTATATTAATAAATTCCCTGAAGTGGTTGCGTTGGCTTAGGGCGTGGATTGTTTCCCTCTTTGAGGGTTTTAACCATGTGATTATACTGGTGTATTGATTTGCAATCTATTTGTGAGTAGTGACATTTGGTTCTTGATCTATGGAACTTACCCTATAAATTCCTACATGGTATCAAAGCTATTTTGAGGGCTGCGTCCATTGTTGATCAAAATCCGAAGCCGATTTGACTACATACGAATGCATTTTTGTAGGTCTACTATTTTTGAACATTTTTGGGCTTAGAGAACTGCTCAGTTGTGTTCAGAGTGTGTGTTACGGTGAGGAACACCTTTCGTTTCATGCGAGAAGGTTTCTGGCTGCTCAAGTTATGTTAGTTTAGATCTGGAGGTATAAAGCATCTATTTTGCAGTTATATTTGTTAGTAGTTATGCTTATTTCGGTTTTTTTTTCTGTATTAAGGTTTTATTTATTTGCCAGATCTATACCCTCTTCTTTGTGTATGCTCTTTGTTGTGTGCTTCGTGTGATCTCGGCAAATCAGAAACAGGAAAAAGGGATTTTTTTTGCTACATATGCTCTTTCCCCGCGTCTTTGCACGATCTCGGGAAATCAGAAATAGTAAAAAATGTGATAGTTTCCGGTAAGGCTAACCAATAATCTAACATTCTGCCATAAGGCTTTGCAATTCGTTTTTTTTTTCTCATTTTTTGTGTTTTTTTGTGTAAGAAAAGGCACGCACACTGAAGAATAATAATAATAATAACAATCCCCTCTTCCTCCTTTCTAAAATAACGTGATCCTTTTACTATCTCAATTGGTGAGGGGTTAGTTTATGAGAATAGAGGTCTTGGGTTCAAGTGTCCTTCTCAAGCTTCTTTTGTAAAAAGTTTTTGTTGAAAGGGGCAAATTTTTTTTTTTTAAATCCACACTTCATCCCGTTCCCATAACTATTCGGCATCTACAACTCAGATTTTTCAAAAGGCATTACCCTCTCTCAATCCAAGTATGCCTATGATCTTCTGCACCACTTTCACATGGAATATTGTAACCCAACCCCTTCTCCCTTTCAGTCTAGATTCAAGATTTCAGTCACTTGTACTACCCCTGAAGTTGATGCTACCTTATACTGTCAACTTGTTGGTAAATTTTTGTATCTAACTCATACCTATCCTGACCTTTCCTTTTCCATTGGCCTTGTCTCTCGGTTTATGAACCAACCTCATGAAAGTCACTGGAAAGCAACTAAAAGAATACTTTGACATATTCGAGGTATAGTTCAATTTGAGATTCATTACAGTGCAGGAGCATCTCCCTTGTTAATTGGTTTCACTGATTCTGATTGGGCTGGTGACCTTGATGATCGGAAGTCCACTGCAGGATATGTATTCACTCTTGGTTCAGGACCTATTACTTGGTCTTGTAAGAAACAAAGTTCCATCTTCCTTTCTTCAGTAGAAGCAAAGTATCGTGGTGCAGTTGAAGCCAGCAAGGAAGCCATGTGGCTTCGTCAATCCTGTCTAAATTTGGTCTTCATCAGCAACATCCAATTACACTTTGGTGTGATAATCAGAGTGCCATTCAACTATGTAAAGATCCAGTTCAACATCAGCGTATGAAACACATTGAACTCCACATACACTTCATTAGAAAGCTCATTCATGATCGTGTTCTTGAAGTGCAGTATTTTCTGACCAATGATCAAGTAGCCGATATCTTTACGAAGGCTCTCACAGAAGCAAATTTTACCAAACTTCGATCCACGCTTGGAGTTCAGGAAAGTTGTCATTAAGGGGGGATAGGCTCTAATGCCTCCTTCCTTCTCCTATTTTGTCACTTTTGTAAATCCTTCAATCCTATCTCAATTTGTTCTTAAGTGGGGATGTTAGGATATTCTGACACATGGGAAATAGGCTCCTTTTGTGTCACCTTTTTAAATCCTTCAATCCTATCCCAAGTTGTTCTCAAGGGGGGATGTTAGGATATTCCGACACATAGGAAATATTTAAGAATAACATAGTCTAGTGTAGAGTTAGGTAAAGTGTTTCTCTTTACCATCTACTTTGTAACTTATAATCCGATGGTCACGATTTGTAGTGATCCAATGGTTATCTCTCACCTCGGTATTAACGACACTTGATCCATGGCTTGGCACCCGATTGGTCCATGTTCTCTATTTAAAGAGCATGAAGGGTCATTTGTTCGATAAATGTTTATGAGAGAAACATATGTAACCTTTCTTTTTATATTAATAAATTCCCTGAAGTGGCCGCGTTGGCTCAGGGCGTGGATTGTTTCCCTCTTTGAGGGTTTTAACCATGTGATTATACTGGTTTACTGATTTGTGATTTGTTTGTGAGCGGTGACCTTTGGTTCTTGATCTACGGAACTTACCCTATAAATTCCTACAAGTGAAGGGCCAACTTGAGGTTAGCATTTGGTCTGGGTGAAGTTGTAAATATCTTTGTTATTCATAACTATGCCTTCAAAGAAATATAAAACAAATTATTTTACCATGTACCATTTGGACATTTAAAATAAAGAAAATCCGATTTTTAAAAGTTTATTTTAATGTATCCAAGCCGACGAGGTCAACTATCTTGAAGACAAGTCAACCTACCCAAGGGACATGTCCCTTCACATTGTTGGGAAAAATAATGACAGGGGGGGTTAATCAATATTTTAAAACTCAAAAAATATTTTACTTTCTGAATTCTATATGCGACTTGACTGAAGCAGACTAGCATATGTACACAACTGTTATTAAGCAAAACTAGCGTATAGCTAGTAAACTAATAATTTAGATAAATCTTTGATTACTTAAACTGGTGCATCATTGATTCATAAGACATTTAATAAGTTTTAATGATGTGCAGTAAGAACAGATTAAACCATCACACATATGAACACCAATTTTTAAGGTGGAAACAAAATGTGGGAGAAAACCACTGCTCATGTCATCTAAATCTTCAATCTTATTATTATGGAAATCTTCTTACATTATTGTACTAGTAAAGACTCATACCAACACACATGCACCCAACTGCTAAAGGCTACAACCTTCACTCATTCTCCAACTCCTACTGGAAGGGAAATCCAACCCCCTAATCTCATTTACCAACACCCACTAGAAGAGAGCATCAAACCCCTGATCCGATGACTAGCTACTACTGGCTGGAAGCTTTGAATTCCTCACTCAAGGCTCCAAGCCTAAGCATCATCTATGGACCATGTTTCATAAATTTTTACATTGGATCCACCTACTTCAACACATCATAACTTGTAGGCTACCTTTCATCGAATTTTCATAGTGAAACCACTAAAATCATTTAAGCTCAACATAAAAAACTGAAACTGATCATTGTACAAAACCAATCACTGAAAGCAACTACTGAACTAATCAATCACTAAGAACAACCACTGAATCGATAAATCAAAGAAAATAACCATTGAACCAATAAATCACTAAATGAATCAATCACCGAAGAAAACAATCACTTAACCAATAACCAACTCAAATAAAATAAAATAGTGAGATTAATGTAACCAAAATATCATAACAAAACCCAAAATAATTTAGGAAACACGCATGTATATGAAATTTTTTGAATAACAACATGCATACATATCTCAACCTACAATGTGTTAAAAAATGAAAATAAAAATTAAAACACAAAATTTCTCACAAGCATACTGAAGTATTTTGTCAGATTACAGATCTCCAAAACCCCATATAGTTAACAACAATATGGATATTCTCCAACCAATCAATATTAAATAAATTCAACTTGATACGTTGCTACTAAACCGATATTAACATGGATACATCATTTGTAGTCAACATAAATACAACAACGTTGATCAAATTGATCAGATATGTTTTCAGCAAAAACCATTCCTTTATGTATGTGGCTTTGATGAATCAAACTGGTGTGTATACATGCTTTCATAGAAACCAACCTATGTATAGGTTTGCAAATTTTGACCTATAATTGTGCAGCCCTTCTGAACTTCAGAGAGATCATAATATTAAAAGATAAAACATTCATCAAATGATAAATCTAGTCAATCCATGAGCATATCATACAATGGAAAGTAATTTCAGGTCTCAAGATCATGATCCATCACTGTATTTATAGGTGCATAATTATTTCAAATCAACTTATCAACTATATCCCATATAATTGAAATATACTTCAGATGGAAGTATTCATCAAAAACCTTTTCTCATGCACCCTTTATAACTTTTATCTTCACCTCCTTATATATCTTGAGCCTTAGCCAACACCATGAGCCAAAACGACACTAGTGCTGGTGGTAATCTTTGACAGGATCAAATATCTGTTACTATGTTCAATATTGTGGGATAATAGCATGGTAAAGACCCTTGGTATTTAATCAAATATTATGCCAATATGTATGCGACTTTGATTCATCATCTCTGTATGTGTACGTGACTTGGCCTCATCTAAGTCGCACATATTTCTTCAAATATTAAGCTTCATAAATATTTTGTCTCTGACCTAAAAACCTCTATCTCATTATTCTATCATTATGTTCCATCACTTTGTCACCTCTGAACTAATCTATGAACTCATTCAGCTACCATATACTTGTTCTGTTACAAGTGGGTTTCCATCAAGGAAAACTCATCGATTAGGTTGCCATCAAGGACAACACATCACATCATAATGCAAATAGTCTCCCCCTTTGGACTTGATGGAAACCACGTTGGAGTTTTATTTCCACAACCTGTATATTTGTAAAAAACATCAACCTAAGCATCAATAAAACACCAAGCTACTCTCCCCTTTTAAAATCAAGGAAAAAGGGTTGACCGATGTCGAATGAAGGATTATCTTTTCTTGTAGAGACATGAACATTGTAGATCTGATTTGCACTATACTGACCATGCTCCCCCTAAGCACACGTTGAATCTTCAGAAACATTTTCAATGAAGTAGATGACTCTATAACTCAACTGATTATGACATTTCATATCACCAAGGACTCATACTTACATCAATCACACAACCAAGTGATATTACATATTTAACTCAATCACCCAACCAAGTGGGGTTACATAACGTCATCTTCCCATCATGGGATTACATACATAAATGACTTGACCTACAATTGTCCAAACATGACTAAATATTCTAATCATCATGGGTCTCTACATGACGTTTACATCAAGTGACAAATATGACATTTATAACCAAGACCGAAAGACCTCAATAGTGAGAGATAAAGACCATGATATTCATCTACAACTATCATATACTTAATAGTTTTTGCAGCATAAGTATCTGTCAGCAACAACACGAGTAATTTTCAATATCATCAACGAGTGATCAAGTCTACAAATCAACATGATAATATCATTCCATAGAGATCAAATATCAACTCAATCTCTTGACTTCATCAAATACAACTTGTCTTTTTCCCTTTCAAGGAATATCCCCAAACCATGTTCATCAAAGAAACATATGTGGGAACCAAGTATATCATCATGAAATAAGATATAGAAGTGAAGCATCATATCACATAGCATGATTAAACATCATAGACATGCATCAAAAACATATGTGAGAACCAATAAGTAAGATAAGAAAATGTAGCCATGTCTCCAAGTATCATCCAACAATTGTAGCATAATCATATCAATAACCATGTCTTCATGATCCTTGCAGAAATATCATATTCTTTCCCTAATATGCAAGAAGAATTATCATACCAAAATCGCTTCATCAATAATAAATATGTATCAACTAATCATCCTTGTGATCTCTTATCACCAAGGTATTCATGTTTTATATTTATTCCATTTTCATAATCAGGATGTAACATGTGTATGAATCAAGCACAATATGCATCATTCATGATAGTAGTCATAAAAAACAAGAACTTCATGTTCTTTCCTCATATCTGAGTCATTAATCATGCATCAATACCGCATGTGCAGATAAATATAATCTTCTACAAATATGATTATGGCTCATCCATAATCTCATCATAAGCAATCTGTGTATCATAGAAATAGTATAATATTATTCAAACTGCTACATGAGCATCACAAGTATTAAATAATAAGCAAAAATATTTCCAACAATGCATCATTAGCAGTGAGGATAATGCTCCCCCTGAACCTGAGCTACCTGTTCAATGTCACATCAAAACATGTTCATCAAATATAAATGTCATATGTACCAACTCATAGATCATAATTAATCACATCAATGGACAGTAACCATCAACATCAGAACAAGAAAGCTAACAGCTGACTAAAGCATCTCAGAGTCTTTCCTCAGTCTGTCCACTTTTTTCTATCAGAGAAAAACATATGCAACTGTATTTATAGAAACTCGCATACATACGTGAATGTCCTTCATGAAATCTACATACAGAAAGTGAAATACTAAAACTTCACAACTTCAGCTCCCCCTGAGTTTGTACAGTTTGTACCTGTCTTATGTTCTCACATCAGATTCACTGTCAGAAATATAAACAATCAGGATGATCAAAACAACCATGTGATTCATTATTAAGATAACTTATATTATCTCCTCATGTGATTATATATCACTGATCCCGAGGACCTGAAAACCATATTCTTGTTCTTAATAGTTCATGTACCTCATATTACTCCTACATTTAATGTTAAAAATATTATTCCAAGAATAAATTACTGCAAGTGGGCACTATCCTTTTTTTTTCCAGTCTGAGTATGAATCCTCCTTATATCTTCAAGAATTCAGATCTTTAATCACATATGTTTTTTGTACATTTATGTATCTTTTTGTTATGATTTTTCTTGTTTCTCTATCCATGACCTTACATTTCATTGATGTGAACACAATTACATCTCCTTTATCTGCCATTTGGCCTACACTTAAATATTTTTTTTTAGGCCTTGAACTAAGAAACTTAATTCTCCCTCTACCTTTTCCTACAACTTTTGCTGGAGTGTTATTTGAAGCAATAACCTTACCATCTTGATGTTTCTTGAGAGATTCCTTCTTACTCTTATCACGAGTAATGTGATGAGAACATTCACTGTCTATGTACCATTCATCTTCATTTTCAAATGCACAGAGAACAAGACCACATCTTATCTCTTCTTATT
Source organism: Pinus albicaulis (assembly GCA_034641835.2). Lineage (NCBI taxonomy): Eukaryota > Viridiplantae > Streptophyta > Pinopsida > Pinales > Pinaceae > Pinus > Pinus albicaulis. Next base: position 221,606,447 of record CM076571.1, on the reverse strand, counting down.
TTTTCTTGTTAGGAGGAATGATGGCGGATCCGTCTTTCTTCGGTTTTATGATATCATATGTTTTTGTTCCATGTTGTCTTTGGTGATTAATTTATCCGTTCCTGCATTCTTTTTATATGTGCCCAAAATTTTTACAAGCATAACATTTTATGTGATCACAGAAGGGAGTAGACGAATTTTAGTATGCTTGTGTGATGTTCCTTCTATTGCAATAAATAACTTTATGATCGAATTTGTTGCATGAAAAAAATTATCCCTTAAAGAAACCTAAGTACCTGGGAGCTGATTGTATTTTTTTGGAGTGGCTATTTTTCTGTGAACAAAACAATATGCTTCTAAAATTAGCTGCAACATGTCCATAATTATGACATATAAAACATTCAATATTAATTATTAGAGGAGTGAATTGATTGACACTTCTATAGATAGGAGCGAATTGTTTCCTTTGAAGTTTCCTGATCCTTGGATGTCGATGAGGTTAGATTTCATCTCTTTAAACACTTCAGGTTTTACATTGTTATCCTTTGGAAATTTATCACTATCTTGTGAACTAGATTCTTCTTTAACAATTCCATGAAAACCAAGGCCGGATTTAATAAAGGGATACCTTTGACTACTAAGAATATTATCCAGAATATTAGTACTATCTTGAAATCTCAAATTTTTGTATTTTTATTCTAATTTAGCTTTTAAAATTTTTACCTCAACCTCCATTCTTTGGTACTACTTATTCATACATACTTCGATCCTTCTTCCTTCTTCTACTTACTCTTTTCATTTCAGAATCTCTTGCTTCAGCCCATTTTCTTTCTAAGATCATGAATTTCCTTTAACTTGTCATCTGTAGAATTAGGAACTCCATCCATCATTTCAAGTGATGTTTTATCATCATATACATTATTTGACACATTTTTAAGGATAGAATTACCTAACATATTCTCTGATGAACAATCTTCCTGTGGGATTTCTTCATGGATTTCTTGTAACATCTCCCATACTTGCTTTGAAGTTTTAAGATGCATAACCTTATTTCATTTTGAATCACATATGCTACAAAATATGTCACTTAATGCCTTATTTTTATTTTGAAATTCCTCGTCTGATAGGGGAATCTTGGTGTAGCCATTGCAAACTAAATTCCAAACATCATGATTCATTAGGTTAGACTTCATATTTTCTTTCTAGTAATTATAATTACCTTTACTTAGCATTGGTATATCTGCATTGACCATTGCTTCTGAATTTCTTTGATCTTCTACTTCTGGAGGCATGATTTCTAAAACTAGCTTCACTTGAGAATGCTTAATTTCACTTTTACCCATGTTATAGCATCATTTTTCACCCTTATGTGATTCATGATTGTCTCTATGGCCTTGGGCACCCATTCCCATAGACTTGGACAAAATTCATAAAAAATAGTGTTAAAAATCCCATACGCGGTTATGCCCAGACGTTTCCGCATGTATACGCGAGTCCATATGTACTTTTCCGCGTATGCCTTTAAAATTATTAAAAAATATATAAAAAATCCCTATTTTCGGGCTGGGTTGATGGTTAATCTAGTAGTTCAACCACCCCAGCACGTGGCCAACTGTTTCCAACTGATTGAAACTACTTTGAGGGAGTATAAAAGCCCCTCATGTGCATGGCCTAAGGGGGAGAGAAATTATTGATATTATACTTTGTTGGAATCCCTAATCCAAGTCTAATTTCCCGTGCCTCCTGCACTTCCCAGTTCATTACAGGAAACTCTTGTTTCCTGGAGATGTTCATCTCTCTATATGTCATCTCGTGTGTAGAAGTTCTAAAGGAATCTTAGCGAGGCAAGGGTGGGATGGATCCGGACGACGGTCTGTTCGAAGATCGTGGAAGGATTCAGGTGATCTCTCCACTTTTTATTACTGTACATGCTATTCATAATATAGAAGAACCATCTTGTTCCTGAAATACACGTGTTAGAATCTGCTTGCATATGTGAAAATATTGTTATTTAAGCATTTATTATGGTTTATATAATGTTTCACATGGATTTCACTAAAATTTAGGGTACATATATATTGTACAACCATTTTTCCGTGTACGTTTCTTCTTGGTTTTCAGGTTAAGGAGGAAGAAGGGTTGCTGGGGGTTTGGAACCCGCAGGATCTACTACAAACGTAGGACCTACGGGTAAGTTCCTCGATCTATTCTATCTAGTTTTTCGTGAACAAATATGGTTGTGTGAGTCCTTCTTGAATTGCATGCCCTGATCTGTGGAGGTTTCAACCCAACAAACCTCTAGGGAGTTATTTTCCGAAATAGAACTGCCGACTCGGCGGGAGATCGCATTCTTGTGATTCCCCTTTTGGGTGGTTTCAGTGGTTTTCACGGTTTCCAACAGTTTCAATCATCATTTCCAGTCCAGTTAATCTTTTCTCAGTCAGGCTGAAGACCTGCTTCTTTATCCAGGCTTGATATTTTATATTTTTCATTATTTACCTTTCCATACGCTGGTTTCTTTGCACACAGTCGCGTATACATGCAATTTTTGTTAGAGGAAGTCGCGTATACGCGGGTTTCCCTTAACACAGTCGCGTATGCATGCTTGTTGCAAAACTGCTAGGTAGCGCATGCCTGGGCAAGTTTTGAAATTTTTGATTTCTGAGCTTTTTGGTCTTGTTTGCCTGTGAAGACATGTTCCTACAGTGTCCTTTCAGTCTCTGGATTGTGTTGAAAGTGGTTATCAGTCTTTTTCTCTCTTGTTTGGTTGAAAACTAACTCATTTGGCAAATCTGGTTTTTCTAGTGCTTGCATTTTTGGTTTGAGTACTAAGATCTCTTTCCTGGGATTCTTGGTTGTTCTGCTTAATCAGGATAGAGAGCTTCCGCTCATATACTCTTTCCTAACTTTATGTCTAGCTTTGCACTTTAGTCTTTGCCTACTTTTTGGTTGGTTTTCTTGAGTTCATTTGACTGGGTCTTGTTGCAATTTTTGAAGAGTCATTCTTGGTTCTTTGAAGTTGTTGTTTGCTGCAAGATTGTGCTATTATTCTGGGTCAACTTGCTAAGTTTCTTGTCTTCCTTTTGCTCGTATGAATCTTGCTACCGAGTAGCACTATAAGACTTGGAGCATTCTGGTTGAAGTTTTTTTTGAAATTCAGAGTTTGTTTGGCTTGGTATTTGGATACCTTTCTTGGTCTTGTTGAAGTCTCCCTTTTATAAAATTCAAAAGCACAAAAACATTTTGTTTTGTCTTTGCTTTTGTTTTGCGTTTTTTGTTTTGACTTCTTTTCATTTTTTGAAGCTTGGTTGAGATTTCTTACCTTTGGTTTTTGACTTGATTTGGGAAGGGAATTGTCATTGGTTTCTTTCTCTTATTTCGAGTATATTTCGGTGTCTTTATGCTGAGAGTTTCTGATTTGGGAATTAGCTTGGTGGAAAACCGAAAAAGTGATAAAACTGAAGGATTCTTGGGAAATTTCTCTTTGTTTTGATAGATTTTGCATCTTAGAATTAGGCATGCTCTTAGTGATTTGCATTAGGTGCACTTAAGCATTTGTAGTCTTTTTCATAATTTTTGTGAGTGTGAGTTTGATATTCGAAAAGAAAAAATATATAATCTCGTAGAACCCGTGTAGAAATTTCTTTTCATCGAAAGGCAAATATTGCATCTGCACATAGTTTGGTTTTCATTAATTTCTTTTCTGCGTCACAAAACACCACGAGTTTCATTTCCATATCCCTTGACTTAATATAAAAGCCAACTAAAATGAGCGCAATAATTTAAAATCAACTAGCAAGTTTTTTTTATTAAGTGTCATACACCAACTAGCTAGGTTGTAGGGCCTTGGATTAGGTGAGTGGAGAGTTAACTCTCCAAGGCCGCTTAAACTGAAAACATAAAAGTTGATTAATTGAATGAAATCCAACTCCATTAGGTGGACTGGGAAAGCTCTCCTCCAGAGAGTCAAGCGCGAGGGGAGGTGAAGGCCGAGAAGAGAGATACCCCCTCTCTGATTTGTTGGATCTAACCTCAAGACCGTTTCGCCCAGCTTCTGACACGGATTGGTGCCCATAGTTGCCATTCCTAGGTTCCACACAGGTGACTGTGGGGAGGAATACCCGTGGTACCTGAGGTAGACGTCGTATCACTTCCAGCAGTACTTCTCGGGGGTGCCCTTGCGAAGCTTGGGTACTTGTGCCGGCAAAGGCTGTTGTTAGGAGGTCGACGTAACTGTTTCTGTTACCTTCGCTAGTAGGCCCAGGCCGTAATTATCCCAGACTACTTTCGGGAGGTCCTATATTTCGCTTTCTCGTATTTTGGTGTCCTGTCCTAATCACCTGGAGCGGAAATACCTGAAGGCTGCTTGTTTGGTTACATCTTAGGGATCTTTATAGTGACTGCTCTTTGCTCCTAGCTTGCCTAGCTTGATACTTTTTTGAGTCTAATTAATTTGTTAAAGTGGCTGATCAAGCGCCTCATCGATCGAGGAGAATCCGGGGGTTATCTCTCGAGAGTACAGAGCCTTCTCCAAGAAGGCGTAGGAGTAATATAGCAGGTGAATACCACCCTGTGGTATCTGAAGCAGTGGAGAGAGATCCTCCACTAGGGTTTGAAGGTCCTATAGTTGGTTCTCGTGTTGGTTCCGAGAGGAGCGTTCCGCTCACCTCGAGAGTCTTGTTTCCGCGAGAAGCAGGAGAAGAAGTAGAAGTAGAGGAAGTATCTCAATCTTCTGAGTCACTTCCATCTCCTCTTCCTCCTGATTATCTGTTTTTTTTGGAGTACATCGGACCTGAGCCTGCAAGACCAGAAGATCCTCCATATTATTCATACCTTTTGATGGCCACGACTGGGAACGTAGCTTCGGCTGTGAGTACTGTAGGCATTAAGACCCCTACTTCAGTAGAAGGAGGGGGCACAATTGCTATATCTACAACTGCTTCTAGTACTGTTGTGTTTGGCTCTGGTCACACCCAAGCACAAGATTCTCAATCTGGTCCGTTTTGTTTTGGAATGCCCACTAGTGGGATTCCTTCGTTTTCCTTTTCCACTGCTACAGCTGCATCTACACCCATGTCCTCCATGGATAGTGGGTTAGCTTATTTTCAGGGGTTCCCCTTCGAGAGTGGACATATTTCTAATCTGAATCCTTCCTTAGGGTCTTTTCCTTTTACCTCCCAGACTCAAAGGTTCAACCCTTGGTCTGCAGGTCAGAGTTCGACTACCTTCACCGGTTGGAACCCTATCTTTACAATAGTGGGGGCAGGGAATCAATTTTATGCTGGTCACCAAGGGAATGCTTCTTTCCCTTCGTCGAGTGCTTATCAGGATTTTTCTCCTCTGTCTAACGCATGGAACCCGTATCAGGGGATTTCCTCTTCATTTAATACTTCGGGAGGGGAAACTGGTCCGGTCTTTGGTAACTCTACATTGGGAGGGGGTTCTTCTCCTTTTTCTACGAGTCATTTCTGGCAACCTGGTGCCTCATCAAATCCTGGCTATTCTTTTCAGAATGTTGGGAATCCATCCCACCAAGGATGGAATCCTCAAGCTCCTCCTCGTTTACCTTTTCTGGCAACATTAAACTTTCCAGATTTGTCTAAATTAATGAACGATCCGATCCGATATAGTCCGGGGTGGTCTCCGGTTCCTACCAAACCACCTTCAGACATTCCAAAGTTTGAAGGCAAGAATGGAGAGGACCCGACTGACCATATCACCACTTTCCATCTATGGTGCTCATCTAACTCCCTGATTGAGGATTCAATTAGGTTTAGATTGTTTCAACGCATCTTGACTGGAAATGCTGCCAAGTGGTACATTGAGTTGGATGGGGGCAGTTTTGCCACATTTGGAGATCTAGCTACTACATTTCTAAACCACTTCCAGTTGCCTATCCATTATGACGTCGGGACTGAACTCCTAGCTAATTTTAAGAAGGACGATGCAACCCACATTTCTGATCATATTCAGGAATGGCGGAGAAGGAAGAGGCTTATTAAAGCTCATATTCCAGGTGAATTCCTCTTGTAATGGTTCTTGAAATCGTTGTAGTCAGATATTTCTAAGGATGTATCCCTGTCTGGGGTTAAGGAGCAGGCCATTTTTAGGGCCCAACAGCTTGAATTGATATATTCTCAGTCGGGTGTCCTTCAAAAATGTTTTCCTAATGCTCCGCGCTCCAAGTTAGACTTATCCAAGCCTAAACTCGGTCCTCATGGTGATGGACTTGTTGGATTGATCAATAGTGGTGCAGCTAACCTGCTTAGTCAATTGCAGCAGTTGTCTATACAATCTGCTTGTTCTGGTCAGGCTGTGCCTGCTGAGTCATCGCCTTCTCAATATTTTTTGGTAAATGTTGTTCAGTCTTCCAACCCTAAAGGAAATCAACAATCTGAAGGGAAGAAGAAGGGACGTAATAAGAAAAAGGGCAAGAATGGGAAGGGTAATGCAAATAAGTCTAACGAGCAGGGTGGTGAGGGGCCAAAGGATAAAAAGAAAGTGAAGTTTCCATGCAAGTTATGTGCTGGAGACCATCTTACTCACCTTTGCCCTAAGATTCAGGATGCTCAGTGCTTTTTAGCTCAGCAGGGTTCTTCGAGTTCCCAGGCTATGTTGACTAACCTTTTTCCCCAAGGGAAACAACTAGTTGTTGGTGCGAATCAAAATACTGGGGCTTCCTCTGGGGCCACCCAGGAAGGGGAAATTCCGTCAAACATATTCATGATGAGTGCTCATGCGGATATCGCCACGAGATCCCATGATTATGGCGAAGCTGAGGCTTCGAAAGCCAAGGGTCCTTCCGATGCTACTGAGCTACTTCATATTACAAAGCCTACTGTTGAGCCTATACCTCAGATGCCAAAAGCATCTACTAAGCGGGCGACGATTAATCCAAATGCTAAGGCTGCCTAGAACTACTCTATTGTGGAAGATCTGGCGCAGAGTCCTTGTGCCATGTTTGCTCTTGAGGTGCTCCAGTCTTGTCTGGCTCAGCACAGTGCTTTGCTCACTGCTATTGGAGCTGTAGATCCAAAGAACTCTCTTATGATTACATTCGATATGTCTAATGTTAAGAAGAGACTCCCCCATCATATGGCTTTTCATATTAAATCATCGTACCAGAAATGCAATATCTTTCGGACAGTCGTTGATGAGGGTGCTTCCACATGTGTGATGTCTCTCACATGTTGGAAGACAATTGGATCTCCTGCAGTTGTTCCATCTGCCACTCTTCTGACTGCGTTTGATGGTCATTCTCATAGACCCCATGGTATTGTCCCAGCTTTGCCCATCTGTGTTGGGGGAAAGCTGTAAATATAGAAGTTGAGATAGTTGATGCAAGCTTGGACTACAACCTTCTGTTGCGGAGAAACTGGATTTATGAGATGGATGCCATTGCATCCTCATTATTTTGGATTATTTGTTTCCCTCACGAAGGGAGGATTGTTACAGTGGATCAACTAGACTGTCCTCCTGTAGACCCAAATGCATCTACTGACTCAACTGTTCCAAAATTGGATAATACCAAGGCGCCTGTTGAGAATTTAGGGGTTGGGATGTATTCTTGTTTGATGGGTACTTTCGATATTCCACCTTCTACTGTTCATATAAATGCGATTTCATCCTCCAGGGCTCCTATTCGAAGAGAGTTCTTCCGAACTCATTATTTTTCGGACCCTTGGACCTTACCTTCCCCTACCTCCACATTAGCGGAAGGTCAGGTGGGTGGAATGGAATTTCTGATGTCTGCAGCTGAGATTGCTTATCAGTCTATTGTTGACTCTGCAGAGTCCATTCCAGGTTCTCTTTCACCGTAGGAGTTGGATGGCGATGTGGCCCCGGCTTGGACACTTAATTCTTCTTCTGCCCAGGATTGCCTTGATACCAATCTTCCATCTAAAGAGGCCATCCTGGAAGCTATGAATGGTGTAGAAATACTGTGGGATGATTTGCATCATCAGTCTTACTTCTTACCTGATTTGAGCGAAGTTGAATCAAGTTTTCCAAGTCCTTTGTCTCTTGGTCCTGTTCACCCAATCCTGAACCCTTTAGCACCAACACAGGTATTTGCTGAAGGGAACATGGCTGTGATTTCTCCAACTATCCCAGTGAACATTTCCAGGGATCCCAATGTTATAGAGAATGTCTTCATTGGAGCTGAATGTTCCCCTGAAGAGATTCAGATTTACACCGATCTCTTTAAAGAGTTTAGGGATGTGTTCGCTTGGTCTTATGAGGAAATGCCTGGTATAGATCCATCTATTGTCCAGCATGAGATCAAGACTTACGAAAATGCTAAGCCTGTGAGGCAAAAACTTCATCCGGTCAATCCTAGGAAGGCTGCAGCTATCAAAGCCGAGGTGGAGAAGCTGCTTAAGGCGGGATTTATTTTCCCTGTTCCTTTGACAGAGTGGGTTTCGAACCCTGTTCCCGTAGATAAAAAACAAGGAACAATTCGAGTTTGCATTGATTTCAGAGACCTTAATAAAGCATGTCCTAAAGATAATTACCCCACACCATTTATAGATCAGATCATTGATGAGTGTGCCGGTAATGAGATTTTCTCCTTCATGGATGGTTTCTCCGGATATAATCAGATTACTATCTGTCCTGAAGATCAGCATAAGACTACCTTTATTTGTCCCTGGGGTACTTTTGCTTACAAGAAGATGCCTTTTGGTCTTAAAAATGCTGGGGCTACGTTTCAGCGGGCCATGTCATATGCCTTCCATGACATCAAACATATTATCGAGGCATATTTGGATGATTTAGCTGCTCATTCTCGAAAGAGAATGGATCATCCTGCTCACCTCCGTCAAGTATTTGAGCGATGTCGTTTCTACAAGATTAGGTTGAATCCGAACAAGTTTGTTTTCGCGGTTACATCTGGTCGGTTATTGGGATTCATTGTGTCTTGGGAAGGGATTAGGTTAGATCCCTTCAAGGTTGAGGCAATACTTCGGTTGCCTCCCCCGTCGTCTATTCGTCAACTTCAAAGTCTACAAGGAAAAGCTAATTTTCTTCGGAGGTTTATCATAAATTATGCTGAAGTTACCAAAGGATTTATGAGATTGTTGAAGAAGGGAGTTCCATTCTTTTGGGATGACTTCACTCAATGCTCATTCGATGCTTTGAAAAAAGCATTGACCTCTGCTCCTTTATTGAGTCCACCTGATTATAGCAGGGATTTCCTTTTGTATCTTGCAGCAATAGAATCTACCATTGGTATGGTTCTGGTTCAGGAGGATGATGCTCTTGCAGAGCATGTTATATACTATCTTAGTCGAGGCTTGGTAGGACCTGAACTCTGGTATACTCCGATAGAAAAGCTAGCTTTAGCAGCTGTTCATGCTGTGCAGCGACTTAGACATTACATTCTGCTACGAAAAACTTATGTTTTGGCAACAGCCAATCCATTTCAATTTGTTCTCAGTAGGCGAGTGATTGGGGGCAAATACAATAGATGGATTGTGATTTTGCAGGAATTTGATCTTGAGTTTATGTCTGCCAAGTCCAAGAAATCATTGGTTTTCGTGGAATTGATCTCCGAGTTGCCCTATGGGGAAGAAATGATTTATGATGAATCCTTCCCGGATGAACATTTGTTTCTTATCTCTCCACAAGATCCTTGGTATGGAGATATAATTGTGTATCTTCAGACTGCAAAGTTTCCCTCTACTTTTTCGAAAGATGAGCGTCGTAAGTTGCGTCACTTGGCTAAGAATTACTTGATTATTGGTGATGCTTTATACCATTGAGGGGTTGATTCAATCCTGAGACGTTGCTTAACTCTCGAAGAAGCTGAGGCTGTGCTGAATGATTGCCACAGTGGAGCTTGTGGTGGTCATTTATCTGGGCTTGCTACAGCCCAAAAAATCTTGCGTGCTGGGTACTTTTGGCCTTCGATTTTCAAAGATTGTGTGGAGTCGGTCAAAAAGTGTCATCCGTGTCAAGTTTATACTCGAAAAATGCATGCTCATCCAGCTCCGCTTTTTCCAGTCATTACTGTCGGTCCCTTTACAAAGTGGGGTATTGATTATACTACTTGTAACCCGCCTTCGGCTAAAGGTCACAAGTACATTATTGTAGTAGTAGACTACTTTACGAAGTGGGTTGAGGCTATGCCTACTTTTGGGAATGATGGTGAGACTGCAGCTCTTTTTCTTTTCAACCAGGTTATTGCTCGTTTTGGTATTCCTAGAGAGATTGTCACTGATCATGGCAGTCATTTTCAGAATAGCATGATGGCTGAGTTGGCTCTCAAATTGGGTTTCCGGCAAGAGCATTCATCTCCGTATTATCCTCAAGCCAATGGGCAAGTGGAAGCCGTGAATAAATCCTTGAAGACAATTCTTCAAAGGACAATTGATAAAGCTAGATCCAACTGGCATATTATGCTATATCCTGCACTTTGGGCATACAGGACGTCAGTGAAAACTGCAACTGGCTTTACTCCGTTTCAGCTAGTGCACGAGTTGGAATCCGTATTTCCCATTGAATGTGAGATTCCTTCTCTTAAATTAGCTGTTGAACTTCTTCCTGACACTTCTAGTCTTGAAGAACGGCTCCTTCATCTGGAACATCTCGATGAGCAGCGTCGGGATGCCGCCACGATGAATGAGGTGCATAAAAACCGAGTTAAAGTTCAGTATGATAAGGCGGTCAAACCTAGGGTTTTTTCGGAAGGCGACCTTGTTTTGGTCTATGCCCAAGAAAAAGATGCCTTGGGGGCAGTGTTACACCATTTTTTGGTCATCTAACCTTTCATCATTAGATGGACCCAAGTACACCATGTAAGACCAGTTTTACCCCAGGTAAAACTGCTTTCACTATGTTAATTAGGAAACCCCAAAAGGAATAATTAATTAAACCATAATTTAATTATTATTCCCAGTCATGTTTAACCCAAAAACAAAGAAATTAATGAGATAAACCCATAGTTATCTTATTATTTTCTAGGAATAATTATTTAATAATATTCCTTGTTAAATATGACCAAATCAACCACTATTAATCAAATAAATCATTATTTATTTGATTATATCCCAACCACTTCCTTAAAAAGATAAATAAATCATTTATTTATTTATTTTTCACTAATCAAGGGATTTGACCTAAGTCAAACACCCTTTCCCTCCAACAAATAATAATAAAATATTCCATAGAGGTGGATCTAGATGTGATTAACATTATTTTAATCATGCACCAAGATCTAGAAGGACCCAATATTTTGTTATAAATAGGAGGGTTTTCCCCATCATTCTTCACCTTTTGTGGCATACTAGATCACTCTGGATCTATACACTTGGTCTCATTTTCTGCCATTTTTCTCCCATTGAGCTCTACCTTCTACATTGGGTTTTCTACATCTACAAGAGAGAGAAAGCTTAGATCTGAAGTGCTGAGGACTACAAAGAACCCATCCCATTGAGGAGATCTGGATACACCTTCTTGTTTCCTCCCAGGTGCCCCTGTAATATAAAAATTCATTCAAAAATCGTGTTCTTGTCTTGTCTGTTGGATGCATGGAGAAAACTCTTTACTTTACTGCTTAATGTCTTTCCATTTATAGATCTGTTTGTTGCAGCACTTTAACTACTAATTGCAGATCTGAAGATGTTTTGCAGCCATTATCGTTGTTAGGGCTATTAGTTATGCGTAGCTAAAGTGGTTCTTTTTCGTACACTTCGACGAAGAATTCATACTAACAAATGGCGACTCCACACGGGTTTTAAATTACGACCGCCGTCGTTTTTCATATTCCTGCATATCCAGCTACTTCAGGCCCTAGGGCTTCTTTTTTAGCTGCTTAGTTTTTCTCTTTTCATGTCATTTTTCTCACATAAAACCCTAAAAACCTAAAATTTCTAACTTCCGTGTGTTTCCGGCCCTATTGCGCAGGTAAGCGACACCAGCCGCACCTGAGACGGCAATTTTTCAGAAAATCTGCCGCCGAAACAGCCGGAACGGGGGGGTCGCACCTTTTGGCCCAAAACCTGCGACCCGGACGCACTTTTCAGCCTGTAACCTGCGACCTCAACCAAAATCAGGTCAGAACCTGCGACCTGCCTTTTTTCCAGCATCTTTTCTGTAATTTTTCTGGGTTCTGCTGCAGCCTCTGCCAGGGTTTTCCAGCCTCTGTCTCAGCCCGCCTTGACCAAGATCTGATCTGTTTTTACTCATCTAAGTGGGAACCCAGCCCCTTAGGGCTTTAGTACCCTCCACTTCTTGTGGAAGAGTTTCAGCTGTTTCAGCCGTCGGTTTCAGAGCTTCAGCCCTTTCTTTTTCCAGATCTGTGACCTCACTTCCAGATCCATCGAAATCAGCCTCTTTTCCTTTCAAATCACCTCTTGTCGTTTTGTTTGGACCTCCTCTAAAGGCCTCTGCCTTGTTTCCCCCCGGTTTTTTGTTGATTTCCCTTTTTTCCAGCCACCTTGCCTCTGTCTCTTGGCTGTGATCTGCACCCCTTATCTGCAGCTTTATCCTCCAGATCTCTGTCCCCTTTGACCCTAGGTCTGTTGAGCTTCCTTTGTGTGTGTTTCCATAGTTTTTCCCTTTCTTTCTAGCATAGTTGTGAGAGACCCACCTTCTTGGGTTAAATAGATGCATACGTAGCTGTTATTTTTCTGTTATTTCAGCATTTTATTCTGTTCTCTGTAGGTTTATTTTCAGCTACGTCGCACACTTTTTCTTGCTCTCAAACAACGGAAAGGGTTTAAAAATTAAAATTAACGCACGCCACACACCGACCCTAAGTGAAGAAGCGCCTGGTTTCCACCGCCTGGCAAAGACTCTAAAATCAATTGTCACTGCACCTTTTCTGCCCTTGACCTTCTTGATTTTGTCCCTTTCTGCCCTTGTCGGTTTCCTTCTTCCTGTCATCATTGCGCCCCCAAGGCGCCTTTCCCGGAGACTTCTTGGCCTTCATCCTCAGTTTCCGATTGATCGACCTGCTCCGCACCGTCGTCGTCGAGCTAGTCCACCTTCGAGTCCGCACTCCGACTCCTCTCCTGATTCATCGGGTCCTCCTTCTCCTTCCGGTTCTCCCCCTTTTACCTTCACCATGTCCGGATCAGGGCCTAATGCTAGCGGTTCTCCCGGCCCCAATGCCGGCCCTACTTCTAGCGGAACCGTCACCACCACTACTCCGGCCACCCCTGTGCTGCCGTACATTACAGGCCTCAGCCTCCCCGATTTCCATCAGTTGATTAACGACCCCATTCACCATAATACTACCTGGCCCACTATGCCCACCAAGCTACCCTCTGATATCCCTAAGTTCGAGGGCCTTAATGGCGAAGACCCAACCAATCACGTCCAGTCTTTCCACATGTGGTGTTCCTCCAACTCCATTACCGATGACTCCATCCGTCTTCGTTTGTTCCAACGCACGCTTACCGGCGAAGCTTCTAAATGGTATGTCGAACAAGCCACTTCCTCCCATACCACGTTCGAGACTCTTGCCCAAGCCTTCTTGTCGTACTTCCAGCTCCCTCTCCGATACGACACTGGTACGGAGCTCTTGACTTCATTTAAGCAATCCTCTTCCACACGCCTTTCTGCCCATGTTCAAGAATGGCGACGAAGACGGAGCTTATGTCGAGCCCCTCCCTTTGAAGATCGGGTTTACATGGACTGGTTCCTTCGCACCCTCCCATCTCCCATCGGCAAAGATGTCGCCTCTCACTTCCCTCAATCTGAAGAAGCCGCCCTCCAAATAGCTTTAAAATATGACCTGATCTACGCTCAATCTGGTTATGTTTATACCGTTCTTCCTGACATCCCCAGGCCCGGTGGCGCTAACGCCCCGGGGGCATCTCATTCCGCCGACGGTATTGTTGGATCTCTTTCCCACCCATCTGCTCACCCTCCTATGAGCCATGGTCTTCCTCAGGGAGGGGCCAGCACCTCTAGCACTCTTCCCCCTCCCGGACACATGTATCCAGGGATACCTGCGCATGCCTCCTCCTTTTGCCCAACCTCCTCGTCTTCACTTCACGTCGCCTCAACCCAACCCTTACTTTTATCCACACTGCAAGGCCAAACTCTCTCCAAGATATGCGCTTCGTCTCTCCTGCCTCCTCACCACCTCGCAACACTCTTACAACCCCTCCAAATGGCAAGTATTTGCACAAATAGGTGCGATTAATCCCTTCTCTCAAAGAAGACGAACCCATCTGCCCCCGGTAACCGAGAACCCAATTCTGGTCTGGACCCTAACACTAGCAACCACCCTCAGGGCATTCCGCCCAGGCCGGACAGGCCGCTTCGCACAAACAAGCCCTGTTCGTGTTGCGGTGTTTACGGTCACTACACGCACGATTGTCCTCTTTTACCCCAGATGCGACAGATGTGGGAGTCTCAAGCCACATTTCGCGGACAACACGCCTCCCCTCACGCTCCTCCTAATGTGGCCACTACCCAGCCAGCTGTGTTCACTGATCCTTTCCCTCAACAGGGATTCGTGGCTACCCAATCCCCCGACAGCCATGTAGCCCCCCCCTCGTCCATTTCTGGTTCCTCTGACTACCAGATCCTTATGATGCGCTCCGATCCTTCCCCTTCCGTCGACCTTCACCTTCAAACTCGGTCTCGCCAGTACCCCAAGCCTCCTGCTCAGTCTGCTCCCGAGCCTCCATCTCCAGGTTCTACAGAGCCTCTTTCGACATCCAGTGGCCCCTTACACATCCCTCAACCCAAAGTTGAGGTTCACCCAAAGATTCCAAAGGGTCCATTACGCCGAAATGCTGCTTCCGGTCGAGCCGCCCAATCGTACAGTATAGTAGATGATTTGGCACAATCCCCTGCTGCCATTTCCACACCGGAACTCCTCCAGTCGTGCCCTTCCCAACGGAAGGCTCTACTATCTGCCGTGGGCGCTGTTGATCCTGCTGATGACCAAATGATTGTTTTCGACGCCACTCAATCGGACCACCCTCCTCTTCCTCCTTCCGCTGCTTTCCAAATCCCAGTCAAAATCCGGAACGCCACTGTATCCCGGTGTATAATTGATGAGGGGGCATCCACCTGTGTGATGTCCGCTTCGGTTTGGAAGAAACTCGGATCCCCTGAGCTGGCCCCTTCCACGATCACCCTTCGAGCGTGGGACGGTCATGCCTCCCAGCCTATTGGCCTATTTCGTAACTATCCCATCACCCTCGCCGGTAAGACTGTTTGCGTTGACGTCGAAGTCATTGACGCCCCTCTAGACTACAACATTCTATTGGGGCGAAGTTACACCTATGCCATGTCTGCTGTCCCATCTGCGGTGTTCCGCAAGATGTCTTTTCCACATAATGGGAAGATAGTCACCATTGACCAGCTATCTTATCATGAGCCGCCATCTCCGACCTCCTCCGAGACCACCATCTCTTCTGTAACCAACAAGCAAACCGTCGATTCCTTGACCAGTGTCTCCCCCGGCGTCTATAAAGATTCCACCCTGCTTGGTACTTTTTCTCATCTTCCCCCCCCTCCTGTTACTGATCCCAGCTTGCCGAATGTTTGCATGATGCAATCATCTCAGGCTGCCCATAAACGGCCTGCCTCTGCCTAGTCCGCACCCCTCCTCCCCGCCCGAACTCCGCTCTCCTAGCCATCCATCTCGGGCCTACCGACTCCCCTCTTTCTCGCCCTCCCCATACCGGTGCCCCCTAACCTCTTTTATCCCCAGCTCGGGTCCCCCCGGCCTTAACCACCTCGGGAGCCGTACCTCCCCGGTCATTACCCCGTTGGACACCCCTTCTTGGCTCCCCCTCCCGGAGTATATTCCGTCCCCGTCATGGCCACCCTTTCTCTCCCTAACTTGACCTTGGGTATTCCGGTTTGGTACCTTGACCCCCCAGCCGCCACCCCCCCTGGTCACCCCAAACCTTACATGGCTTCGACACCGGTCCAACCGGCCCCCCCCTCGCTTCCTCCATAGCCACTGTGCCCCCAGCACCTCCACAGGACCCTTCTCCTGTTGTGACGGCTCCCCGGAAGACAGGCAAAGCCCGAAGGGGGGCAACCCATCACGATCCGGCCCCCCCAACATCCGTTACCCCCCCACGACCACCAAAGCCCGCCATTCGATGCGCTTTGTGTGATGTCGTCGGTCATACCACTCACATGTGTCCTGAATTGCCCCACCTCAAGCTTCTGGTCAACGAGACATTCCCCGACTCTGATCTCCCAGAAGTACATGTCACTATCCCCGACTCCCTCCCAAAACTCAAACACTTGCGCACAAACCACCCTTGTGCCTTGTGCGGTTTTCACGGCCATTACACCCACCTCTGTCCCCGCCTTGACGAGTACCGTTCCTCCTTGGACTTGTACCGCCAGTTCAAGGCCGCTTCGATCGGACCAGAGGACATTCACATTCCGCCTCCCGCTGTTTAGCCAACGGAGCCCTCAGTCACCATTTTGTACCTGTCATCATCCATGAGACCATTGGGGAACGTTCCATCTGAATCCTCCCCTGTTGTTTCGCTTGACATTCCTTCAGCGGTCATCTTGGGCTCAACATCGGTAGATCCGTTATCTACTTACTCTTCGGTCACCCATTGTGACGATGCGCCTGTGAACCTCTCTTCTCATGATGATGATTCAGGCCACTTCACCACGTCAGGTAGTTCTTCTTCCACTAGTCACCCCATCTTCTATCACGATGACGACATTATGGAAGAAATTCCCACCCCTGACTTCATCTATTCCCCCTTACATCGAACCCATGCGTTTACACCACATCCACCTTGTGGTCATTACATCGAAACCCAATGTGTGGGTAAGGGGGCACCCACATTTGAGAGACCAAGAGAAGCCATTCTCCACCACTCTCCTAGTGTATCTGGTCGTGTTGACTCTAGACCCCGTATTCTTCCACATTTAGAAGAACCTATAGAGTCCCATATCACTTCAGATCACTCTCGGGACGATACCCCTTATCGTTCCCTCATCTTACATCAGCAACCCAGTCTCTTAGACATTATTATTGACCAACCTATAGCTTTTCTACGAGAGCATCGGTTCATTATCTCCAAATCCTCCTTTTGGGATAGTGACACCAGGTATGCCAATTCGGAAACTTAAAGTCCATTTGATCCCTATATGCAGTACCAAAAGAGATTGGTAACACTCCATTTCCTTTCTCAAACTGCATAACCATAACCAGAACAAATGGCACACCACATCATTAAAATGTGGTTAGATTCCCCTTTGTATAAATACATTTTGGCATGCCCACAGCATGTCACACAAACTCAAAAAATGGGGGCACCACCAGCCCCTACATACATCACTGGGGGCACCATACACCCCCCCATACATATACTTACGACATGCCCATAGCATGTTCCAAAAACTGGGGGCACCATACGCCCCCCCATACATATACATCCGACACGCCCATAGCATGTTACAAACAAAATCCAAAAACTGGGGGCACCATATGCCCCCCCATACATTCTGGGGGGCACCACTTGCCCCTACACACATCCGAGAGGGCACCATATGCCCCTATATCTGGCCAATACACGACGAACGCCCTGATCCGCCTGGATCTCTGTCCGAAGTGTTCCCAGATCCCTCTCTCTCCAGTTGACCCGCGACTCTGCCATACCTGCACAACCACATTCTTTTTGTCAGGGTACAGATCGGGAAAACCATAACCACACACCACAACCCAACTCCCAGCCATCAAACAGCACCAAGCCCTCCTCGTCTCCCAGGTCGCAGTTTTCTGTCATTTTCTGGACCAGGTCGCACTTTTTGCCCCCAAACCTGCGTCCTGGGTCGTACTTTTTGCCCCAAAAAGTGCGACCCGGCCATAGAGATGAAGGAGGGGCTGTTTCTGGGGGTTTTGGGCCCTAAACTGCAAATGTCATCCAACAACATGCAAGAACAAGGTTAGGCCTCGTACCTCCAACTGACAGATCTCGCTTCCAACGGTCGGTTTGTCCGCTACGTTCGCCGCAAGATTTAGGGCCTTCTCTCCACATTCACCACAGCAACAATAGCAAATGAATGATTTTGGAGGGAAAACTGCCTCATTCAAGAGAACCCATGTTTCTCCTTTCGACTGCTGCAACCGCACCGTAGCCCCGTTCGACGAACCGTCAGCACCGCTGGACAGATCTCACCGAGCTCTCAAATGGGTTTAGTTAGTTTTTGGTGATTTGATACTTCACCCGGACACATTTTTTCCACGAAGGGTCACTTCACCGCTCCTTAAAATCGAATTTCCTCACTTACGACACTTGTACTTGGGGCACCATATCGCCCCCTTACTTGTCCATGTTCGTGTTGATTTTCATCATGAGTGCCCACCTTGTACTCATGCTTCCTTGGTCCCCCATTGGGGCCTTTACTGTGTGGCAGCACTATCATGTCGCCCTTGTTTAGAGCATCTGAGTTGAGTCATCATTGCATTCATGGAGTCTATCCCGCGGCCTTTTACACCCTACTATAGCCCTCCATTCTTTTGGCTTGGTTCCTCTCTTGTGTCACATATCATGACCTTCAGCCCCACTGTCCCCTATCCTTTCGATATTGTGCCAGTCGTTGCCATGTCATTCATGCCCTTTATGCTCTAACAAGGGAAGTCGTCCATTCGCCACTCCATCCTTCCCATTTCCACCATCATCATTAGTGTCAGTCTGTCCGTAGCTCTATTGTTCTTCTCTCGTGCCTTAGTTGAGGATCTCTCATTGCCTCACCTACGGCGGACCTCCTTCTGTCGACATCAGCACATTTATTCCAGAAGCAAGGTCTAGAGGGCGGTGTACCTTGGTTCCAGCTTCCACTTTTTGTTCGGTGCCTCGGATCAGGCAGGGGGATTTCTCACCTCCCTTTGACTTGATTGCTTCTCCAGCTCCTTTCAGCATGATCGAGATTCGTATACTGGACAGTCCAGTGACCCAGCAGCAGCTCTTGATGATTTCCGGGCGTGTGTGAGATGTCTCAGCCCTCATGAGGGGGTGGCCCTGCAGGTAGCCCCCCACATGCCCGGATGCCCTCTTCATTGCAGCCTTTGATGCCGCTCCAGATTTTGATGATGTTGGCCTTAGCCACTTGCAGCACCTCTATGATTTGCATGTATCAGTCCGATTTTGTGAGCCCTTCCCCATTTACAGGGGGCATTTGGGTTGTATTTATCTCATGTACTCAGATATTATTGTACTAGTCCTGGCTGTTATCCCAGGCACAACATGTATGTGAGACTCTTCATTGTATTTTTATCTGGCCCTTGATTATGCCAGCTGTACTCTATAGTTCGGTCCCTTGTTTACTGGACACACTATTCTTTTGTACTTTGTCACGGCGGGCATAGGTATGCGTCCCCCGCCGCCTTCAGCACAGGTACCCTCTCATAACAGAGACTTGTTGCACCTGCGAGTCTCGTCTCCTCAGGGTCTAGTCCTTCAGCACACTATCTACCTCCCACTTCTCTCTCTGACATACCCTTTTGTTGTCTAGTGATTGTATTCTTACAACGTACTTCGGTCATACGATTTGCTCCTAACACTCGCACGCTGGGGGGCAATCTGTTACACCATTTTTTGGTCATCTAACCTTTCATCATTAGATGGACCCAAGTACACCATGTAAGACCAGTTTTACCCCAAGTAAAACTACTTTCACTATGTTAATTAGGAGACCCCAAAAGGAATAATAAATTAAACCATAATTTAATTATTATTCCCAGTCATGTTTAACCCAAAAACAAAGAAATTAATGAGATAAACCCATAGTTATCTTATTATTTTCTAGGAATAATTATTTAAATAATATTCCTTGTTAAATATGACCATATCAACCACCATTAATCAACTAAATCATTATTTATTTGATTATATCCCAACCACTTCCTTAAAAAGATAAATAAATCATTTATTTATTTATTTTTCACTAATCAAGGGATTTGACCCAAGTCAAACACCCTTTCCCTCCAACAAATAATAATAAAATATTCCATAGAGGTGGATCTAGATTTGGTTAACATTATTTTAATCATGAACCAAGATCTAGAATGACCCAATATTTTGTTATAAATAGGAGGGTTTTCCCCTTCATTCTTCACCTTTTGTTGCATATTAGATCACTCTGGATCTATACACTTGGTCTCATTTCTGCCATTTTGCTCCCATTGAGCTCTACCTTCTACATTAGGTTTTCTACATCTACAAGAGAGAGAAAGCTTAGATCTGAAGTGCTGAGGACTACAAAGAACCCATCCCATTGAGGAGATCTGGATACACCTTCTTGTTTCCTCCCAGGTGCCCTGTAATATAAAAATTTATTCAAAAATCGTGTTCTTGTCTTGTCCGTTGGATGCATGGAGCAAACTCTTTACTTTACTGCTTAATGTCTTTCCATTTATAGATCTGTTTGTTGCAACACTTTAACTACTAATTGCAGATCTGAAGATGTTTTGCAGCCATTATTGTTGTTAGGGCTATTAGTTATGCGTAGCTAAAGTGGTTCTTTTTCGTACGCTTCGACAAAGAATTCATACTAACACTTACCATCTGGATCTTGGGTTAGAATGTCTTTTACAACTGAATTTGGGACAAAGGCAATGACGTGTGAGTGAAGGATGTATACCCTGAAGTCTTTTAAAGCTTTTACCAAAGCAAAAGCCTGTTTTTCCATAATGTTATACCTCAAAGGGGCATCCCTCAATGCTTTGCTAAAGAATGCAATGGGCTGCTCTTTTCCTTGTGGATTTTTCTGTAAAAGGACAGCAACTATAGTATGTTCTGATGCAAATGAGAAGATATAAAAATATTTTGAGAAATCAGGACTTATGAGAACCGGTGTTTTGGTTAACGCTTGTTTCACCAGTTCAAAGGATGTCTTTGCTTCTGCGGTCCATTTTACCCCTTGCTCCTTCTTCAACATGTTTGTGATATTCCTAAGGAGCTCAGCCAAGTTGGGGATAAACCTTCTCAAAAAGTTAATCTTTCCTATGAAAGACTGCAACTCTTTGATATTTCGAGGATGAGAGATTTTCAATATGGCCTCAATCCTCATGGGATCTATCTTTATACCCTGCTCTGAAATGATATGCCCAAGAAGCTTACCTTCTTGGAGACCAAATAAAGTTTTCTTGGGGTTCAAAGATATCCCAAACCTTCTGCACTTCTCGAAAACTTTCCTCAAATGTTCTAAGTGTTCTTCATCTGTTTTTGAAAACACAGTTACATCATCAAGATAGATAATGATGAAGAAGCCTAATTCTTCCGAGAATGCTATGTCCATGGCTCTCTGAAAGGTTGCTCCGGCATTCATTAAACCAAAAGGCATTTTCACATACATGAAAGTGCCCCATGGTGTAGTAAAGGCTGTCTTTAACTGATCATCAGGGTGGACTAGGACTTGGTTATACCCTGAATAGCCATCCAGCAAAGAAATTCTTTTAGACCCTACCACCCTTTGCAAAATATGATCCATCTTGGGTAAAGGGTAGTTGTCCTTTAATGAAGCTTTGTTTAAATTCCTGAAGTCTATACAAAGCCTGATTTCTCCAGTATTTTTCCTAACTGACACCAGATTAGATACCCACTCAGAATATCTAATAGGGACAATAATACCAGCATCATGCATCTTCATAATTTCCTTCTTAACCAGTGGCAACTGGACAGGGTTGATTCTGCGCAGTTTCTGCTTGAATGGTTTTTGGTTTTCTTTAAGAGGGATTTTGTGCTGTATTATTTCAGTGTCATAGGATTTAAGATCTTCGTAACTCCATGCAAAAACATCAGAAAATTGTTTAAACAGCTCTAAGTATTTGAGTTTAATGTGGGCTGGCAAAGTTTTAGATAGTTTGATCAATCTCGGTTTTTCCCCACTGCCTATATTACATTCCTCCACTTCAGTTTCCACAGGCTCCAGTTTTGGTTTTTTGGCCACATCACCAAAATCAAACAGTTCTTCTAGAGGGGCCAAAACCTTGGGCAGACTATCATCTTTAGAATGCAGAGTTTCCATTTCTTCTATTTCAGGTTTTGGACTTAATTCTGTTTGGTGTGTAGATGTGATAGTCTGAAGGTTTATATCTACCAGCTGTGGAGATGGTTCTTCTTCGCCAAGAAAATTTTCTTCACTGCAGTCTATATCATAGTCTGAATCGGAACTATGGGGTTCAAAATCATTTCTGAATTGCATGAAGTATTCTATTTGTTTATCTCCATCAAATACCTGCCAATATTTCTTGTTATCTGGGATAGCTGGTCTGAATTTTATCTGAGAGGCGTCATCATACAGCATTGGGCAGGTTCTAGCAGCAAAGGCTAAATTGTGGGCTGCAATGTTTCTTTTTCTTGGGACAAAAGATAAGGTGTACTCCTCAAATGTTTTCAATAGATCAATGACATCATTCCTGTAGGCCCTGAGTCTAGGGTGATTTGCATTATACTCCCCATTGACTTGCCTAATGATTAATTCAGAATCCCCATAAACATCGATTCTCTTGGCACCTAATTTTTTCAAAAGATGCAAGCCTAAGAGAAGGGATTCATATTCTGCTATGTTGTTGGAACACTGAAAGTTTAATTTGCATGAGATACATTCCATATGATTGTTTTCAGTGTTAGTGATCTAGACACCTACACCAGCATTTGTTTTGGTGCATGACCCATCAAAATACATAGTCCAGAGAGGCAGATTTTCAGTTTGGTGAATGGACGTTGTATCATTTGATTCCTCAAGTTTTTCATCGGGTTGAGGATTGTCTTTCTGACTGTCAAGTTTTGATCTCAAAGGATTGATAACTTGGAGTTCCAGGTCTGTGTTAAGTTTGCTAGGATCTTCAGACACAATAGACCGTTTCGGCATTTCAGCATTGTGTTCCCCCTCTTTTATTTCAACCATCGATTCTATTGAAACAATTTGTTCTGTGAGTGCTTCATCATTGAACATGATAAAAGAATCAAGGCTCGTGTTTATAGCATAGAGAGGGGAGTTTTGGGGCCGATCCTGACTTGTTACTGTGTACTGCATGTGGGATTCCCTATAAAGCTTCCTAGTCTGATTGAAAACAGGGATAGTTGCATAAGTCATGTCCATTTGCATGGTCCCCTGTAACTTAGCCCCCCAAGATCGTGACAAAAGCATTCCATACTTTGGGGGGACATCAGCCACAACAACATCCATGACTAAACATTTAGCTGGAATTTGGGCTAGATTAACACAGAGATCTTTAATCAATCCTAGACACTTAACTCTGCTTGAGTCAAAAGAGTACAGGTCTTTGTAAGGTCTGGTAATTTCAAGACCCAGGCCTTCCATTACAGCTTTTGGCATTAAATTATGGGAAGCACCTGAGTCATGCATAGCATTATGCAGAATTTTGTCATGAATGTTTAGGCTTACATAAAAGGGAGGGATCGGACCTTCTTGGAACTTTCCTTCAATCTTTGGACCAAAAATAAGCTCTGGTTGGTCATCATTAAGATTGAGAGTATCTTCGTTATCTTCTAAGTTTAAAGCCTTCAAAATTTTGGACCTATATACATGCTGGGCAGCTAACTTAGTCAAAGGAATAGAGATTTTGATCTTTGAGATTTCCTGTTCTAGGCTGAAAAGGTTTTGACTCTTCAAAACATTAACTTCAGTTCTGTTTACTACCACTTTATCAGCAACAACAGCTTGCTGATTTGGTTTATCTACAATTGGAGCAATTGTTCTACCAGGAGTACTAACTGAGGTGCTAGTACTACTAATGTTTGCACTCTGTTTTTTGATGTTTTGAGTGTCTTTCTTTTTACCATTACCAAAATCAACAGCCACCGTTTTGTCCTTTGGTTTGATTGTTTTAGACTTGGTCGCAGTGCTGTTTTGAGAAGGTTTGTCAGAGGTTTTATTTTTGGGGGTTTGTTGATTAGATCTACTTCTGAGTTCATATTCCCTTAAAGGCTCTATGACAACGTTCTCCATGTTTTGATAGCTATTCTCAGTATCATTTCTTCTGTCATCATAAGGTGTATAAAGACCTTGTTTATTTTCATAATGAACCTCAAAGTCATCATCATCTACCCCAAATAAGTTTATATCATATTCCTCTGTTATTTGATCTGTTTGTTCAACCTCACTTAAAAAGTTCTGATGAAAGGGAGGAATGACCTGCTGATCATCTTCCCTGGGTCTATTTGGAGGCTGATTTCTTCTAAGATTCTGATTCTGGTTTTGGTTTCTGTTTTGAGGAGCGTTTTGATTTAGACTTGCTTGCGCTCTCTCTAGAATGCTCATTTTATTCATCATTTCTTCCATCATTCTTTCCATCTTCGAGCTCGAAGTAGAAGGGGTGGATTCCTCTCTAAAAGATACTCTCTTTTCAGCTTTCATCCTTGCTCTCTTCTCCATGAGGTTTACCTCCACAGAAAGAGCACCTCTTTGCATATCTTCAAGGGTTGCAAAGACTCTTTCTCTTAGTGAATAAGTCATGTCTGGGTCAAACCCTTCAGGGAATTTGTTTAAGGCTGATCCCTGAGGAGGTTTCAGTTCAGGGGAAAGTGCATTATACACACTGTTAAATCTGGTACAATAAGCTTGTACACTTTCCCCAGGGTTCCTATGGAGATTGTTGTAGTCGGAAAGGACTTGGAGAGGGTTTTTCCTTACTTCCCATTTGTTTAAGAATGTTTGATGGAAGGCTTGGAGATCGTTAATACTATGGGGGGTTAAACCTTTAAACCATTTTCTCACTTCTCCCCCCAAACTTTGAGCAAACAATCTGATTTTGACAGACTCATTATCAATTTCATTTCTGTCAAAGTAGTCATTCATCTTGTCCACATGCTGAGATGCTGTGGTGGTATTATTAGCATCATATAATGGAATTTTGGACTGATAGTCCTGTGGAAGATTGACTAATGGTACAGGAAGGACTAAGGGAGCATACCATGCTGCCATGATATGTGGTGGGGGTGTATTTACAAAAGGAGGTGTGGGTTGAAGTGGAGTGGTTTGAACAGTGGATGAAAGATGAACAGAGGTGGATGGAACAACAGTAGATCTCTGAGCTGATCTCGGATGAGAGACACCTAGATTATGTAAGAAATGTAAATCAGGAGGTGTTGATTCTCTATTCCCAAGAGTCTCGCTGGTTTCGGGAGATGAAAGGGTGGGCTCAGAATCTAACTGATCTAAATCACCAAATGACCTAGTTTTGAATGGGTTTAATAAGTCAATTTGTGATTCATGAAGAGCTGAAAGGTTTTCAGGGACTGAATTGGCTCTTAGGGGTGATCTGAAGATAGTTGAGGGTTGTATCCTAGGAGACTTCTTAAGAATTCTTTCTGGGTTATCAACTATTTCAGGAGGATCTGGGTCAGGATGGGCTCTAGTGTGAATCTTTTTAGGAGCCACAATTTTTATATGTTTAGACCCAACTAAACAGGAAAAGTTCAACCAGATATGACAATCTTTAGACGGTTAACTAATCTGTTTTCTCAATCCGAATCCTGCAGCCTTCTAACTGAGTTTGAATGATCTTATAATGATAAGGGTTCTTCCCAGTGGAGTCTTAAGGTCTGTTCAGGATGGTGGAGTCGCCAGGTGGAAGGTTCAGAGTGTTCTCAAAAGGGTACACTGTCCACCACAGTGTTTGTGAAACATTTCTCCTTAAGGATATCTCAAAACACATCAAACTCTAACCAGAGGTTGACTGGGAGGGCATTCACCAGATATGTCACCCCCAAAAGAGGATGAGATCCAGAGGCTACCTGGCCCTTTCCAGACTCTGTCTAAGAGTATAGGGTAAAACACATCAAAGACGTATACAAAATATCAAAACTAGTGTTTTACTACCAATCTGAAATGTTTTTGGTATTTTCTAAATCGTTTATATTTGTGGCTTTAAAAGAATGTCCTAACTTTGCCTCAAAACTTAGCTACGGTTATGCAACAAAGACAGTCTATCCTTATGGCTAAGCTAGCTGATTTTCCAAGGTTAGATAAAAACTTAAAAGAATCCTAGGATTGACCTAGTTTGTCACTGATTCAAATGATCTTTATCCTAATCACCATTTTCTTGGTAGTGCTTGAAAAGGCTGCTTTTTACTCTCAAGGTGTTATATGAAGATTCTGGGTTCGAGTCCCCAGCGGAGTCGCCAGAAATGTTAGGTCTCTGTAACAAGCAAGATTGGCAAAGTCCGATCACAGAGTTAACATCATTTCAACCAACTTTGGGATTCTAGGATCTAGCCCTCCTGAATCCGGAGAGGGATCTCTCCAATATGTACAAAGATGGATATTGTCTTTGAAGTTTTAGGGTGATGGTATTAGGCTAGTTATGAAGTCCAAGGGTTTTGTTTGGTTTTCTCAGATGGTTGTACATAGTTGATGTCTGAGACGGAAAGATCTATATGCAAATAGGTTCAAAGGTGAGAAGTTGCAAGTGAACAAAATAAGCTTTGATTCTAAAGAAAGATGATGGCAAGTTTTCAATCCATTGGGCTATGGAGTCATAAGAGAATTTAATTGAACCATCCAGGTTCAAGAGTAATCTATGGGGCAAGTCATCTAGGCCTAAGGATCTCTTTGAAGTTTGATTTATGGAATGGGTTGATTACAAAAGAAAGGGAATTAACAGATGCAGAACAAAGAGCAGCCCAGGATCTGGTAAGTACTTTGAAACTAGCCAGCCTTTGACCAGGCACTTAATAAAAACATAGAAGCAAACTAGGATCTGGTAAGTACTTTGAAACTATCCAGCCTTTGATACACTTCTAATAGAACACAGATAAAAAACAAAGGGAAACTTGAAGGCAACCTTTGGAGTAGAGACTAGCGGGCAGGGCTCACCTTTCTCCTCATCTTAGTTCTTCTTTACTTAGTTAATTTCAAGACAATCACCAAGATAACACAAAATGGCCCAAGATCTGATCATAAGAGAATTTAATTGAAGCATCCAGGTTCAAGAGTAATCTATGGGGAAAGTCATCTAGGCCTAAGGATCTCTTTGAAGTTCGATTTATGGAATGGGTTGATTACAAAAAGAAAGGGAATTAACAGATGCAGAACAAAGAGCGGCCCAGGATCTGGTAAGTACTTTGAAACTAGCCAGCCTTTGACCAGGCACTTAAGAAAAACATAGAAGAAAACTAGGATCTGGTAAGTACTTTGAAACTATCCAGCCTTTGATACACTTCTAATAGAACACAGATAAAAAACAAAGGGAAACTTGAAGGCAACCTTTGGAGCAGAGACTAGCAGGCAGGGCTCACCTTTCTCCTCATCTTAGTTCTTCTTTACTTAGTTACTTTCAAGACAATCACCAAGATAACACAGAATGGCCCAAGATCTGATAAGTACTTTGAAACTAGTCAGCTTTTGACACATCCTAAGGAAAACAGACAAATAGTTGAGAAAACAAGAAAGGGACTCAGGGCTAACCTTTGATTTCCTCAATTCATTCCTCGCACAAAATATATGGAAGTAACATTTAAAAATAACATTCAGCAGTGACGAAAAGATGAGGGAACGCCAGCATCTCTGTGCTTAGACTGAATTAAATCGTTTCTAAATAACACAATAAGAAGAAAACATTGGGATAAAGATTTTTCAGCCAGAGAAAGGTCACTGATGTGCAGCAAACTCTAACACTGTTTAAACTGTTCTTTATAGTGGAAAATGAAACAAATTGAAAACAGAAATAAAATGACAAATTACAGTGAGAATAACATCACCATCAGCATAGACCAGGATCCCATAAATCAGCTTGTATTGATTGCTTCAAACTGGTTACAATCTTCAAATCCAATGTTTTAATTCACCTCTCTTCACAACCTAATCTATCTGTTACAAGCAGAGCTCCAAGGGCCTATGAAACCACTATTTACAATCAAGAGTTTTCCACTCAGAAACAGCTACAGCGCTTCAGCAATTACATTGACAACCAACTAATTCAACCCCTCACTCACCTTCTTCTGGAGTATTTATAGAAGGATGAGGAGGTGAGATCTGATAAAAAGATCTCCAACACAATCAATGCAGAATTAATGTCTTCCTGACCCCGTGAGGTTCGATGAAGAAATTCTACAGGTGTTATATTACATTAATGTGTTTACACTGATGAAGTAAGCTCGAGGGGAGCTTGTGTTGACTTTTGAGGCTCTGCGTACTGCTAGGGTTACTCTGCAAACATTCTGTCATTAAATCTGGTGCAGTAATAACTCCTTTGGTTGTTCCGAGGCATAATATCTGATCTTGCTCAATAAATTCATCCTCTGATTGAGCTTTCTGAGGCAATAGGTGGCACTGTGGTGGTTGAGGAATCAATTTGCCTCAAAGTATGGCGGTGGAGGCAATTGTCTGATGAACACCTTTAGGTTTTGCTTTAATCCGTGTTCTGAGCCGGGGATTAGGCTTTTGATAACCGTCTTAGCCGTAATCCCCGCCAATCTACCCATAAAACTACTGCTCTGGTTCACTCTGTCTTCAAAATCTGATACTCTTTCTCTACACTCTGATATCGACGGCTTTCTTCAAACTTTACAGGGGTGTGTGGCAACCAAAGCTCATGAAACTTTGTAGATATCATTGTTCTTCTCCGTATGATCGATTCCCTGGATAAATCGGAAGGTCTGGAGTCGTCACCCTCATCCTTTAGATTTTCATAGAATACGAAGAAAAACCTTAAAAACCTACAAAATACAAGAAAAATGAGGAAATCCTGCGTTATATGGATAGACTGCATCGGAAGTCGTGCGGGAAAATGGAGAGATCGGAACCGTTGATCGTATCGCGATCAACGGTTGGGAGCAAATTGAACAGTCAACGGGAAAAAGGTGGACTGTACAACGGAATCGGGAGAACAAATGAGAGCCGTCGATCCGCGGAGATCGACGGTGGGGATCGGCTCTTGAATGCGCCGGGGAAGATTTAACGGGCGGGCGAGTTCGTTAAAGGGTGAGCGGAAAAGGAGATCAGGGACCGTTGGATGGGAGGGCCCAGATCCGACGGTGGGGATGAATCCCGCTGCGGGGCCATAGGACGAGGTTTAACGCGTGGGCAATAGACATGGCACGGCGGTTTTTGGGGTGAGGTGGAGAACACGTGTCGGCCAGCGTGTGGGATCGCTGGCCGACGGTAAAAAACCGCTCCCGGACGAAAGGTGGTGCGGGCACAAAACCGGTGGGAATGGAAAACAGCGCGGCGAACGGGGGGTCCACCAGGTAAGGGGTACACTCCGCACCGTTGATCTGTGGGACAGATCGACGACGGAGTTTTAATATGATTTTCTTTGGTGGAAAAATAAAATAAACCCGTCTTTGCGTTTTACAAAGGTTTTCAATGTTTTCGGGTAATAAATTATTTCTGAGGGTTAAGCGCCTGGCGGTCTTAGCACGCGGTTCTGGCGTTGGGGCATATGGAGGAAGAAACGAAAAGGGGCTTAGCCTGAGGGGCTAAAACCTAACGCATAGAAACGCATGTTTTTCTATGGTTTTTAACTATTTTTTGCAAAAGGAGAAAGGTTCCGATAGGTCAAAAAGTGGGTTTTTAACCTTAGGAAATGAGATTAATGGAGGAATAAGGAATATAAAAGGGTTTGATGGGGTTTTTATGGATGAAAGGAGAGTTGAAGAAACGAAGGAAAGGTGGAAGAAGGGGAGAGGAAAAAGGAGGAGGATGCAACAATATTTGATTAGGATTTTCATGGAACATCAGAGGCAGAGAGGATGAAGAGTATGTAGAACCAATCAATAGTTTGTGATCTTACCAACAGACTTCAAGTATCAACAATTTTAGGCCTGAATTTGTTTCTTGAAGGCTGCCAAGAAAATTTAGCCACCAGCTGATATAATTGAAAAATATAGGTGGCTAACAGTGGCTCCACTTGGGGATGGTGCCTTCTTGAAGGCATCAAGAATTCAGACTTGATTTCTCTGGGATGTTGACTGGTGTCTGACCCATCACTTGCTCTTGCTTTACTTCTGGACAAAATAATGTCAGTCATGAAAGAGAGATGAATTTCATCAATACAACTTCTACCTACCCCAATCCTACTGATCTAACATTTTTTCTTCATCAGAGTGCACTTGGATTGGCGAACTCTTTACACAACATTTTATTCTTTTGAAAACAGGAAATCTAATCTACTTCTACTCCTTATTTCTCCCTGAACCCAGATTAAACAGTTGAGCTCAAATATTCCTCTACCTATTCTACTGTTTGTTGGGATTAAACAGTCCACCAAACTTTCATTCTCTAACTTCTACAACAGAAATTTAAAAATAGCTAAGTCAAGATTGAGCTGTTTGACTTGCTATGATCTATGGCATAAAGACAAGCTGCACATAGATTATTATTTGCAGAAAAATTTAATTCAACAGAAGGCTTAAGATCTGAAAGTTTCTTGTCATGGCCTTTACTTATTTTCATAGCTCGGTTCTTGATTTTTCTTTTTGGTGAGCTATCTTTGCTTTTCTTCTGGTTCAAGTTTTGAGCGAATTAGAACCAGGTCTTTTCTCTTTGACTCAGAAATTGGAGTAGTTTTGAGTCAGTTCTTTGGAAACTTCGGTTCAGATTTTGAGTTTGTTTGAACCTTCATTTCTACCCTAATCTAACTACTGATAAGCCAAGATTAAACAGTTTGGCAAATCAAATTTGCTACCCTATCAGCAGAAAATTGAAAGCTAATTAGTCAAGATTAAACAGTTTGACTAATTAGAAGTGCGTTTCAAGGAGTGGCATTTAAGCTTGCACACTTTCAGATTCATTTCTCTTTCTGGCATGGGGCCTTGCCTTTCTTGTTTTCATTCCTGCCCTCTTTTTATTTTTTCTTTGTTTTTTGTATTTTCTAATTTTTTTATAACTTTGAATACAAATGATGGATGGAGTATTTATAGTGAAAAAGGTAAAAAGGCTTCAAAACTTAGAATAGCTTTAAGAAAGGTAATGTTTAAGCATCCTGTCATTGACAGGACCCCCAAACAATTCTGTTCCATTCAGTTCTTGTAAGAAGAATGCATTGTTCCCAGCAAATGAATGAATGGAGTAAGGGCCAAGCCACAGATTGTCAAATTTACCATGCTTTCCCTTTTCTTCCCTTTTGGAGTCCCACTTTAAAACTTTGTCCCCAATTTTAAAATTGCTGGCCTTCGTTCTTCTGTCAAATATCTTCTTGATATTTTCTTGCTTCTGTAATGCTTTGTTGTAAACTTCCTCCCTGGTTTGCTGAAGATGAATGGTCTGATTTATTCTTCTGATTATGTCATTCTCTTTAGTCTGCAACTCTTGAATTGACTTCATAACTGGCACACCAAGGTTGTTAGGAAAAATTGCATCTGTACCGTATACAAGCTGGAAGGGTGACATACCAATGGATTTCTTCAACGTTAATCTGTCAGCCCAAAGTGCATGATTCAGCTTTATGTGCCAAGACTTCTTGTTGTCCTCCAACAGTTTCTTTATTATATTCACTAAGCTTTTGTTGGAAGATTCTGCAAGTCCATTACCTTGAGGGTAATAGGCTGTGGAGTGTCCCAATGTTATCTGGTATTTATGACAGAATTCCACCATTCTCTTTGACCCAAATGCTGCAGCATTATCTGTAATGATTTTGGTAGGACAGCCAAATCTGGAAAGGATATTGGTTTCTATGAATTTTATGATAACTGAATCATTGGCCTGTCTACAAGGAATGGCTTCTATCCACTTAGTGAAATAGTCTGTGGCAGTAAGGATCCACCGGTGTTGGGCAGAGGATGGTGGGTGGATTTCTCCTATGAAGTCAAGTCCCCATTGTTGAAAAGGGGCTTCAACAGTAATTGGATGCAGAGGAAGGGGTAGTAATTTTCTCTTGCCCTCGAACAATTGGCATTTATGGCAAGTGGTTGTCATTTTGTGTACATCAGGAAAAAGAGTAGGCCAATAGAAACCAGCCCTCAAAATTTTGTTGGCTGTTGACTTCCAGTACAAATGGCCTCCACACTCTCCTTCATGGAATTCTTGCTTAATCTTTTCTGCATCAAACTCAGGCAAACATTTAAGCAATATACCACTAGCATTTTTCCAATAAAGACATTTATCAATAATGCAATAGTTTACAGCTTTTAAATTTAGAAATATTGCCTTTGTTTTGGATAAACCAGGAGGTGTGTTTAAATTAAGCAAAACATAAACAATA
Organism: Pinus albicaulis; assembly: GCA_034641835.2. Taxonomy (NCBI): domain Eukaryota; kingdom Viridiplantae; phylum Streptophyta; class Pinopsida; order Pinales; family Pinaceae; genus Pinus; species Pinus albicaulis. Next base: position 221,574,352 of record CM076571.1, on the reverse strand, counting down.
TCAGTATACTAAGGAGAATTCGCAAAATAATCTTCAACAATGGGATTTGAGAATTCTTCTTGGTCATCCAGAGCATTAATCATATTAATATCAAGAACTTCACAATTTGATTCAGCCATTAACCTAGCTAGACCCTGACCTTTGATAAGCTTAGTGGGTTTAATCTCTAAATCATATTCGAGAATAACAGCAATCCACTTACCTCTCTTACTGTTACACCATTTTTTGGTCATCTAACCTTTCATCGTTAGATGGACCAAGTACACCATGTAAGACCAGTTTTACCCCAAGTAAAACTGCTTTCACTATGTTAATTAGGAGACCCCAAAAGGAATAATTAATTAAACCATAATTTAATTATTATTCCCAGTCATGTTTAACCCAAAAACAAAGAAATTAATGAGATAAACCCATAGTTATCTTAGTATTTTCTAGGAATAATTATTTAAGCTTTTACCAAAGCAAAAGCCTGTTTTTCCATAATGTTATACCTCAAAGGGGCATCCCTCAATGCCTTGCTAAAGAATGCAATGGGCTGCTCTTGTCCTTGTGGGTTTTTCTGTAAAAGGACAGCAGCTATAGTATGTTCTGATGCAAATGAGAAGATATAAAAATCTTTCGAGAAATCAGGACTTATGAGAACCGGTTTTTTGGTTAACGCTTGTTTCACCAGCTCAAAGGATGTCTTTGCTTCTGATTTCCATTTTACCCCTTGCTCCTTCTTCAACATGTTTGTGATATTCCTAAGGAGCTCAGCCAAGTTGGGGATGAACCTTCTCAAAAAGTTAATCTTCCCTATGAAAGACTGCAACTCTTTGATATTCCGAGGATGGGAGATTTGCAATATGGCTTCAATCCTCATGGGATCTATCTTTATACCTTCTTCCGAAATGATATGTCCAAGAAGCTTACCTTCTTGGAGACCAAATAAAGTCTTCTTGGGGTTCAAAGATATCCCAAACCTTCTGCACTTCTCGAAAACTTTCCTCAAATGTTCTAAGTGTTCTTCATCTGTTTTTGAAAACACAGTTACATCATCAAGATAGATAATGATGAAGAAGCCTAATTCTTCCGAGAATTCTATGTCCATGGCTCTCTGAAAGGTTGCTCCAGCATTCATTAAACCAAAAGGCATTTTCACATACATGAAAGTGCCCCATGGTGTAGTAAAAGCTGTCTTTAATTGATCATCAGGGTGGACTAGGATTTGATTATACCCTGAATAGCCATCCAGCAAAGAAATTATTTTAGACCCCACCACCCTTTGCAAAATATGATCCATTTTGGGCAAAGGGTAGTTGTCTTTCAATGAAGCTTTGTTTAAATTCCTGAAGTCTATACAAAGTCTGATTTCTCCAGTCTTTTTCCTAACAGACACCAGATTAGATACCCACTCAGAATATCTGATAGGGACAATAATACCAGCATCGTGCATCTTCATGATTTCCCTCTTAACCAATGGCAACTGGACAGGGTTGATTCTGCGCAGTTTTTGTTTGAATGGTTTCTGGTTTTCTTTAAGAGGGATTTTGTGCTGTATTATTTCAGTGTCATAGGATTTAAGATCTTCATAACTCCACGCAAAAACATCAGAAAATTCTTTGAACAGCTCTAAGTATTTGAGTTTAATGTGAGCTGGCAAGGTTTTAGACAGCTTGATCAATTTTGGTTTTTCCTCACTGCCTATATTGCATTCCTCCACTTCGGTTTCCACAGGTTCCAGTTTTGGTTTGTTGGCCACATCATCAAAATCAAATAGTTCTTCTAGAGGGGCCAAACCCTTGGGCAGACTATCATCTTTAGAATGCAGAGTTTCCATTTCTTCTATTTCAGGTTTTGGACTTAATTCTGTTTGGTGTGTAGATGTGATAGTCTGAAGGTTTATATCTACCAGCTGTGGAGATGGTTCTTCTTCGCCAAGAAAATTTTCTTCACTGCAGTCTGTATCATAGTCTGAATCTGAACTATGGGGTTCAAACTCATTTCTGAATTGCATGAAGTCTTCTATTTGTTTATCTCCATCAAATACCTGCCAATATTTCTTGTTATTTGGGATAGCTGGTCTGAATTTTATTTGAGAGGTGTCATCATACAACATTGGGCAGGTTCTAGCAGCAAAGGCTAAATTGTGGGCTGCAATTTTTCTTTTTCTTGGGACAAAAGATAAGGTGTACTCCTTAAATGTTTTCAAAAGATCAATGACATCATCCCTGTAGGCCCTAAGTCTAGGGTGATTTGCATTATACTCCCCATTGACTTGCCTAATGATTAATTCAGAATCCCCATAAACATCGATTCTCTTGGCACCTAATCTTTTCAAAAGATGCAAGCCTAAGAGAAGGGATTCATATTCTGCTATGTTGTTGGAACACTGAAAGTTTAATTTGCATGAGATACATTCTGTATGATTGTTTTCAGTGTTAGTGATCCAGACACCTGCACCAGCATTTGTTTTGGTGCATGACCCATCAAAATACATAGTCCAGAGAGGCAGATTTTCAGTTTGATGAATGGACTTTGTATCATTTGATTCCTCAAGTTCTTCATTGGGTTGAGGACTGTCTTTCTGACTGTCAAGTTTTAAGTTCAACGGGTTGATGACTTGCAGTTCAAGATCTGTGTTTAATTTGCTAGGACCTTCAGATACAATAGACTGTTTTGGCAATTCAGCGTTGTTTTCCTCCTCTTTTACTCCAGCCATGGATTCTATTGAAATAATTTGTTCTGTGAGTGTTTCATTATTAAACATGATAAAAGAATCAAGGCTCGTGTTTATAGCATAGAGAGGGGAGTTTTGAGGCCTATCCCGACTTGTCACTGTGTACTGCATGTGGGATTCCCTATAAAGCTTCCTAGTTTGGTTAAAAACAGGGATAGTTGCATAGGTCATGTCCATTTGCATGGTCCCCTGTAACTTAGCCCCCCAAGATCGTGATAAAAGCATTCCATACTTTGGGGGGACATCAGCCACAACAACATCCATGACTAAACATTTAGCTGGAATTTGGGCTAGATTAACACAGAGATCCTTAATCAATCCTAGACACTTAACTCTGCTTGAGTCAAAAGAGTACAGGTCTTTGTAAGGTCTGGTAATTTCAAGACCCAGGCCTTCCATTACAGCTTTTGGCATTAAATTATGGGAAGCACCTGAATCATGCATAGCATTATGCAGAATTTTGTCATGAATGTTTAGGCTTACATAAAAGGGAGGGACCGGACCTTCTTGGAACTTTCCTTCAATCTTTGGACCAAAAATAAGCTCTGGTTGGTCATCATTAAGATTGAGAGTGTCTTCGTTATCTTCTAAGTTTAAAGCCTTCAAAATTTTGGACCTATACACACGTTGGGCAGCTAACTCAGTCAAAGGAACAGAGATTTTGATCTTTGAGATTTCCTGTTCTAGGCTAAAAAGGTTTTGACTCTTCAAAGCATTGACTTCAGCCTTGTTTACTGCCACTTTATCAGCAATAACAGCTTGCTGATTTGGTTTATCTACAGTTGAAACAGTTGTCTTTCCAGGAGTACTAACCGAGGTGCTAGTACTACTAATGTTTGCACTCTGTTTTTCAATATTTTGAGTGTCTTTCTCTTTACCATTACCAGAATTAACAACCACTGTTTTGTCCTTTTGTTTGATTGTTTTAGACTTGGTTGTAGTGCTGTTTTGAGAAGGTCTGTCAGAGGTTTTATTGTTGGGGGCTGGTTGATTAGACCTACTTCTGAGTTCATATTCCCTTGAAGGCTCTATGACAGTGTTTTCCATGTTTTGATAGCAATTCTGATTATCATTTCTTCTGTCATCACAAGGTGTATAAAGACCTTGTTTTTCATCATAATGAACCTCGAAGTCATCATCATCTACCCCAAATAAGTTTATATCATCTTCCTCTGTTATTTGATCTGTTTGTTCAACCTCACTTAAAAAGTTCTGATGAAAGGGAGGAATGACCTACTGATCATCTTCCCTGGGTCTGTTTGGAGGCTGATTTCTTCTAAGATTCTGATTCTGGTTTTGGTTTCTGTTTTGAGGAGAGTTTTGATTTAGACTTGCTTGTGCTCTCTCTAGAATGCTCATTTTCTTCATCATTTCTTCCATCATTCTTTCCATCTTTGAGCTTGAAGTAGAAAGGGTGGATTCCTCTCTAAAAGATACTCTCTTTTCAGCTTTCATCCTTGCTCTCTTCTCCATGAGGTTTACCTCCACAGACAGAGCACCTCTTTGCATATCTTCAAGGGTTGCAAAGACTCTTTCTCTAAGTGAATAAGTCATGTCTGGATCAAACCCTTCAGGGAATTTGTTTAAGGCTGATCCCTAAGGAGGTTTCAGTTCAGGGGAAAGTGCATTATACACACTGTTAAATCTGGTACAATAAGCTTGTACACTTTCCCCAGGGTTCCTATGGAGATTGTTGTAGTCGGCAAGGACTTGGAGAGGGTTTTTCCTTACTTCCCATTTGTTTAAGAATGTTTGATGGAAGGCTTGGAGATCGTTAATACTGTGGGGGGTTAAACCTTTAAACCATTTTCTCACTTCTACCCCCAAACTTTGAGCAAACAATCTGATTTTGACAGATTCATTATCAATTTCATTTCTGTCAAAGTAGTCATTCATCTTATCCACATGTTGAGACGCTGTTATGGTATTGTTAGCATCATATAATGGAATTTTGGACTGATAGTCTTGTGGAAGATTGACTAATGGTACAGGAAGGACTAAGGGAGCATACCATGCTGCCATGATATGTGGTGGGGGTGTATTTACAAGAGGAGGTGTGGGTTGAGGTGAAGTGGTTTGAACAGTGGATGAAAGATGAACAGAAGTGGATGGAACAGCAGTAGACCTATGAGCTGATCTTGGATGAGAGACACCTAGATTATGTAAGAAATGTAAATCAGGAGGCGTTGATTCTCTATTCCCAAGAGTCTCACTGGTTTCGGGAGATGAAAGTGTAGGCTCAGAATCTAACTGATCTAAATCACCAAATGACCTAGTTCTGAATGGGTTTAATAAGTCAATTTGTGATTCATGAAGAGTTGAAAGGTTTTCATGGACTGAATTGGCTCTTAGGGGTGGTCTGAAAATAGTTTAAGACTGTATCCTAGGAGACTTCCTAAGAATTCTTTCTGGGTTATCAACTATTTCAGGAGGATCTGGGTCAGGATGGGCTCTAGTGTGAATCTTTTTAGGAGCCACAATGTTTATGTGATTAGACCCAATCTAAACAAGAAAAGTTCAACCAGATATGACAATCTTTAGATGGTTAACTAATTTGTCTTCTCAATTCGAATCCTGCAGTCCTTTAACTGAATTTTAATATTTTTATAATGATAAGGGTCCTTTCCAGTGGAGTCTTAAGGTCTGCTCAGGATGGTGGAGTCGCCAGGTGGAAGGCTCAAAGTATTTTTCAAGGAGTACACTATCCACCACAGTGTTTATGAAACATTCCTTTTCAGAGATATCTCGAAACACAACAAACTCTAACCAGAGATTGACTGGGAGGGCATTCACCAGATATGTCACCCCTAAAAGAGGATGAGATCCAGAGGCTACCTGGCCCTTTCCAGACTCTGTCTAAGAGTATAGGGTAAAACACATGAAAGACGTATACAAGATATCAAAACTAGTGTTTTACTACCAATCTGAAATGTTTTTGGTATTTTCTGAATTGTTTATATTGTGGTTTAAAAGAATGTCCTAGCTTTGCCTCAAAACTTAGCTACGGTTATGAAACAAAGACAGTCTATCCTTGTGGCTAAGCTAGCTGATTTTCCAAGGTTAGATAAAAACTTAAAAGAATCCTAGGATTGACCTAGTTTGTCACTGATTCAATTGATCTTTATCTTAATTACCATTTTCTTGGTAGTGCTTGAAAAGGCCGCTTTTTACTCTCAAGATGTTATATGAGGATTCTGGGTAAGGGTCCCCAACGCAAGCTTCTTTATGAATAGATTTGAAATAGATTTGAATGTAAAAGACACTGAGTTGCTTCCCCAGCGGAGTCGCCAGAAATGTTAGGTCTCTGTAACAAGCAAGATTGGTAAAGTCCGATCACAGAGTTAACATCATTTCAACCAACTTTGGGATTCTAGGATCTAGCCCTCCTGAATCCGGAGAGGGATCTCTCCAATATGTACAAAGATGGATATTGTCTTTGAAGTTTAGGGTGATGGTATTAGGCTAGTTATGAAGACCAAGGGTTTTGTTTGGTTTTCTCAGATGGTTGAACATAGTTGCTGTCTGAGACGGAAAGATCTATATGCAAATAGGTTCAAAGGTGAGAAGTTGCAAGTGAACAAAATAAGGTTTGATTCTAAAGAAAGATGATGGCAAGTTTTCAATCCATTGGGCTATGGAGTCATAAGAGAATTTAATTGAAACAACCAGGTTCAAGAGTAATCTATGGGGCAAGTCATCTAGGCCTAAGGATCTCTTTAAGGTTTGATTTATGGAATGGGGTGATACAAAAAGAAAGGGAATTAACAGATGCAGAACAAAGAGCAGCCCAGGATCTGGTAAGTACTTTGAAACTAGCCAGCCTTTGACCAGACACTTAAGAAAAACATAGAAGCAAACTAGGATCTGGTAAGTACTTTGAAACTATCCAGCCTTTGATACACTTCTGATAGAACACAGATTAAAAACAAAGGGAAACTTGAAGGCAACCTTTGGAGCAGAAACTAGCGGGCAGGGCTCACCTTTCTCCTCATCTTAGTTCTTCCTTACTTAGTTGCTTTCAAGACAATCACCAAGATAACACAGAATGGCCCAAGATCTGATAAGTACTTTGAAACTAGTCAGCTTTTGACACATCCTAAGGGAAACAGACAAATAGTTGAGCAAACAAGAAAGGGACTCAGGGCTAACCTTTGATTTCCTCAATTCATTCCTTCCACAACATAAATGAAAGTAACATTTAAAAATAACATTCAGCAGTGACGAAAAGATGAGGGAACGCCAACATCTCTGTGCTTAGACTGAATTAAATCATTTCTAAATAACACAATTAGAAGAAAACATTGGGATAAAGATTTTCCAGCCAGAGAAGGTCAACGTACTCAATAGCTCTATCTTGTTAAGCGTTCTTTACGGTGGAAAATGAAACAAATTGAAAGCAGATAAAATGACAAAGTTACGATGAGAATAACATCACATCGGCATAGACCGAAATCCTCATAAATCAGCTTGTAGTGATTGCTTCAGGCCGATTACAATCTTTAAGTCCAATGTTTTAATCCTCTCTTCACGACACTATTTATTTATTTACAAGCGAGAGTTCAAGAGCCTGTAAACCACTGTTCACAGTCAAGGTTTTCCACTCGGAAATAGCTCACAGGCGTTTCAACAAAGATACTACATTGACAACCAACTAATCCAACCCTCACTCATCATCTTCTTCTGGAGTATTTATAGAAGGATGAGGAGGTGAGATCTGATAAAAAGATCTCAAACACAATCAATGCAGAATTAATGTCTTCCTGACCCCGTGAGGTTCGATGAAGAAATTCTACAGGTGTTATATTACATTAATGTGTTTACACTGATGAAGTAAGCTCGAAGGGAGCTTGTGTTGACCTTTGAGGCTCTGCGTACTGTTAGGGTTAATCTGCAAACATTCTATCATTGAAATCCAGTGCAGTAATAACTTCTTTGGTTGTTCCGAGGCATAATATCTGATCTTGCTCAATAAATTCATCCTCTGATTGAGCTTTTTGAGGCAATAGGTGGCACTGTGGTGGTTGAGGAATCAATTTGCCTCAAAGTATGGCGGTGGAGGCAATTGTCTGATGAACACTTTTAGGTTTTGCTTTAATCCGTGTTCTGAGCCGGGGATTAGGCTTTTGATAACCGTCTTAGCCGTAATCCCCGCCAATTTGTTCATAAAACCGCTGCTCTGGTTCATTCTGTCTTCAAAACCTGATACTCTTTCTCTGCTCTGATACCGACGGCATTCTTCAAGCTTTACAGGGATGCGCGGCAACCAAAGCTCATGAAACTCTGGTGATATCATGGTTCTTCTCCGTATGATCGATTCTCTAGATAAATCGGAAGGACTGGAGTCGTCACCCCCATCCTTTAGATTTCATAAAATACGAAGAAAAAACCTTAAAAACCTGCAAAATACAAGAAAAATGAGGAAATCCTGCGTTATATGGATAGACTGCATCGGAAGTCGTGCGGGAAAATGGAGAGATCGGGACCGTTGATCGTATCGCGATCAACGGTTGGGAGCAAATTGAACAGTCAACGGGGAAAAGGTGGACTGTACAACGGAATGAGGAGAATAAATGAGAGCTGTCGATCTGCGGAGATCGACGGTGGGGATCAGCTCTTGAATGCGCTGGGGAAGATTTAACGGGCGAGCGAGTTCGTTAAAGGGTGAGCGGAAACGGCGATCAGGGACCGTCGGATGGGAGGGCTCAGATCCGACGGTGGGGATGAATCCCGCTGCGGGGCCATAGGACGAGGTTTAACGCGCGGGAGATGGACATGGCACGGCGGTTTTCGGGGTGAGGTGGAGAACACGTGTCGGCCAGCGTATGGGATCGCTGGCCGACGGTATAAAACCGCTCCCGGACGAAAGGTGGTGCGGGCACAAACCGGTGGAAATGGAAAACAGCGCGGCGAAGGGGGGGGTCCACCAGATGACGGGTACACTCCGCACCGTTGATCCGTGGGACAGATCGACGGCGGAGTTTTAATATGATTTTCTTTGGTGGAAAAAATAAAATAAACCCGACTTTGCATTTTACAAAGGTTTTCAATGTTTTCGGGTGATAAATTATTTCTGAGGGTTAAGCGCCTGGCGGTCTTAGCACACGGTTCTGGCGGGGGGACATATGGATGGAGAGAAAGCAGGGGCTTAGCCTGAGGGGCTAAAGCCTAACGCATAGAAAACGTATGTTTTTCTATGGTTTTTTAATGATTTTTGCAAGAGGAGAAAGGATCCGATAGGTCAAAAAGTGGGTTTTTAACCTTAGGAAATGAGATTGATGGAGGAATAAGGGAGATAAAAGGGTTTGATGGGTTTTTATGGATGAAATGAGACTTGAAGAAACGAAGGAAAGGTGGAAGAAGGGGAGAGGAAAAAGGAGGAGGATGCAGCAATATTTGATTAGGATTTTCATGGAACATCAGAGGCAGAGAGGATGAAGAGTATGTAGAACCAATCAATAGTTTGTGATCTTACCAAAAGTCTTCAAGCACCAACAAGCTTCAGGATTGAATTTGTTTCTTGAAGATTATCCACTCAATCCACTGCATCCACTACTTTGAATTCATATTTTATAAGCACCACATCTTTATTTCCCAACAATTCCATTTACATACCAGCTTCATTTCCTAGCTCTTAAACTACAATTGTTAATTCATCAACTGTCATATCCAGCACTACCCCTATCATTACTGTTATACCTCCTTGCTTAGCAAAGCTTCAAGCCGTGGCTGCTAGGTATGCTCCCATTGTCTTACCCCAAAACCTTCATGATATGCCTCAAGATTACAAAAAAAATGTACCACTGTTTGATGAAATTTCACAATACAATACTCAACAACATGTAACTAAAATGACATATTTCTGTGAAATTTATGAAATTGATGAGTCAGATGTCTAGATGAGGTTATTTTCTCAGAGTTTGATAGGAGAAGTTAAAAAATGGTTCAAAAATTCAGCTGCTGGTAGTGTGGCTGATTTAGCTGCATTTTATAGAATATTTTTAAATAAATGGGAAAGGAAAAAGAACCCCCTTCAAATTTTGTCTGAGTTTGATGCTTTAAAAATATCTCCTACTAAGTCTGTCCAAGACTATTGCACTAGGTATAACAGTGTCTATAATTCTATTCCTGCAACTCTTAAACCTACTCCTTATTCTATTCTTCTCAAATTCCCTGATGGATTTGATAAAGATATGGCCTATCAATCGAGAGAAAGAGATGCCCAAACCTTAGAATAGATGCAATTAGATGCTGTCAGTGTAGAAATCAATATTTTAGCTAAGAAGGCTAGACTTAGAAATGAAAGAAGAGTTACAATTAAAGAGGAAAGTTCAAACTCAGATGTTAAAATGGATTTATTTTCTAAAAATTTAGAAATGGTGGTAGAAAGATTAGATAATATATATAGAAAAGCTCAATGGGATAATCAACCTCAGATCAGAAATCCCAATTTTAGAAAAAATAATAACCCTGGAAAAGCTAAAGAGGTTGCTCTAGACAAAAACATTAGCCCCCCATTCCAGGAGAACTATGCTGAAATTTCTCAAAATAATGATGAAGATGAGGATGACATCAATCATCTAATGGGAATAGATGAAAACAACACCATTTTCCTCACTCAGGAAGATCTGGAACTATTTGAGCTTCAACAACTCAAATTAAATTCCAGTGAATCCTTTGACTACAAACAAGGTTATGACTTTGCTATAAATGAAATTCACAGTCAGTATAACCTTAGAAACAAGAAAAATAATGAGTCTTCTACTAAAAGAAATTCCCAAAATCAAAATAAGAAAAATGTAGAAGCCCCAAAAACAAAAGTTTTGCAAATTCTCCCAAGCGAAAATATGAAAAATTCCAATCCTTCCAGTCCTAAAAAATCAACGAGTCCCAAAATTGTTGATATTACTGATGAAGTAGCTCAATATTCCAAAGATGCACATAAATCCAATACTGCTAAAGCTTCTAATTCAATAAAAACAACAAATTTTGATCCTAAAAAGATTTCTGCTGATTCTGAATCAACAAATCCTAGAACAGATAATCCCAGAACACCTGCTAATGATTCTAAGTCTGATAAAATTTTTGTTGCCACACAAAGAGTCCCTGAAAAGAAAATTAAAAGAAAAAAAACTCAAGAAACTCAGACAAAGAATGCCAAGACAATTGAAGATAAAAATAAAACTGTTGAAAATCAAGAAAAACCAACTCAGATTACAGTTACTAGAGATGAATTAGTTCAAATTAGTAAATCTCAACCCTCATTCAATATTCAGTCTGAAATTTCTAAGTTAAAAATACCCATTCCTTTAACATAATTGGCTAAAAATGACTTATACAAATCAAATATAACTGAAACTTTGAATATGAATGATGGTGAAGATGCTATTAATTTGAATGATGATCAACTAGAGTTGATTTTCGGCCCTGATGTAAATGGAAATATTTCAGATGGATCAGTACCTCCTTTCTATATTAGTCTACCATCCATGATCAGATTTTACACAATGCTATGTTAGATTCAAGAGCTTCCCATAATTTAATGTCCAAAGCTATCATGGAAACTCTTAATCTAGAAATAACCAGGCCTTACAAAGATTTATTTTCATTTGATTATAGAAAAGTTAAGTGCTTAGGATTAATTAAAGACTTATGTGTGAATCTAGTTCAGTACCCTAGTAAGAGTATGGTAATGGAAATTGTAGTAGCTGACATCCCACCAAAGTATGGTATTCTTCTTTCTCGCTCATGGGGAGCAAAGTTGCAGGGATCTCTACAATTGGACATGAGCTATGCTACAATATCAGTGTTTGGTCAACCCAAAAAGCTATATAGGGAAACTTTAATGAAATTAAAGGTCAGTAGTGCTAAGAGATCCATAAATTACCCCATTTATTCTACACCAACTGACCTTGACTCTTTTATTTTGTGTAACTCTAATAACAATGAAATAAAAATTGAACTGATTGATAAAAAGCCAAAACCAAACAATGACAACATATTTCATGAGTCCCGTTGGCACTTAGACTTTGATGGCTCTTTAAAAAAATCAGGAGCAGGAGCAGGAGTATGGATTACAAATATGGAAACTAATCATTCAGAAGGACATGCCTTCAGACTCAACTTCAAATGCACCAACAACATGGCACAATATGAGGCACTCATTTTAGGCCTCCAGATCATCAAAAAATTAGGAGGAAAAAGAATACTAATCATGGGAGATTCAGAATTGATCATTAAGCCAATAAAGGGATATTATTCTCTTTATAATTCTAGACTAGCCAGATACAAAGATACAACAATTGATTTAAGTGATGATTTATTGGAATGCAAGTTTGCTTCTATACCCAGAAAACAAAACATTCAAGCACACTGTCTAGCAACTTTTGCTAGTACTTGTAACTTACCATTCCAACCAACTCATAGGTATACTGCTGAGGTTAAATATAGACCAATTATCCTAGACAACCTCAAGTACTGGCATATTTTCTCTCAGGATGAACAAATTTACCATTTTTAAATAATGAGGAAGAATTTCAAAATTGTAAAATAGATACAGGCTATAATATACATTCGGATTTTGATTGTGAAATACATAACATAGATGTACATAAATTTAACAAACCAACTGTATTTACTCAATCTGATATGGATAACTTAGAGAATATAGATATTGAGGAAATCATTGAAGAATAAATTGACATGTTAGATTTAAAAGATAATTTTTTGCCTAAAGGTTTAACCCCTTTGGAAGACCTTTTTGATTCTAATGATGTGCCTAAAAAGCCAAAAATGGAACCAGTTAGGTATAACATTGAGGAATGTAACATTGGGACAGAATTAAAACCAAAAATGATTAAACTATCTAAATCTTTACCTCCACAAGAAAAGGAAAAATACATTGACCTTTTAAAGGAATATCAAGATGTGTTTGCTTGGAGTTATGAAGATCTCAAAGCTTATGACACAAACATAATCCAACACAAAATTCCCATAAAAAGATGATCAAAAGACATTCAAACAAAAATTGAGGAGAATTAATCCTGTTCTATTACTTTTGATCGAAAAGGAAGTGAAACGCATGTATGATGCTCAAATTATTACACCAATTAGATATTTTGATTGGGTTTCAAACCTAGTTCCAACAAGAAAGAAAACTAGAGAAATTAGGTTATGTGTCAACTTTAGAACTCTTAACAAAGTGTCTTTAAAGGACAATTAACCTTTACCAAAGATGGATCATATATTACAAAGGGTAGTTTGTTCCTATAGAATTTCTTTGTTAGATGGTTTTTCAAGATACAACCAGATCCTAGTCCAAAAGGAAGATTAGGCTAAAACAACTTTCACCACTCCTTGGGGCACTTTCATGTATGTGAAAATGCCATTTGGTATGATGAATGTAGGAGCAACCTATTAGAGAGCTATGGACATATCCTTTGCAAAGGAGATTCATGACTTCTTGGTAATTTATCTAGATGACATTACTGTATTTTCCAAATCAAATAATGAACACTTGGATCATTTGAGATAGCTCTTTATTAAATGTAGGAAATTTGGCATCTCTTTAAATCCCAAGAAAACTCTCTTTGGATTAGAGGAAGGTAAGTTACTAGGACATATAATTTCAAAAGAAGGAATTAGAATTGATCCTCCTAGGATAGAAGCAATTTTGAACATTCATCGACCTAGAAATATCAAAGAATTACAAGCTTTCTTCGGTAAAATTAACTTTTTGAGAAGATTTATTTCAAACTTAGCTGAAATCATTAGAGAAATAAACAATATGCTTAAAAAAGACTCAAATTTAAAATGGACTATTGAAGCCAAAAAATCATTTGAATCCATAAAACAGGCTTTAACTAAAACACCAGTCTTAATTAGTCTAGATTTCAAAAAATACTTTATAATTTTTTCTTTTTCATCAGAGCATACCATTGCTGTAGTTTTACTACAAAAGAATGATCAAGGTTTTGAATATCCTATAGCTTTTTTCAGTAAAACCATTAGAGATGCACCTCTAAAATATAACATAATGGAGAAACAAGCCTTAGCTTTGGTTAAGGCCATAAAATATTTCAGAGTTTACATTCTCTATTCCCACATAATTGCCTATGTCCCTAATTTTGTAGTTAAAGAAATTCTTACTCAGGATGGCCCTGATGGAAGAGGAGGTAAGTGGATTACCACTATCCTGGAATATGACATAGAAATAAAACCAACAAAACTCATTAAAGGACAAGGATTAGCCAGATTAATGGCTGAATCCAACTGCAATGCATTAGACATAAATTTTATTGCTCAGATTGATGACCAGGAAGAGATGGTGACTCCAATGATCAGTGAAGCCTTTCTAGATTCACCTTCGTACTAAGATATTATCTTTGTACTTACAAACTTACAAGCTCCTCCTAGATTATCAAGGACAAAAGCCAGATTTCTTAAACTTAAAGAAATGAGATTTTGTATTTTAGATAATGTGCTTTTTTGGAAAGAACATAGTGGGATATTACTAAATTTTTTACTGAAAGTAGAAGCTGACAAATTTTTTGAATAATTTCATGCAGGTGACTGTGGAGGGCATTTATATTGGAAAATTACTGCTGATAAGATCCTTAGAAATGGTTTTTACTGGCCTACCTTATTTGGTGATGTTAAGAAATTTGTTACTTCATGTCATAAATGTCAAATTTTTGAAGGAAAAAATAAATTGTTACCTTTACCCTTAAAGCCAATTTCAACTAAGATGTCATTTCAACAATGGAGTTTAGACTTCATTGGAGAAATTCACCCCCCATCCTCTGGCCAACATAAATGGATTTTGACTGCCACAGATTACTTCTCTAAGTGGATTGAAGCCATTCCTACTAGACAAGCCACTGATACAGTCATTATCTCTTTCATAGAAAACAACCTTTTATCAACATTTGGATGCCCTCAGAAAATTATTATTGATAATGCAACAACATTTAAATCTAATAAAATAATTTCCTTTTGTCACAAGTATTATATTACCCTAGGTCACTCTACTACTTATTACCCTCAGGGTAATGTCCTAGCTGAATCCTCAAATAAAAATCTTGTAAATATCATTAAAAAATTACTTGAAGATAACAAAAATACCTCGAATAAAAAGTTAGTCTGTGAATTATGGGCAGATAGACTTACTACCAAAAAGTCAATTGGCACTTCACCTTATCAATTTGTTTATGGAATGGATGCAGTTTTCCGATCATCCTTAGGTGTTCCAGTATTGAATATCATTCAAGAATCACAAGTGGAAATCAATGATATAAAAAGGAGGATAAATCAAACTATTCATTTACAACAAACAAGGGAAGAAGTCTATGAGAAATCCCAAGTCATTCATGAAAAAATCAAGAAAATGTTTGATAAAAGAAGTAAAGAAGATGACTTTTACATTGGAGAACAAGTGTTAAAGGGGGATTCTAGGAGAGAGGACAAAGGTAAGCATGGAAAGTTTGACTTTCTATGGAAAATACCTTATGTAATTTATGGATATAGGGGTAGAAATGCTTTCTTAATCAAAGATTTGGATGGAGCAGATATTCCAGAAGGACCAGTTAATGGTAGAATGCTCAAACACTATTATTCTTCTGAGTTAACAAATAGTTATTCCCAGTTACTTTGTACATCATTGTAAATATCCATTGAAGTTTTTAGATTGGATTGGATATTTTATTTCCAAAGTTGAAGCCCGGAGAGAAGGCCCTAAGCTTTCAAGAGTAAATTTTCATAAATATGAGTTTTTGCAGAAAACAAAAGACAATTACTGAATCATCATGGTCAAAATTGAAGGCTACTAGTCTTAGAGTTCTTGACATTTCACCAGGAAATGCCATCCCCATGTGAAGCAGCTGTTAGGGTCCTATAAATATATGATTCATAATTTTGAATTGATGTATGATGGTCTTGTAAAATATGTACATACCTTTCTTTCTGCAAGTTGTTCTCCGATATTTTAAAAAATAAAAATAAATAAAATTCAAAAAAGAGGGTAAAGGTCCTAAAGGAAAGATCAAAGGAATTAAAAAAATATATAGACCCCAAAAGAAAAAGATGAAAATAAAACATGAAAGTGTGCAAGTCCAAATGCCAGTACTTTTACTTTTTTCAAATGATTATGGAAAAGTGTCAATAAATGCCATATTCCATGATAGTTTAAACTGTTAAAACTTGACTTGTCATGTTTTCAATTTCCATGTTTTAGATAGTGAATAAAGTTTTGTCACACAGTTTAATCCTGAAATATCATTAGATAGGGAGAGAATAATGAGTAGCTCATCAGTTTAATCTGAGCCCTCGGATGAAATAAGGTAGAATTAGATAGTTTTATGCTTTCAAAAGAATAAAATGTTTCAAGGTTGCAAGCTTAAATGCACCTGCCAAAAGGTAGAAAAAATGTTAGAGTAATGTTGGGTAGGTAGAAAGAAGTGGTAAAAAGAATGTAATATTCATCACCGGGAAAAAAATCACTAATTTCCCTTTTCCCTGTAAGTATTCAATATTCTATACTACCAGTATAAAAGGCTCAGAACATTTCTCTGGCTTTTGTTGGGACCGGACCCAGGGCTCGATGACTGGATAGTGGAAAATGTTGAATTCTTATGATAAAATCCCCTTTACCATTATTTATGCCTCATTCATACATTTAATTCATCTTCATAAGTAAATAATACTTCTTACTTAATTAAATCTAAAATACAATATAATTAACTTCCTTCATTCATAAAGAATACAAAATCCCTTGAAAAACACTCTATGGGCGGAAACGTGAAGCTGGGTTACG